>VZRO01003873.1:1679650-1748485 GCA_013397915.1 Daphoenositta chrysoptera
TCCTCCTCCCCGGGGAGGGGAGCGGCAGCGGCTGCCCTGGCTGAGCCGGGCTCGTGTGCTTTCTCTCGGTAGGAGTCCGGGAAGATGGCCGGGGCCGAGTCGGGGATGAGCGGCGCCGGGATCCCGCAGCAGCCCCAGCCTCAGCCCCCGGCGGCGGGGCCGGCGGACGAGTCGTCGGACAGCGAAGGGGAGCACGAGGGCCCCCAGAAACTCATCCGGAAAGTGTCCACCTCGGGCCAGATCCGCAGCAAGGTAAGGGGGGCAGGAGCCGGCCAGCCCCGCCGCCTTCACGGCCGGTTTCTCCATCCCCATCCCAAAGCGGGGCTAGCCCGGAGCCGGGGACGGCCGCTGCATCCCGCCCGCATCCCCGGGAGCGGCGGCGGCGGGGGTGAGACAGCCGTGCCTCTTCCTTCCTTTCCTCTCCCCTCCTCCCCGTCCAGCTGTTGCGTCCACATCTGTCCCCGGCTGGCAGGAAGAGCCCCCCGGGGCGGCGGGGCTCCGCTTGGCCGGAGGGGAAGCTGCCTGCCCCGGCAGCCGCCCTGCCCTGCCGGGCGTCCTGGGTGTGGGGGAAGCGGCGGGCTGCCTCCCTCCCTCCCTCCCTCCTTCCCTCCGGCTCCTCTTCCTCGGCGGCGGGCACCGCTGCCGCGGGGATCCCGCCCTGCCACCCCGCGGCGCGGGTGGGCTGGCTCAGCGAGCCCTTCCTCGCCACTTTCCATGCCCGCCACCCACCCTTCCGTTCACCCCGGTCCCGGGGGCCGCCGCCGTGCGCCCCGCCGGAGCGGCAGGCACCGAGCCCGCGGTGGCACGTCGGGCTCCCCTTCGGGAGCGGGACTGCCGCCAAGGAGGGAGAGGCGGCTTCCACTTTGAAAGGCACCTCGTGGAAACAGAAGTAAACTTCTATACATCCTCGCTCGTGGCACTCGATGCGTAAAGCAGCTGTCAAAATTTTAGGTTAATGCAGTTTTTTCGCTGTCTCGGGCTGCCGAAGTTGTCCCAGTGGGATTCACTTTTTTCATGGATGGTGTATTTATTTAATTTTTTTCCCCTGTAAAATCAACAAGCAGGCATTTGAAAGCATAAAAGTAATGAAACAGACTTACTTTCTGCGTGGAAGGATCCCGTGACTTCCTACAAAGTCGGTGATGGGGTCTGCACAAAACCCCATTGGGGAGAGCTTATTGATGCAATGACATCAAGATCAGGGTTTTTCCTGGAAATGTCTGTTTTGAGGGGCAAAGTGACTCCATGCAGGCCTGGACTGATCACACTTAGAGTTTGATTTCTACACAATAGGTCGTGTGGCGTTGTTTCCTTTACAGAGCACCCATTAAAATGAGTGGTTTGTGAAGTCCTGTTGGGTCGGTGCTGTTCTTCCCTTGGGTTTTGCTCCATGCGCTACGTGCAAAACGCAGCCACCTTTAAACAGAAAGTGTGATTGTTAAACAGTAATGTTATTCCGTTATGCGAGGTGGAAAGCAGGTTTTTTCCTGAAACCTCCTAAAATAGGTGTGTCATTCCATTTCATAGCTAAATGTTAATTTTGCATTTGCAGGTGTTAGGCCTGTCTGAAAAGTTACTATAGTAAATAATGATACAACTGTTGCATCGTGTTGGAAACGTAGTTCTACACAAAGTTTCAGATTTAACACCCTTCTGTGTGGCAGTCTTCAGAACGTTTTAAAAGTTACAGAACATGATGCCTTTATTAGCTGTGGTGGTATTAAGTGCATTTGAGTGTTTGTTCTCATAGAGTTTGATACTTGCAGAAGGAAAACATGCCTATTATGAATGTTATCGCACAGGTTTGTGAGATTGAGATCCCAGCCAATTCTTGCCAACTGTTACAGATGGGTGGGATATTCTGTATCTGAAGGCTGTGAATGAATGCTAAGCTGGAATCGCCTGAAGATCTAAGACAGCTCTGCAAGTCTTGCTTTTGCTTATCTTAGCTTGAGTCCCAGTTCTATTTCTGTGAATCAGATATATATAGGAAAAACTGACTGCTGACATAATTGGAGTCAAAATGTTGCTTTACTGGTTGCAGTTTACAATAATATGCAACTCCGAATATACACATCTTTCTTTCCATTTAATTAAAAGTGATATATCATTGTTAAAGATGAGACTCACGTTAAATAATTCAGTAGCACTTTATTTTATAACTCACAATGCATTATTTAAAAGTAGCTATATTTAGACAGACAACTCCCATTTAGTTTAAGGGTGTTGTATGTTTGCTGTTGTAGTAGTTGGTGATCAGTGGTTACATGAAACCACTAGAGCAAGGAACATCAGGGAGCTGCTCTTTTACCCAGCTAGTCCCTTTCATTCAAATTAGATTTGTTAAGCTTCACTTACTTAGTGGATGTGTTTGTAAGCTAAGGTTTTAATTAAATGGATTGGGTTTGTCTTACATCTAAGAATAGACTTTTGAAAGAACCCAAATCATGTATATTACATTTATCATTGATGCTTATGGGCCATTTAGGACTGTGCTGTTTTTCTCCAGAGGTTGCTTATTTACTTACTTGAAGCATTTCAGCGATCTAGTATTGATTCCTTAGCTCAGAACTCTACCCAAAAGTCTCTGCTGGTAATTGTTTTTATTTTACTTAAGGAAGATGTTATTTTTAGATGTTTTGGTACAGTTGATCATTTGTGAAAGCTACCATATGGTGATACTTTGCAGATAGAATCACTCAGGAGGGGATTTTTTAAATGTGTGTATAACAAGATTTAGGAAATATATGTACAAGAACAAACCCCTTTCAATAGCACAAACATAAGCCTAAAAAACTTCTAATATCTGTAGTGCTCAAAGGGAATTTTTAATCTTTGCTCTTTTCTTCCTGAAAAAAAACAATTAATTATTTAGCTGGGGGCACGGGGTGAAAAAGAGAATGAGAAAATGAAAAGTGAGAATATACAGGCAGATGTAATTACACCAACGTTTATTGCTTGTTTGTGATATGCTAAAGATTGGTTCACAGCTCTATTTAAAAGACTGTTGTCCAGTTTTGCCATGCCTTACCCACATTGGATAGCAACTTCCTTGGCAAACTGTTTACTTGATTTCAGTGGAACTACTTTTACAGTCGGTTGCTAAGAGAAACAGATTGGTAATATGGTTGGACATCATTGTAACTTCTGTTATGGGTGTAGTTTTAGTTTATGCATATCTATGCCTTACGTTTTTAGAGTACTTTTAAGGCATGTCTGCATAAAAATGTGGCCCCTGTTAATTACCCCAAACAGAAAATTTGAAGATGAATATGTGTTGGTGTCTGCTGACTTGAGGAGGAGGGAACAAGTTGTGGTGTAAAGGACTAAACTATTCTTTCGGCCAACATCTTTGTCACTAGGCACTGTTTGCTAAAGCTCCATACTTGCCTGTAGAGTGGCACTGTAGAAGTAGGTACCTTTAGGGGAATCAGGACCAAAACTGATTAGGACTTCTGTGAGGTTAAAGCCAGCATCTTTAAACCTCATCTTGGAACATTTTTGCATCTGTGGAGTTTGTGTGTGTTCCATGAGGAAACACTAGTGAATAAATAGGTGACAGATAGCCTGTGAAGTTTGAGAATTTTTGAGGCAAAATCCCTAAGGGAAACAATTCTTGCTTTTGTAATGTCTTCTCATCTTTCCCCCTCGTTTTGGGAGACCTGAATATTTAGTACATAAAAAGTGTCTCGGTAAAAAAAAAACAAACATTTTAAGAATATACATTTTGTTTTATGAGAACTTTGGAAAACTTAAGTCAGACAGTTTTGAAGTAGTATATATGACGATACTGGGTTACAAACAGGGTTATATTGGAGATTGAAGTAATGGAAAGTTCTCCATGCATGTGTTAAATTTGGTTTCTTCATTTTTAAAGATGCTGGTTAAGACAGGCAGAGTCAGTGCCTTCCTTAAACAGATGACTTCAGTTCTTGGGGCTACAGCCTGAAAACTGCCTGTCATCAGCTGGCTTCTAGTTGCTTTAAAGTTAATCACTGTAGTGCTAAGTACATTCCTTAAAAAGATGGCCTTGCTTCAGTTCTTTACAGCAGGAACATGTTGAGAAGGGAAGGTTCAAATAAGAGCTCACACTTTTTCTCTTTAAATTCTTCTCACCTTGAGGATCAGCACAAGATTAATAAATGAAATAATCCCTGGATACTTGGAAGCAGAGTTGTCAGATGAGCACAGTTACAGTTCCCACTCTTGTCTTGAGTACTCTGCAAAAAACTGGATATGAAGAATAGCACTTTTATCACTGACCTGGCTTCCTATTTTAATGGGTCCATGTCCAGTTAATGCAAAAGCTCTGTTGGATATGAGTCTTGCTCTCAAATCTGCATTGGGTATCTGGCCTGTGTTTATTTTTGGATGAAGCAGACATTCTGGAACAGAAAATATAAATTAGGAAATGCAAGAAAATGCGGTGTATTGAGCAAGATAAATACACTTGTAAGGTATGTGGGACAAAACTTTCTTCCTCTCTTTCACCCCCAGTGGTTTTTGTTAGTAATGAAATTGATGTAACATGGAAGATGTTCAGAAGCATGAGTGTGTTATAATTAGTGGAGATAACATGGTGTTGTTTAGTTAAATGGCAAGAGTTGTTACTTGAGTTTTCTTATCTGAGTTATTAATATATTTTTTTAGAGATCCTAAATCATTATGGAGTAATAAAAGTAAATTAATTAAATTCCCCACTGTGGTTATATTTGCCTTAGTGGATAACACCAGCCATTCAGGAACTGAGCCTTCAAAAAGTTTCTAACCTTTTCCATATGGTGACATTTGACAGTGCCAAGTCCCAGCAGTCACTTCCTGTTTGTTTCTGGTATACATTTCTCTCAGATTACCATAGCTTGTTAATTCACCTAAATGTAAAGTGCTGGGAGTGATACCAGTGTTCAACTGCATAAGCATAATTCTTCGCAATGTAATCTGCTTTTCCTCGTTTTGATGGTTCCCAATTTACTCAACTAAGTAGTGGTTCATTCCTTTCTGGTTAAGGAAACATGTTTTTTTTTACACATCAGAAGTTCTCGGGAAAATGCCATGCTAGTAACGTTTACCCCAGTGGAGATCCTTTATATGCATTAGGATTCTGTGAATCTGCACAGCTTCAAAATGCATTGTAGTTTGTAATGTATTCTGTAACTGCACTAATATGAATAGTGTCACTAGTGAGGAAGCGCACAGCAATCGTCCTCAAGTTCTTGGCACCTGGTAGTGTTCACAGGACAGACTGAAGGGTGCTGCAGGATATCTGTCTTCGATATTCATATTTTGCATAATTTTCATTCTGCACTTAAATTGATTCTACTGTATATCCATCCTTAGCAAAATATCTCAGCAACTTTTTTATTTTCACAACTGTTGTAAAATCTGGCAAATTTGTTTCTCTCACCACATCCTGGGGACTTTAACCTATTTTTGAAGTGAGATATTCATTAATGTGTATTCCTGATAAATGCAACACACATATGTATGCGTAGGGCAGTATATTTGAGTTTTCCTATACATACATACATATATATATATATATATATATATATAATTCAGTTCTAGAGTATGCCTTGACAAAGCTTACAAGTTTTTAGCATGAAATGATGTGCAATATTTGTTGCTTCTCATAATAGCTGTATGTCTACATAAGCTTTCAAAATAGACTCCATTAAAGGAAAATTTCAGCCAAAGACATGATAGTTTGTGGGAGTTAAAAAATGACTGAACACACTATGTAGAAGTAAGCAGGGTTAGAATGGAAAGAGTTACACTATTTAAGGCCCAGTGGTCATTACCACTCCAGATTCTGACACATGTTTGTATAAAACTGAAATTAAATCTGCTCAGGCATTTTAGTGATGCATTTATTGGCAAAGCTAAAATTGCTAGCTAAGTACCAGAAAGGAGGAGCCTGTAACATTTTTCAGTAGGTATTTGCAAGCAGGTCTTCAAAGAATGTTGCTTTTGTGGGGTTTTTTGTTGTTTTGATTTTTTTTTTCCTTTTCTGGAATCTTTAAAGTATTAATGCTATTTTGTACTGTGAGATGACATAAATTACCCTTTTTTTCCCCCCCAGCCAGCTGGGTGAGCTGTGAGAGTGGAAAAAAGATAATCACACTTTCATCTTTAATACAAGATTTTGATTATTTTATGTTTTGTTCCAAGGAGCTGGAGAATGCTTTTCTGCGGAAAAGATCAGGTGAAACACATGGAATTTATTTTGTACTTTAAGGAGAATTTCTATTTTTTAAGAAGCACAAGAAGAGACTTACTGAGGAATATATGGAAACTGGGAATCCCTTTCCAATATGCCTTATCTTGTGAACTTCATGTGCAGAGTCCCAGAGACACATAACAGCCGTGTCAGAGCTCAAGAAAGGACTATTCTATAGTCTTTACCCATGTAACACTATGTAGATAATTGGCAAATATTCTGAATTGTTTCCAGCAGTTACGTCAGAATGCAGGATGCAAGACTGTTGTATGACTGCTGTATGACTACTGGATGACTAGCTGGACTAGCCAAATTAGTTTGGATATCTAAAGCAGAATACCTAAAATTACAGTGGTTTTGTATTTGAAGTAGTGATTGAAAGAACAGTCTGTCTGGCTATCACAAAGCCTTTTTCTGGAGGGAAGTATTGAAATTCTCTTGACTAGCTGAAGACAATAAAAGGCAGCTTAGACCAATGTTCTTGCTCTGGAACACTCCAAAAGGCTATACTTTTTTTTTTTTAAACAATGTTCCTCTCATTTTCTTTTAACTCATAAGCCATGCTTCTGGAAAGGAATCTGTAGAAGAACATATATAGTTTTAGACCTCAAAATCGTAGCAAAGCAAGAAGGTAATGTGTGGATTCATTGAAGCTCAGAATATGGAGCTTTGGGTATAAAAGAATGCTCTGTAGTCATGCTGTTTTGGTTGTTTCCCTCTGACAGGGATAATTAAGATGTAGTTTGATGTCTTGTGAGAATACTTCAGTAGCTTACTTGTAAACGAACCACAAGGCCAGTATTTTGTTCTGGTTGACCATTAAATTTTTGAGATTTTTTTATTATTATTTGTAAAGTAGGGGAAAATGATGTCAAGAACTTCTTAAAGTTGTTGACAGCATGGCTAGTTTTGTTTGTTGTTTTTTCAGTCTGATATTTCGATATCTGAACTGAGTCTTTATTAAGAGAGAGAACTCTCTTTCATCTTTGTACTTGCCACCTTTTTACATTACTGTTTTATCCTGTCCCCTCCAGCCTTGAAAAAATCAGTTGCGTTTTCCAAAATCTTCTTTTAAAAACCTAAGAACAGGCTACTAAAGTGCTAAAGAACTACTATGAAAGTGCAGTAACCATAGCTGTATAACACTGAGTTCAAGCCATAACTCTCAATTTGCTAGTAATGGAAAAAAAAAAAAAAAAAAAGCCTGGCTTGGGGGCATCTATAAATTATATCTTCCATATCACACTGTAAAGCAGCCTCATTCTTTCTTAATGTAAACATTGCATTTATCACAGCAAACAAGCATAATGCTGACCCAAAATAAATATTATTTCACTGATATGCTAAAAATAAGACCACTACATTAGATGCTATTTAAAATAAATTAGGAGATTTGTTCTAGTACACCATTTGTACACATACTGAAACACTTCAGTCATTCTGTACATTTTTATGTGACTAATTACTTCTTAAAGTTAAGCTGGTGCTTAAGTGCTCATCGGATGTGGGCCATAAAAAATTTGTACATAAAATCAGATCATAGTTGACTTAAAAAACTTTTACCATGGAGGAATTATCATGATATATTGCACAATTATGAAGAAAGATCAAATAATTTATTTTTCTAGCTCAGGTTTTTGTTTGAATAATATCCTGTTTAGGAATATTTCGCCACTTAGATACTGAAAGCACATTAACAAAACCTGAGCTGTACTCCTGGGAGAGTTAGCATTATTGTAATGAATTCAGCAAGCTTTTACATTTGATGAGAATTTATTTGTTTATTAGATGGGCAGCATGAGATTTATGACGATCTGGCCAATTCATTTCCTTGCCTTTAAGCGCTTGGGGTTTGCAAATTGTGCGAGATCGCGCTACTTTATTGTCACTTAGCAACCTGAATAGGGTTTTGAAACTGAGTAGTAGCTTGTGGGTGGCAAGCCTCCCTATATATTTTCCGGGTGGGCAGCAACAGGAGCCCCTCTGTGGGCAGCCGGCAGGAGGGTGTGTGTCCAGCGCTTGCCAGGGTCTTTCTAGATGTGCTCGCCGAGGAGAACCGGCTGTGCCCTCAGTGTCGTTTTGCACTTCTGGCAGAGTTCCATGCTGGGAAGATCTGCTGAGGTTTTTCATGCCTGCAGAGATTTAAGTGGTTCTAAAGGACTGTCATGCTGCTCTGGTCAGTTATGTCCTGTTGTGTGGTTGCTTAAATTTAGTAACTGAGTTTGAATGGCTTCGCTTTGACTGCTGGTAGTCCTTACTGCTGCTGTGACTCTCTGGAGTGAGAGGAAGGTCAGCAGCTTCTCTGCTTGTGAGAAGGGTGGCTTGCTCAGGTTCAGCTGAGGATGTTGGAAAGGATCAGCATGGCTATCCAGCAGTCCCAGATGCCCGTCAGGCAGAGACTTCTTTCCTCCCTGTGCACACTCTCTGTTGACTGTGAGGACGGGCACATACTTCTGTGTTTGTTTTAACGCTCCCATAGAGACATCTTGCTTTGTGTTCTCTCCCTCCTTTCCTGCCTGCTGCTGTCACGGTTTCTTCAGGAATTTGAACAGAGAAGGGATGACATCCCTTTTCCTTTTAGTCTATGCTTCTGTAAGATTTCTCCCAACAGTTCCCATAAAGAGAGGAACTGACCAAGACCATGAAGTTCGTTGGGCGTGGAGTCTTGGAGAGGGTGCAGACATGAATTTGCTCCTTTTAATAGTTTCACCCTTCACTGCCTCCTCCTGCGGTGGTACTGATCAATCCCGGGAGCAGATGGTTCACTGTGGAGCTATTGACTTGAAAATTAATGCACCCTTTTTGCTGATTTTTCAGCTATTGTCATTTTTTGCCTGAAGCGTCAGGGAGCTTCACATGAGTTACTCTCTAGACGAACATTGATTTGCCTCAGTCTCAGAGACCTATTAAAGTGAATAAAAGAGAGCACAAAGGGTAAAGGGGGGTTTGTGAGTCAAGGATCAGAAAGAATATGGTGGTGTTCATGGTGTAAACAGTATTTTTTTTGTTGTATATAATGATACATTTATAATACATGGATTCTGCCTGGGATGAATGCAGAGGGGATGCAGATCTGCAGTGGAGAGCTGGTCGTGTGATTTACTTTGGTGTGAGAAGAAGAACCAATATTTCTGATTAAATCTGAACTCTTAAGGAAGTAAAAAATATTTTCTCCATTTACACAGCTTCTCATTACAGACGAAAACAGGAATAACTTTCAGAACCATCTATCTGATGTTGTTAAACTTGATTTTCTTTCCCCTGAGTGAAGTTTTTTAAGCAAACCTTTGTATAACCTAGAAGTTTGCATTTATGAGGGTTTTATAGGGAGAAATCAGAATTTAGGAAAACTTCTTCATGTAGCTCAGTTGACCGCATCTTAGGGTTTTTTTGTGTGTTTTGTTTGTTTGTCTTTTTGGTTTGGTGTGTGNATGTTGGGCTAATAAACATGATTCTGTGGTGCCTCTGGAAGCAAAGAAAGAACTTTTACCTGTACAGAGTCCACTGGCTAACATTCTGTAGAGAGAACATTGACCAAAATGTGCCTCAAAACTATGTGCAGGTAAGATAAAATTTATACCTGAAATGGTTTGCTGCTTAGACTGGTGGTCTCCAGCCCTCTCTGATTTGCTGGCAAATAATCTTTCAGGAATTTAAAGGCAGGTTGCACAAGTTAGGGTCTGTGCGTGTATCCTGTCTACTAGATGACAAGATTTTCCCTTGCCCAACTTGGTAATTCTATAAAAGGCATTAAAAAATACTTCAGGCTTCAGAGGGTTGTCAGGTTTCTATCTATGCCTCTGATGCTGCATTGCAAGACTGTTCTGCTTCTTCTTCAGCATTTCAAAGGAACTGAAGATACTACTAAGTACAGAACTTCTGACGAGCTGCTGTCAAAAGCAGCTATTAAATGTGCTGGCAATGTCAAGCTGTATGTTTAAAGACCCATCAGAGCTTTTGTGTATGATCTCATGTTACCTGCTGTTGCCAGGTAAATGCAACTGCAATGAATAGCTTTTTTTATTTTTTTTTAAGAATGCATAATTTTTATTCCAGCTTCCTTAAGCTTTACAGTTTTCCATAGTTTTGATCGTATGTATGATTCAGATGACCTTACTTCTTGCATAGAGACCAGTATTTAGAGCCCAGTAATACTACATATGCATGTGTCTTCATGCAAACCAAGGCTTTATACTTCTTTTGCTTGCACTGTTTAGGGTAAAAAAATAAAGAAATAGTTTTTTTCATATGGTTGCTGTGTGTCTCATTGAAGAGGAGATAAGAGGAGTTAACATCATGGGTTCTACTCCTTCGTCAGCTGGGGATCTGCTGCCAACAGTTTTACAAAGGGCTCATATTTCAAATTACCCTTTGAGATTTTGATAAATGTGCGTCCCTGAGAGGTTGTCTCACAGTGAGGTGTTGGAAATGACAGGGAAATCTTATATTTTCTATTTGAGTAAAAAGAAATAAAAATACATCAGATCCAGGGCAAGAGGCATATGAGCTTCTGCTGAATTTTGTTACAGATGATTATACCTTTTTTTTGAAATATACTCCAAGGTTATTTATTATCTACAGTTTAAATTACTGTGTGTAGGTGTGAAAGGCTATAGAGAGGGACTTTTTATAGAAAAAAATATTTATGGATGTTGTTACAGGATCATAATAGTAATCTGGGTTGGAAGACACCTTGGGAGGTCATCTGTCCCACCCCCATGCTCAGAGCAGGGACATTTTCAAGGCAACGTTTGGTTGCCCAGAGCTGTGTCTCTCTGAATGTCTTACAGATCGATAGAATATCATTCCCGATTTATTAGAAATAAAGCATTCACTCTTCCTTTTACACAACTGTTGAGGATAACCTGTGTCTGCTGAGGAAGATTTGTCAGTATTTAAAGGCCTGATTAAATACCTTCAGGAGCAAACCACCTCCCCTGCCCCCACAAAAAAAAAAAACAACCAAAAACCAACAAACCACCATGAGAAAACTTCAATGGTACAACTTTAAGAAAGGTCTTTAAAAGGAAAGTGCCTTTCTTCTCCCCTCCCATACCTCATAACATGGGGCAGGAGTGAAATGATGTGGTTGCTGTCTATTTATAGATTCAGTTATGTGCCAATGTACACTTATTATGCCTAATTAGGAGTGTTCTAAATAACTTGTTGTTTGCATTACAGATACAGCTATATGATTGCAGATCAATGGCATAGAATTATGTCACGCCTTATCAAAGTCTAAAGTCTTTCTCCTTTCTCTAAATTAAACCTCCCTGTCCTGATTGCTTTTTTTGAAAAGTCTCCCTACTATGGCTGTGATTTATTTGCTGTGAGACTGTTTGTATGCTGATTTAGTTAATATTTGAAAGCTAGAATTTGAAGAGGGACTCAGGGCCCAGGGGAGCTGGGATGTGCTGTAAAAGGAAATTGCAAAAATTTAAATGATTGCCCCTTTTATTTTTTATTTTTGTTTATTTGTTTGTTTATGGTGTCATTCTGTATCCCATTTGATTATCTAGGATTTGACAAAGGTGTAGCTGATCAAGATACAGTTGAAGGTGCCTGGATAGTGCTGCACCATCTTCACCGTTCTTCCAACATCACTGGGTCTGGCCATGGAGGTGAATATTCACCTCTTGGAGGAGGTGACAGATGACTCAGAAGTCATGAGTGTGGTACAGAAAAAGACCCATATAAATGCAGCAACAAAATGTATGGCACAGGGGCTTGATAAAATGTAGACTTCTCAGCCATTCATGTTCTGGTTATACTTTTAATGCTTTCCCTCTGGTACGTTGTTTATCATGGAAATTATTATAAAGCTTTTCAAGCTGTGCAGTTTAGTTGATAGACTACGTCTCCTGCTTGAGCCCAAGCTTCATCTTTTATTTTATTTAACCTTTGACCACATAAGCTTTGTCAGTTGGTGCTAACACCACGAGTCAGTTTTACCACAGCATATGATGATGGAGAAATAGTGATTCCAGCTCTTCTCCCCAAGGAGTTAAGCAATACTAAACCTCTGATTCTTGGTGCGTGCAGAATTTTGTCATGTACGGAAAAGCACTTCAGTGTTTTTCTTTCATTGGAGAGATATGTAGTGTAATTTAAACAAAAAGAAATTTATACTAAGCTATGTGACAAAAATATGCAGTATCCACAGAAAAAAAAAAAAAGTAGTTGATAGCACTGAATTTTGATTGAAAAATTTGATCAATGCTTAGGGCATAAGAATGTATTCAAGGTTGTATTAGAAACATATCTAAAAGAACTTTTGTTCTTTAGGTATTATACAGTGTATAAAATTATTATTCATCTTGATAGTTACAAATGAGGAAAATGTTCTGACACCTAAGGATTAATGGTGGCTTTTGTTTTAATTGCTAAATTGCTTTATTCTTAGATGGAAAGTCTGAAAATCTCTAGCAGTATCTTATAATAGTCTTAGTTTTTCTGTTCTTTAGAGCACCCTAAATTTCATCTGCACTTAATCTTTACTCTAGGGAGTGGAGCTTACATGGGGAATTTCTATACATGCTATCTGAAAATTGCTTATTCTGAAAGTTAATTTTTTTTTTTTAACCAATTAAGAACATCATAGCATGTCTGTTAAAACTATCTCCTTTCATATATCAGCAATACCACTAATTCCAAACTGAATCAAGAATGTGGTCTTGAATGTTTTATTGCTCAGAGTTAATATATAGTGAACGCTCATTTGAGAGTTCAGGAATAAATGCTGCTCATCATTGCAGTCTCTTGGCAACCTGTGCTGGGTTCATTGCATATAGGCAAGCAGCTGCCTGAGCATTGGTGGGAGGTTTTTATCTTTGTTATTTTCACAAGTTGCATTGAGGAGAGTTTGATTTGAAATGTCAGCATCATGGGATTTGAACAACGGGGATAGATATGCTTAACGTTCCTAAAAGCTTCAATGTAAAAGAGTGCAGGATGCAAAAGGCACTCTGCACATTTCATCAGTGCAGTTGAAATGGAATTTAACAGGTAGAGCTACCTTTTGAAGGTAGATCAAAGCAGAGGCAGAGGATTGTTTGCAAACAAGAAAGTAATGTAAGAACAGATTTTTTGGGGCAATGTCTTGGAGACCTGGAAGTACACATCCCAGTGAGTGCTTATTGACTGTCTGTTTCAGTAACCTCTAAGTCTTTTGCTTTGGCCTCAGCATGGGCATAATGTTGCCAATGAACAGGACTGTTCTTACAGCTTCTAAGGGTGTCTTCATGTGTCATCACAGCCAACAGAAGCTTAAGTGAAGGCTTAGTGAAGGAGAGGGTATTCAGTGCGTCAGCAAGGAAGGACGTAGCACTTAAATCACTTGTGTGTAAGCTCCTGCTTTGGGCAGGGAACCAGACACACAGAAATAAGGAGTATCTGTGAAGTAGAAGTGAGAGTGAAAAGTGTGATTTGAGTGCTTCGTGCAGAGTTCTTAGTACGCACCTAACCTGTGCTCATAGAGAGCAGATCACACTGCAAAATTCTATAGCAAATGAGAAGCAGGATTTAAGTGCCTGTAGGTTTTGCTGGCCACTGCACATGTGTGCCTAGAAATACTGTGGGGTGGCTTGCTCAGGAAGATGACCTGTGGGAGTTCCCTCTCCAGCACCGTATCAGGTACTGCATCTTGTAATGGCTTTGTGACAGCTTTTCTCTCCAAAGAGATGTGCTTACAAGACAGCCTTAATTCTGTGAGTGGATCTTAAAAGGGACTATATTGCCTTGAGGGCAGTGTTTGGTCTCTGAAATTTTTTGTTCTTTTTCTGCAATCTGTAGCTTCTGAGACACTCCTTGGTTTTTTTCCTTGTTTTCTTCAGGTGGGTCTCTTCCATGAATTTAGTGCATTTCTAATTGCTGGTGGCCAAATAGTAAAACATGACTGCTTATCTTAAAAATCCAGCTACCCCTTTCCATCTTTCAGGAGTGATATGATGATGTTCTAAGCTTTATGTGTGTTTTGAGGATAAGAATTATTTTGATTATTATTTTGATTTTAAAACATTTTTGCCCAAATCATTTGCTACGCAAACAGGGAAGGTGTAATAGGCTAGTGGGGTCAAAGGACTGGTGTGTAGATTCAAGTTACTGGAAAGCCTTCTGTAACTATTAAGAAATTTTCATTTTGCCAGGCATGTGGTTCTGAAATGTATATTGTGATGCTATAATTATCTGTACTTAAGACTTGAATTTAAAGTTTATCTGTCGAACTAGAAAGGCCAAATTATTTTTTTCTCTTTTTTTTTTTTTTTTTTTTTTTAATTTCTTCCCTCAAATGAGCTTGGGGATTCTTCAGAAAACATTTTAATTCCTGAAGAAGGAAGTTATAACTCATAAGTTGGGATGAGTACTATATAATTTATTGAACACTCCTTTAAAATACCTTTTGATTGTTTTCCTTAGTCGACTTGTATACAGATTAGTCATTATGTCAAATGCCTATTTGACAGGCCTGTGTCACACTGTTGATTACAGTGGTGGGAAGAGGGGATACCTGCCATGAGCAAGCTGTCTGAAGTTGTTTTCCATTCTTGTGGCTTTTCTTTTCTAAAACAACTGGATAGCTTCAAAGGGCTTGTGTTGTAGTGAACACCAGGGTAGGGTGCTGGGCCACAGTAATAATCAGATATGGCAGAGCACCGGTCAGCAGCTATTTGTTCATCTTGGCTGGGATGAACATCATAGCCTGTGGTGAAAGCAGCAGTGTAGGGATCTGTGCTCAGTCAGGATCTGTGCTCTGCCTGCTCATCAAATGGAGGAGCTCTCTTCCGACTTTGGTGCAACAACCAGCCTTTTTGGGGTGTAAATAGATGCTCTCAGCTTTCTTTTTTATAGCATGTACTTCACGACTACTTTTCCAGTGAAACTCTGCCTCTCCATGTGGTGGTGATGATGATGATTATTTTTATTGTATCGTGCTTTACCACTTTAGCTGATAACGTCAAGGAGGTGTCTCTCTGCAGGAGAGCAGTGCTGCAGTGATGTGCCCCAGGTAGCCCTGAATGAACTGCTTGCCTTCTGGATCCAGTGCAGCCCTCTTGGGCTTTGTCCTAGCAGAGCTAATTAGCTGGGGTATTACGTCATGCTAGAGCAGTTATCTTGCTTCCAGTTCCAATGTGCTTCATTTAGCGATAGCTCACATATCTCTGCAAAATGCAGTGTTGTATTGTTTAGGCCTGTCCCAAAATACTTAGGAGGAGAGATTTATAACAGGGTGGTCACTTTTACTTCCTTATTTCTTTGGTCTTTGCACAGTGGTGAATTAGCTCCTCAGTTTGGGGGCATTTCTTCTACGCTGCTTGCAGGCCTCTTTTCTAGTCTTCTTTTCTTGTTTGTCTTTGTTTGCATCACCACCAAACTCACCTTTCTGCATCCTAACCAGCCTTTGCTGTTTTGCTCCCTCACTCGAAGTAATGATTGCCTTAGGCATAGCCTGCCTCCCCTTCTCTCTGTGCTTATTTAGGAGTGTGGTATCTGAAAGATTACATGAGGAGGGAGAGGGTATTTTGTGCTTCCACTTGACCAGGGGAGAGGAGAATCCAAAGCCTTGCATGTTCTGTGTAGGAACAGTATTTGCCTTTTCCTACCTGCATGGTACAATGAAGTACCACTAAGGGACGTGCAGCAACACTTCAGAAGCATCCTAGTAATCACCTTATTTCATTCAGGATCTGAGGTCAGTGGAAGTGGAAAATGGCAGGGGGCTTGGACATAGGTAATCTTTAAGGTCTCCTCCAAACCAAGCCATTCTAGGACTCTACAAGTCAATGAAGAACTGTCTCCTCTTTTCAACCTCTTCATTATTTTTGTAATCTGTGTCCCCAGTAAATAGTTAGTGTAAAGCTGAAGCAGAAGGAGATTCAAAGTGCCCTAGTCCAAGTAAAAATGCAGACACTTTGAGATGGTCTAATCAGGATCAGAACTTCCCTGGTACATAATTTTCCAATGTGTGTTTGTTGCCTTTTTTATTTGTTTTTGTTTTTAATTGTCCATTGACCTAAGAAATACAGTTATTCTAGCTAACAATGCTGTTATAACACACACTGACAAAATCCAGATAACTCGAAGTTGGGCTGACACTTGATCCTTTACTCATACTATTGTTCCATAATATTTTTTCCTCCATGACATCATGAACTATAAAAGTGCCAACATTTTTTTTTAACTGCTTAGCCTTTTCTTCCTTCATGCTATAACCTTTATATTTAAAAATAACCTTTTTTTCTTTTTTTTCTCTTTAATTTTGTTTTAAATTTAGTGTGCATTTTAAGAGGAACCTGGTAGCTATGTGAGAATGTTTAACATCTGTGGTGGCTTTACCACCACGTATTCCAAGCAGTTGTCACACGCATTTATCTGCAGGGGTACAATGACATTTTTCTCAGCAGCTGTATCCATGACAACAACTGGGAAGGTCCATGCATCCCCTTTAGGTTTCAGAAGAACGTGAGAATGTGAAGGTCCAGAAGAAAAAGCTGTGTAATTTTAATTGTGGCATATTCTCTTCAGTCATTCAATGGTGACCACTCCCAAGTGTTTTAGTATCAAGAAAGTATCAAATTAGAACACATGTACCCACATGTATAGAGAGAAGAGCAAGTGTCTGTTTCATGACTTGCTATTACCAAGGAGGAATTGTGGAAGTATTTGAAAAATGAGGGTACTCAGGAAGTTTATTTTATTTTCAGTATGGAAATCTGTTCAAGGTATGTAATTTAAACACTTAAGTTCAGAGATATGTGGAAGAGTGCGTCATTATGAAAGGCATTTTTGTATCACAACAGAACCGTTCTCCCTGTGTGCCTAACAATCAAAGTTCCTCCTGAGTAGTGCACTGTCTGTCTGTCAATGCCATCTTTAAATCCAGTGAACAGTATGTGAAGTGATACAGAAGTAGTAGTTGGGTTAGCTCTTCAAGAACACACAGCATCCAGCAAATGCAAAGTGACTTATTTACTTGCCTAAATGGGAGTTGTTGGTGCTGAATGCTCTTGAAAATTTGAGAGTGTTTAAAGCAGTCTGTTATCATGAACAGAGCAGAAGTTGGAGAATAAAACAGAGGGCCTGGGTAACTTTATTTTGCCTTAAACATAAATCTGAGTTCAAGGGCAAGGCTAATATTCACGTTCTGCTAATATATGGGCTGCCAAAAAGCAGTAATTTCTTAGGAGATGAGATTTTGATTGCTGTGAAAATGAAGGTGTAAGACTTTTTGCTTTGGGAGACTTTACATCCATTTTGACACCTCTTCATGTACTTTGTATGCTGTTCTCACAAATAGTTTCCGGACCTCCAAGAAGAGTCAACTTATACCGGGTTTTCAGATCACTTATTGCTTTAGGAAATAAACACTATGACAGATGGTAGAAGTATTTAATTTGATTTATTCATAGTTACCTGTACAAATGCTGTCTATTTTTTCCTCAGATGAATGGGAGTGTGGGAAGCATGATAGAAGACAGCTTGCTTACTGTTTTCTGCTTCTTGCTTCCTGGTGAGGAGTGGGGAGGGGAATTGGTACCTTTAGTTTTTGGTAAATTGCAGGAAAACAGGGAAGCCATAGAAGTGATGGAGTGAGATGGAAGGGCTTCTGAGGAACGTTTTCAATTGAGGAAAGCCCTGAGAATTGCCTATGTACAAAGAGATTTACCCTTACCTCTTTTGAGGAAGTTAAGGAGAGGTTTGCCTGTAAAGCTTTTAAATGTTTCACTTGGTAGTTCTGAATTTTCACTATTTATAGGTTTACTATATGTTATAATGGAGTATTATTTCTAGGGTTCAGGGTTGTTTTGTGCCTTTTGCTGTGCTCACCTGGAGGAAGAGGAAGTGGAGGCTGGCTGGCTAATGGTTCTGTTATGCCACCAAACCTCGGTTCATGACTGTTTAGGTGAAGATCAAAAACTTTTCTATTCCCAGGCAAGAAGAAGAAGAGACAGCTATGACAAACTCAGGAATCCCAAAGGACAACCTGGATCCTCCTCTAGAGAGAAATTAATCCCCAAAAGAGACAACAGCGTGTCTGGAGAGGCTGTTACAAAGCCATTACATGGAAAATCTGTCTGTTTACCCATCAGGACATACACAAGTCTGGCTTATCTGATGATTTGTGAGAGAAGTTGGAGGCAAGATAGAAGCCCTTGGGAAGGGGAGAGAGAGCCAGGTTTACATGAGTTTTGGAGTGGAATAAAGAGAAGTCTTTTCTGCCTCATTATTAAGCTTCTGAACTGTTCCATGAGAGGAAGATCAAAAGACTTCTTGCTGGAAAGGATGTTGGGATGATGTCTGTTTTGTTTTGAGCTCCCAGACTACCAGCAATAGACCGCTGTAGATCTACCCCAGTGATTCAAACCCCAAACCTTTAATCTTTTCTTGTGAACAGCTTCTTGTGAATTTTAGTGAATGAAGTAAATGGATGTTCTTAATCTTGGCAAATTCATGGGTATGATAGAGAATATGACCCTCTTATCCTTGCAGGAAATGTAGAAAGCCTTGGAAACCAATTAATTGGAAAAGCAATTAAAAAGAGATCACTTCTGTTACATGAACATAGTTGCCTCTAAGAGAGCTTGGATTTTGCAAACAAAGGTGGCAAGTAAGAACTGTCTGTCCTTTTTGAAATCTCAGCTGCTTGAGTAGTTTATTATTGTGGGACTTGTGAATTGTCCATAGTCCTGGTTATGTGTCCACAGACAGCTTCTCCTGTTGGAAGTGTTTAACCAGAAGAAAAGAATGTACAGTAAGTGTCGATGAGTTTTCAGTAAGATGACCCCAGAGAATGACCTTTGGGTGCAGCACTCTGGCTGGGCATCTGCCAGGCATTTAAGGTTCCTCTCAGTTTCTCAGCTATGAGAGGCATGGTTGGAGGGGTCAGCTGCCCTTTTCTGGGGGGAATGGACGGGCAGCACCTGCCACAGTGAGTCAGCAGGGCTGCACTGGCATTGGCCGTGGCATTCCCGCACCTGTCAGGAGCGGATGCCAGCCAACCTTTGACAGTGTCAAAGGAAATAACGATTCATGGAACAGTGGCACACTCCACAATCGGCATTTCACTGCTGTGCCCTGAGTTAGTGCCCTAGGAATCTCCTTCCATCCCTGTGTTGTTGGGAGCACTGTGCTTGCTTCTGTGCCACAGCTTCTTTTGCTTTTAGCCTCTACATTTGTTACATCATTTCATTGCGAATGATGTTTGGTTTATGCTGAATGCATACCTGATGGAACTACTCATTTGAGTTCTTGGTCTCTATGCCAATAAACAATATACCTTGGCAGCACCCAGCATTTTTTCCCAGTGAACGTGTCAATGGTTTCAGGGACTGGACGGCAGTAAAAACTCATGGATGACCTTGAAATAGGTGTATTTTTAATGATCGCTCCACTTCGTTGGGTTTTTTTTTTCGCTTTGTAGCTTTTTGTCCAACAAATTTATCAAAACCAGAACCGTAAGTTTTCTGAGAAAAAACTGTATGGAGCCATAATTCAGCTGTTCAATGAACTTCTTAGTTTCAAACCTCAATATTACTTCGGTGAATCAATTTATCAAGAGAACAGGCTATTTCACTAGAAAGATCTGAAAGAGAGATAATTAACTCTGTAGCTGGTTGTGTCTGTCTGTCTTTTGTCCAATGGCGTCTGGAAGCAACTTAATAGAATATAAAGTATTTAAAATTTCATTATCTAAAATTGCTTTCCTTAATTCCATTCACTTTACATGTTGTAACACTGAATTAGTGTATATTCTGTTCAGAGCTGCTAATGAACTACATTCTATTTACCTGGTTACTCCTAGGCTT
The DNA here is from genome assembly GCA_013397915.1 of Daphoenositta chrysoptera. NCBI lineage: Eukaryota > Metazoa > Chordata > Aves > Passeriformes > Daphoenositta > Daphoenositta chrysoptera. The sequence goes on from VZRO01003873.1 coordinate 1,699,670, forward strand.
CTCTAATAAAGTAATGAACTAATAACCTTCAGAGTTGAGGTACAGCAGATGTATCTGGAAAGGTGTCTGGTAATAATGGTAATGATAAACAAAACAGGTCATCATCTGTGTTGTTACAGATAACAAACAGTGTTATAGTGGAAAAAGAGTCTAAATTATGGTGGGGTTTTTTGGTTTGGTTTTTTGGTTTTGTTTTGTTTTTTTGAGAAAAAGGGAGGGGTTTTTTTGCTATCAATATAATTTTCCACCTAAATCGTCTTGCCACTTAGGTTCACGTTGTCCACATATCATGTCCATGCAACATTTACTAAGAAGGTTTTTTTGAATAATTGCTTCATAAATGCAAATACTAATACCTCTTTCATTAGAGAATTCATACTTTTTATCATGCCTTGCCTTCAAGAAATTGCTTTATGATGCAAATAAATATAGATAATATCTGTCTTCTGAAATGCTTTTAATCATCAGTCTGAAAATAAAACTGTAGTGCTTTTTGAGGTGAAAATAGATTGTCATAAAGGCTATATGAAAAATTAATTAAAAAACTATTTTGCTAAACCAAATTGTTTTACATAAAAGTTGTGCAATACAACTAGCATAAGATAATACAGAGAAATGTAGCTTTTGTGTTGTGAATGTAATTATCTCTTTTATAATCTCTAGAAGGAACAGTTAAGATGGAATTCATGTCTCTTCATTTCACTGATACCAAGGTTAGTCATCTACCACACTCCCTCTATAGCCAGTGGAAAGAAAAAGGTGCTTCTCCAAAGCAATTACTCTCATTTCCAACCCCCATCCTTTGGGCATCCCTTTTCTTTTTCATCACTTTCTATTATCTGACCAGCTTCTACCTTTTCAGTTGGTAATGGGACTTGCTAACATGGAGCCTGATGGATGTCAGGGATTTCTGCAGGACATTGCTCTTTCCCTTATCCCTCTTCACAGTAATTTAGTTTGGGTGTGCATTAACCATTCTGGGGTGCATTTGTTCTCTTCTGCTGTAATGTACATAACTGCTCCAGGTAGTTGGAGATGATCTATTCTGCTTCCAAAAAGGTGACATGTTTGGTGCTCAGTAGGAAGGGAGCGACCAAGTCCTACCTAGCATTTAGGTCACCTCTTAAAATGCTGTATTAATTACCTTGGAAGAGCTGGTTAAATAAGAACCTGAACAAGGTAGCTGTGTATTTGGATAGCAAGAGCAATTCAATCACAAATAACTTTCTGAATGCTCACAGTCAGGGTTTCACTCCCTGTTCAAGGGAAATCTCACAGATCTAATCTTTCTCATGCCCTTTCCCACTACATGAAAATGACTTTTAATAGGGTAGTTCTACCAGTTTAAGACTGCTGTGTAGAAGTACAGTGTCAAGTGTTTTGTGATTTATTTTGTTAATATCTTCATGGAAGGTATGAATCAAAATAGCATGGGAAAGAGAATTGCATTTTCATTTACTAAGTATATCAGTGAATTGAATTTACATGAGACTTAGGAGCTCAGCTGATTTCTGCAGAGGCAAACACTGTACATTAGGAATTAAAATTGTTGTTTGCAAAACAGGGAAAATTTATCTTGTAAAGAACACCTAAGCCATTTTACTTTGCTTATGTATAATTAAATAGATAATATGAATAGAACAGGCACATTTAATGAGAACAAGGTCAAATGCCATTCATTGGTGCTGGAATATAAATAACTGATTTTTCTTTGTTAGAAGGTTGCTTTAATCAACTCCTGGTTTAGACAAGAAAATATATGATTTTTTTGTTTTAAATATAGGGACTAGTTAAAGATGTTATTAGAAGCTTTTAGAATGTGTAGACAAGTTATGATGATGTGTCAAGTGGCTGAGGTGACCTGGGAAGGCAGAGGGATTTTGTTCAGTAAATATTACGGTATTTTCACTTCTTCACATTGCTTCTGTGCTTTTTCTTACCCATCCTTCACTCCAGTGCTTTTGGACTTCAGTCACTTGTGTTGTTGCATCCACCCTCCTTTTTTTCTTCCTATGTGTCATTATCTCCCCTCTTCTGTATTTTGGGTTCCCACCTGTGTCACTTGTGCCTTTCATATTTCAGTCCTTAAGTTACCCATGGGATGAAGGTCATCCATTGCAAGGAGGCTTTTGTGTGAACATGAAAGGTGCTGGGAGATGAACAGAAATGCTTTCTTTTCAGTGTTTCATTTATCTTCTTCATAACCCCCCCATCTCTTACCTGACCCTGGGCAGGCAGCGAGGAGGAGCAGGAGTGGCTGCTCCCTCCTTCAAGCTCCTGGATGGTTCCATCTCTCATTTGCCTCCAGTCTGAACCACGCCAATGCTGATAAGAAATGCAGATGTTTAAAAATATCTCAAATAGCTGAAAATATTTGGAGTGTAACTTTCTATTTACTCGTAGATGGAAATTCTCTTTTCCTTCATAGTGTTGTGCTCATGGAACATCCCAAACTGGAAGCTCAAAATATTGCTTTATATAGCAACATTTCGCTCTGCAGTTTAACCAATCGGGTGAATTCTTTCTATATTAGATTACGTGGGGAGTAATAAATCTGACTGAGGGCAGTGGCATATAAAAACCTTGGGAGGCAGAATAGCCACAGTACATACTTGAAATCTTCTATTTTGCAGATTTGTGGGAAAACTCCTGGGAAATAAGAGTTAGACTAGACTTTTGGTTTTGTTGAAGACATAGTTCTAGAGAATCGGTGAAGCAGTAAGTATTGTAAGAATATTAAGCTTGTTAACTCTTAAGTGTGTATCTGTAAAACCAGATTTCTCTATAAAGGCAAATGTGTCATAGAGTGATGCATTTTAACTGAGCTAATATCAGCAGTAACATTTAAATTCAGTAAACTTGTGCAGTGAACATAATTTCTTCTAAAACAGATGTGTTTTATAATAACCAGTATGTTGGAGGAAATCACATTGATTTCAGTATTTCTCAGCTCTTCTTTATGTCTATTAATGCTTTATCTTTTATTCCATTGTAATTTTTTATTATATTTTTTGTATTAATCTACAACTGTCTGTCTTTGTCTATAATACATGCCATTATCTGTAACTGGTTTATCTTAGTAATATGCAGTGGATCTTTTGTTATTTGTGTAACACGTGTCTTCTTAAATTTTCTTTAACTGCAAATACATATAAATTTCACTTACCTGAAACTATTTTACCCTCTTCCTCATAGTGTTTTCTTCTCAAACTTTTCATACTTAACAACAATAGCAAAGATCCAGAATATTGCTGTGCACGAATCAAACTTGCGTCTTTGTCTTGCTGCTGGAGGTACAAAAATATTATCCTAGTTTTATTTTGATCCCAATTTTTATGAAGATGAAAATGATTAGTGATGAATGTTTAGTGTAAAACATTGCATAATGAGTTATTACAAGAGAAGTGCTCCATGGTTTGTGGCTGCCTTCATACTAATTTTCTTAATTATGATGTCAATTTAGAAAAATACATTTTGGCAACAGCTGGATCATCAGCTTTCTCTTAAATATTTTTACACGAAACTCAGATACTTTAAATCCTACTTTGTTGAAATAACTGTGTACTTGACATTGTTGCAACAGCTATTTAGAACCTGTCAAGGAGAGTATTATACTGTTTTGCTGAATACTTACTGATGTGTACTTGTAGATAAATTGGTAGTTTAAAATACTGTATTTTCAAAGCACAAAGAAGCTAGATAAGATGCCTGTTGAATACACAGCTACATTCTTCTTTTATCTAAGTTACTTTTAAATGTGACTACTAAATGTCAACTTTTAGCATTGTATAATATTAAACAATTAAATAGGTTTGGTTTATTGATGTTTCTATTATAATGCATATTCCACTGTCTGCATTCTATGAAGCAGGCATGTGCTCTGAATATCACCATCATCAAAAATATCTTGTTTAAATCGTTCATTTCTTTAAAGAGTTCTAGTAAAAAACTGTAAAATACTAAACATAAAATCAAAGAAAAAAATTTCCCATCTCAGTCTTGACTAAGTTTCCCATGTAAGTACTATAAGAAGTACTGTAAAAATGGGAAGCCTGTTTGGAAACAGTGAAGTATCCCCACAGGAGAAGGGTTTTGGTTTGTATTATCATATCTTGTTATGTACTATCATGTAGATGAAAAAGCAGACTTCCCCAAGATTAAGGCAGATTAAGCACACCGTTGTCACTGTGATGCTTACATGTGATGGAAGATCATCCACTGTGATGGAAGATCAGCTTGCTAGGATGTAGAGTGAAAATGCTAGATAAGGAAACAAAGGGAAAACCCGAAATGAATCTGTCAAAAAAATTTGTGAGTAAATGCATTGCATTGTTTGCAGGAGATTTCGGTTAATTCAAACTTGTATCAAAGCTATGAAAACAATCAAGTTCCTTCTCCTGGTCCTGTGTTTGATACATCTGCCTTGCTAAAGAAGTTATGCCAGTGCTGTTAACTAATGAGATTACATTACTTGCTAATATATTTGAAAATTCTGTCTGGATTTTTCTCATCTCAGCTTCACTGAAGATCATATTTTATCAGAAAGCTTACCATTTTTCCCTGTTTTGAGCAGAGTTTTGCAAAACCATTAGGAATTGCACTTTCCTCTGATTTCAAGTGGGGTTTTTCAAGTTCTTTTTCTTTCATTGTCTTAATTGCAATATTTTTCACTCAAACTACCAGGATGGTGAAGCCATACTGATTCTATTAACTATTGGTATCTGCATTCAGAGATGGATCATAGACTCATACAACATTCTGAGTGGGAAGGTACTCCTATGGTGCTTTGCTTTGATGCTTTTTGGTTTGTTTACCTCTCTTAATTATGCTGGAGCAGTTTTATGGTTTTCTCTGTAAATGAGATCTTTGACATGATCTGGTCTGAAAATACCTTAAAAATTAATTTTTTTTAACCTCAGTTATTTGATTGATCCAGACTGAATCACCATAGTTGAGAAAGGGGTGGAATACAGGTCAGTACATGGGTGATGGAGAATGGGTAGGAGAGGGTGAGCATCTTTAGGCTGAATTTGCATGCAGGAGCCAACCTGTTGTGCAACCAAGTTAAGTTTCCTACCTTGTCAGGAGAGAGAGGAAGATGCCTCTGAAGGCCTCCAGAGGGAGATCCTGTCCACCTCAGTTGAAGTGCCTCAAGTTTAAAAGGGATTCCAAATAAAGCTTATAGTATAATTAGGATTACCAATAAATTCCATTCTGGCTACTGCAGCTCCATCATTAAATATGTCTAAAATCAAATGGATTAATTTCCCATGAAAAAAAGATATTTAAATTTTCAAGTTATAATAATAATTTTTATTTTAACCTTATGATGCCAAATTTCATCATTTCACTCCTGAGTTCAGATATTCCTGTTTATAAACATAAAATTCCATGTCCCTAAATATATGTGAAACAAGGAATATGTTTTATTTTTCATCTGTGCTCTGTGTCAATAACCAGATTGCTATTTAAGGAAATAAACTGTAAAGTAAGGCAAAACAGCTAAAAATAGGACCCACTAACTAATACACGACTCATCCAAGTAGAACATGTGGAAAACTTCCACTGAGCATGCTGGAGATTAATTTTACAAAAAAAAAAAAGTTAAACTGGGGATAAACACAGCCTTTTAACAGAGGAGGGGAGCTACATCAGTGTATTAGTTTAAAACTAGCAAGGAAATGGGGAAAGGAAGAGGGAAGTTTGTGCAGTCTGGGTGGTGAACTTGGTCTGGCTCAGAAATAATTGGGGAAAAAAAGTGGGAAGCAGAACCAAGTGAGAAGAAAGCTGGGATGTTCTCTTAGGGTGTGTCTGTATATCCATTGTTTTCATGCCCTGTCAACCCAGTGGTGAACTTAAACAGAGTATATCCAGTTGAGTGATTGGAATTTAGGAAATAAATTAGAGATTTCATGGTGCCTTTCAATTTCACCATCAGAAAAAATACTTTAATTCAGGTTTTTGTATTTTTTGCACACGCATTTTTAAAATCCTTTTTTGTTCTGTTGAAGCAAATGTTTTCATCTAGATAGTAAAGCATTTTCTGCCCACTGGTGTTAAGTATTTTATTGGATTATTAAGTCTAATTAAAAAGGTCAGATAAAAGAGAAACAATCTGTTTTGAAATGAGATGGGGGAAAAAGATATTAGCAAAAAAAGTAAATACATTTTGTTGAAAAGGCACAAGATTAGAAGGAATGAGTAAGAGGGAAAGGCATGATCTCTGCTACCAGTGTTGGTTGCTATAACTGAGCAAGTTGGAACAGACCTGCAGTGTACCAGGAAGTGAAGACCAATTATTTGTAGAGCATGAATTGTGTGGGAAGGAGAATAAAGTCCAATCTTTCTGCTTCATTTAACCAAGTGCTGAAATTTGTACAAAGGCCTGGTTTAACTGCCATCCTGGTCTATCACTAGAGCAAGGATGAGGTTAAAATTTCCATCAAAATAAGGTTGTATTTTGGCAACAGAGTAGATTCCAGTATCTTGAATTGTGTTGTTAATTTAAATCACAGTTTAATAAGCATACCTCCTTATTTTGGGCCTCTTGGTAGTGTAATGTGTCTTCATCACAAGGTTCAGTTCTGCTTTTAGAAATACGAACAGTTTCTGTGGTACAAGAAGCATAGAACCACAGAATGGTTTGGGTTGGAAGGCACCTTCAAGATCATCCAGTTCCAACTCCCTGCCATGTGCAGGGACACCTTCCACTAGACCAGGTTGCTCAGAGCCCCATCCAGCCTGGCCTGGAACACTGCCAGGAATGGGGCATCCACAGCTTCTCTGGGCAACTGTACTGAGCAGCTGCACTGGGCAGAGGTAGGAGTCCAGAGCAGGGCCAACAGGTTGATGTCTGTCCTGGGGAGCCCAGAGCTGGATGCAGTATGAAAAAAGGGAAGAATTTTTGCCAAGAGTTTTAGTACCTTTGATTTTTTCAGAAAACTACTTTTGAAGAAGTTTTTTCATTTATACATTTTTATATGATATTAACCTGTTATTCGGGGGAACAATTTTAGCTTGTATGGGAAATGAAACAGAGAGAAAAAATTATTTTCTAATTGAGAAAAAAAAGGAGATTAGATGGCTGTTAAGCATCAAGCAGATGACATTTGGGGACTGGGATATTTTATTTTCTATGAGATTTTTTTTTTAAATTTAAATCTGTCCTAACCAGATTACCATGGAATGTTTCCTTATTCATCCAAAGGAGAACTGCATTGCATGTATACAGTAACTGTACCAAAAATTCATATTGCACTGAGGTATTTTACAGTGTATGAAATTCTGATGCACAGAACTGAACCAGTTGACTGTGCTGATCAATGAAAGCATGAAATATGAATTGCTTGAGAAAGAATTGAGTGTTTACAATTTGTAGAAAAAATAAGTGATGAATGCAAGCAAAAGGAGTAACTTGTAGGAAACAGTTGGTCACTCTGGAGACAGGCAGCTCTTGCTATTTGTTGTGATTACTCTGTTTTAATAATTATAACTCATGTTAATTCAGAAACCAGATGTTAAGCTGATGAGAACAAGTCCATTGTTACGTTTTGCCACTTCTGTTGTGAATTTTTAGTTCAACATCAGTAAATAAAGTCCCAGTGCAGTTAGTGGAAACCCTGGGGTAAGAGTCAAATGAAGCCCCCAGACTCTGCACAACTTCCCTCAGTGCGTTACACAGCTGGATGAAACTCTGCAGCAGTGAAATGGTGGTGATAACCCTTCCATCTCCCCACAGAATGGGACCACAGTTGAAGTATAACAGATGGGATGGTCTAGCGAATTGCAGATAAATTGGTACTCGACCCTAATCTACTGCTTGGTTTCGTTAAAAAAAAATAGTTTATTTATACTGTTCTTTGACTCATCTACTTCACCTACTGTCTGTAGTGGGTGATGTACTTCATGATGAAACGTAGGGGGTCAGTACCTGACACGTGGAGTAAAAAGCCTGTGTTGTCAAGAAAAAGGAAATTTAAAAAGATGGGGTGAGGAGTGAGATGTAAGGGTAGAATCTGAGAGCTTAGTTTTTTTGAGACGTAAGTAACAGTTAAAGCTGATGTTCCTTGTTTTGAAAGCACTTTCATTTTTGATATTTTTCTCATATGTTTTGATAGTTTAAAAAAATGTAGGAGTTGAATCAAATAATACAATAAAGCAATTAGGTTAGAGATGTAAAGAGACCAGTGAGTAATCCCTGTAAATCAAAAAAGGTGGAGTTTTTTCATTGCTTTAATTAAGTTTCAGATATTCACTTTCATAAATTTCTAAGCTATGGCCTATGAATTAATTAGTGCTTTTGGGGACTTTGGGGACAGGAATACAGTGTAGTAGCTCTCCTCATGTCTATGCTTGTCAGTATTGAGCAGCAGTGTGAAAAAGAGGACTAGAAATAAGAGTGGTTAATGTGGTCTGCTGTGGAAACAGGCCACAGTCCAAATTAAATTAATCACATTTTTTTAATGTATGTATATATGGATTTATTTATTTACTATGTGGTTCTCTTCAGCCAAACTTGACCTTATTCTTGGGATGCAAATTTCGAGGAAGAGATGTGACTGAGATTTTGTCTGTGTGTGCATATATGTAAATACATTTGTATGCATATTCACATATACAGAAATATATATAAAATATGCATAGCTGTGCTGCTTTTGGCTGGGATGGAGTGTTTTTTGGGTGCCCAGTGTGGAGTTTGAAGGGTTTGAGATGACAACAAGTTTGATAGGAGTGTGCTAGATTGACTTTATATCTGTTACTGCTGTTTAGCTATTAATTGGCAGGCTTCTATGTTTGCCAAGGAGCTTGCTGGCCTGTTAGACTCTAGTGCTTGGTAGTGGCTGCTTTTTGCAGTGACTGTCGTGGTTTACCCCCAGCCAACAACTGAGCACTCACTCCTCTCTGGTGGAATTGGGAAGAGAATGAGAAGGCTAAACGTGAAGAAAACTCATGGGTTGAGGCAAAAACAGTTTGATAGGTAAAGCAAAAGGTGCACACAAACAACGCAGAACAAGGAATTTGTTCACCAGTTCCCATGGGCAGGCAGATTTTCAGCCATCACCAGGAGAGTAGGGCTCTATCACATGTAATGATCACTTAACACCACCATTCCGAATTTCTGCCCCTTCCTCCTTCTTCCCCCACTTTTCTATGCTGAGTGTGAAAGCACCCAAATGATGGCAACAAAGATGGTGGAGAGCCTTGAGGGGCAGCTAAGCTCACTTGGTCTGTTCAGCCTGGAAAAGACTGAGGAGTGACCTCATTGCAGTTAAAACTTCCTCATGAGGGGAAGAGGAGGGGCAGGCACTGATCTCTGCTCTGTGGTGACAGTGACAGGACCTGAGGGAAGGGCCTGAAGTTGTGTCATGGGAGGTTTAGGTTGGATATTAGGAAAAGGTTTTTCAGCCAGAGGGTGTTTGGGCACTGGAACAGGCTCCCCAGGGCAGTGGTCACAGCACCAGCCTGACAGAGTTCAAGAAGCATTTGGACAATGGTGTGACTCTTAGGGATGTCTTGTGCAGGGCCGGGAGTTGGACTCAATGATCCTTGCAGGTCCCTTCCAGCTCAGTATATTTCTGTGATGTTGTTATATGCTATGGGATATCCCTTTGGCCAGTTGGGGTCAGCTGTCCAGGCTGTGTCCCCCTCCCAGCTCCTTGTGCACCCCCAGCCCAGTCTCTGTTGGGGGTGGGGTGAGAGGCAGAAATGGCCTTTATGCAGTGTCAGCCCTGCTCAGCTGTAACAAAAGCACACCTGTGTTAATATTGTTTTCAGCAATAAACTAAGGCATAGCACCTTCCTAGCTACTGTGAAAAACGTTAACTTTATCTCAGCCCAAACCAGCACGTTAGCTTTTATAGATACTTATTTTTTAAGATTTTTGTATATTATGTGCATACATGGAGCCTTTTACACACATACAGACTGAACACAGACACATACGTGTCTGTAGTATATAAATCTGCGCCTGCTAAATGTATGTATTAGGCATGCATGGAAATCTTCAGGGAATTTGGGGGTGTTAGGGGTTTTTGACATGTTTTGCCAGCAGAGGAGCATGTGAGGATTTTTTTGTTCTGTGTTTTCCCCACTCTTCTTTTTCACCCCAAAAAATCATTGAGATGAATTGACATATGATGGCATCCCTGCTTTATCTCAAAGAGAAGAAGATTGTTTGGACATTAATGTTGGTTAGAAAGGCCATGTCTTCATTACAGTTTTTAAACAGATGTGTAATTGGTGGATAGGGTTGACTGCTTTCTGTCAGTATTCTGTGAGTCACTACAGCTGAAAGTTGACAGCATCTTCTGGATCATGGTTGTTTTCTAATTATCCATTTCCAGCGTCTTGCCTGTAATTTAATTATCTTTTTGTGTGTGTATGTGTGTGGTTAAGACTGAATTATTAGAGGTATAACTGTCCTCTTAGTTTCTGAATTTTCCTTGTAGATGTATATATCTTATACATAAAATCTGCTTAGGTACTATTCTGTAATAACCAATTTTCCATTTGTTTTGGGGGTTGAATAGCTAGTTACGTATGAGCACTGAAGGCTAACTTTTCCTTTGAGTCTGGAAGGGAGAGAGTAAACAAAATCATGGTTTTAAATGATCTTACTGTGTTAACTGGGATCCTGTCAGTTCGTTGTAAGAAAATAATAGAACCATTAAAGTGGGTCTGAGGGCAAATGCCTTTTCTTAAACAAACTGCTGCTGAATACAGATATGAGATCCAGTGATGGAGTCATTTAAGCAGGATAATCAGACTGATAAATGGACATTTCCTTTTCATGTATCAACTTGATTGGTTATCTCCAACAATTTTAAGACATATGTTTGAGAAACAAGTCTTTAGTGCAGTATTTTTGTGAGGTCATTAGTGCAATGTTCCTTACAGTCCATGCTAATCTTCATAGTTTAGCATTGTGCCTGCTTTCCATCTAAAACACCTTTACCTCCAGCCCACAATCTTTTTCAAAGCCAGTTGTGTGCTGAGTTAAAAGATATGCAAACCTTGGTCTGATCTCTGTCTCAGATTTAATCTTAAATTCACTGTGCAGTGTATTCTGGGTGGTGTCAGAAGATAATTGGTGTATATTTTCGATCATCTCAGTTTTATTGTGCTCATAGTCTACTGAATGATACTGCTCATATTCTGCTTTGATTTTGCTTCTTTATTTTGCTCATAATCTACCTTGATAACTATTAGAGGGGAAAAAACCCAAACCTTTAAAAACTTGGTTTTAGCTTTGCCTGTTTTGGTTTGCTTAGTTAAGAACTGTAAGGCAGTGTGTACACTTCTAGCATTAGTCAGAGATATTAAACAAAATTTTTAAAAGTGGTCTGTTTCTCTGTTATCTGCTTTATTAATTTTGTCTTCTGTGTTACATTTGTATGTGTACAGCAGCAGATACTTTCACCTAACAACTGGTACAATCTGGAGGAGTCACCCATGTAATACTAATGTTACTTTTTTTCCTCTAAGAAAAAATACCTTTTTAAATTGCTAGAATATTCAAACAGACTTATTTTTTAAATTAATCTCTGCTCACTGATGCTCAGTGATTATTCTGCATGCCATTCCTTTGATCTGAATGTTTTTTTAATGTCAAATTGATGTTTTGGTAGAAAAGCTGCTTGTAAATACAGAATGACATAAAAATGTAAATTCTTGAATGTCAGAAAAAGCTATTTTTAAAACTCTGCTTTAATGTTTTGGTGATTTACTTTAAGGAACAAACAGTTCATTTTTAAACATCCTGCTAGATGCAACTTTTACCAAATGAGTTGGACTGAGATTTTTCATGTGTGTCTCTTCATTGCTGTCATATGCTGGATGTCCGGATACCTTCCCTTTTGAGCATACAACTGTATTTCCAGCGTGTGTGAAAGCTCACAGATTTCTTAAACTTGCCTGCAGTGATCTGAAGCATGAGATTAAAGGTTGACTGTCCCCAACAGAAGGAGTACTTGACATTCTTGGCTTTATTAGACATATTAGACATATGACTGTACATTTTGAAAAGAGTTTAAAATTGCATTGCTTTAAATAGTCAATCCATCAGCTCATTTACTTGGCCATTGTAATATTTCTAATGATGAGAAAGTACAAGAAATCAGAGAATGTATTTTTAACCATTGACCAAGTTAATCTTAGATTTCCAGCTCTTCAGAATGATTGTTACTGAGATTTTTAGAGCATTTTTCATTTTTGTTAAAAAATAATTCAGATCTATTTGGTTTAACCACTGAAGCGTATATAAAAGAATATAAAATATTTTTTTTCTTCCGGTAGTTCTGTTAATTGTGTATGTATTTTTGTGGATGACCATTATATTCTCCCCTTCCTGTTTTTACTGTCTTTAACCATCAAATGTGGGAATTGATACAATCACTCCCTTCTGAAAGTGTAGAGACCTCAGAGAAAAACAACTTACAGTTGTTGTTAGCAGTCTGCTGAGGCCTGACCACTAAGATACCTACAAATACTATTTTCAGCTACTTCAATCCCAGTCTTAATACACTTTATTAAAGACGCAGAATGTGAGAAGTAAGTGGTTTGAGTCTGATCTTTCCTATGGATCATTTTCCTTATTCATCTTCAAAGGGAGGAAGTAGCCAGTCAAAAGAGAAGGAGAGGAAAGAAGAAAAGAAGAAGCAAAGGAGAAACGAACATGTATAATGTACATCAAAAAACCCAGGAGTCGGAAATATAATGATGAATACCTACAGTGGGTAGTAATAAATAAAGCCTAGATCTTTTTATTTATTTATCACTGTTTTGCAGTGACTCTAATCCCTGCATTGGGTGCATCATCAATCTTTTTGGCAATTTGTATGCAGACAGAATTCTGCAAAAACAAGTCACCTGCTTGGATTTTCAATGTCAGGATTGGCTTTTGTTTACCTTGATCAAAATAAATCCTGAAGTTTGCCGTAACCTAACCTCTGGATCTAAACGTTACATTTATAATTAGCTTTTGTGTTTGTGAGTTGGGTTGGGGGTGGTGATGAGGATGGCTTGTGTTTGATTGTTTGTTGTTTGCTTGTTTTATTTTGTTTAACTAAGATACAGTATTTTTCATGCAGAGAATCCAACTGACATTTTGTAAGCATGAATATCAGGTGTTAGAAAATAGATATTGGAGTTAGTAGCTCAGAGAGAGAATTGGCAAAGAAAAGCAAACCGAATAAAAAAGGCAAAGTAGAAATGAGTCTAGACCAGCAAAAATGACAATCACAGCTAATATTCATCTTTCCTAATATTGAGCCAGTCACTTCCATGTAATAATCAGCAGAGAGAAATGGACACCGTTATGGTGATGTCTGGTCTGGTTTAGACACTTTAGGATAAAACACATCAAATATTTGTATTATATAAATGTATCAAAGAATATATTGTAAAAATACATGTATAAAAATATATATAAGATATATAAATACGTCAAAGAAAGGGGTTTTCTAACCTTTTCTCCACTGTCTACCCAGGCAGGCTAGGGGGAGTGGTTGGGACAGATCCCACAGTGCTGCCTCCACTTGCATCAGCTTTTGTAAGGAGAGCAAAAACTTATCAAGAGAGGTGCTGTGTCCACCCAGTCCGAGTGCAAGGTCCTACACCTGTGTAGGGGGAACCTCAGATATGAGTACAGACTGGGAGAAGAAATCACTGAGAGTGGCTCTGCAGAGAAGGACTTGGAGATGGTCGTGGGTGAAAAGCTGGACATGAGATGCTGGTAATGAGCCAAGAGTGTGCACTTGCAGCCCAGAAGGCCAACCACATTCCAGGCTGCATCAAAAGCAGCGTGGCCAGCAGGTCGAGAGAGGTGATTCTCCCTCTCCTCTGCTGCCCTTATGAGACCCTACCTGGAGTGCTGCACCCAGCTCTGGGATCCTCGGCACAAAGTTGTGCACCTCTTAGAGTGGGTCCAGAGGAGGGCCACAAAGATGGAAAACCTTCCCTACAACAGGGCAGGCTGTGAGAGCTGGGGTTCTTCAGCATGGAGAAGAGAAGGCTCCAGGGAGACTTTATTGCAGCCTAACAGTACCTCAAGGCGGCTTCTAAAATGGAGAGAGACAGACTTTTTATGCAGGCAGAAGGTGATAGGACAAGAGGCAATGGTTTTAAATGGAAAGAGGGCAGGTTTGGATTAGATGTTAGAAAGAAATGTGGATGGTGAGGCAGTGGCACAGGTTGTCCAGAAAAGTTGTGGATGCCCCACCTCTGTAAATATTCAAGGCCAGATAGATGAGGCTTTGAGCAACCTGATCTAGTGCAAGGTGTCCCTGCCCATAGCAGTGAAATTGGAACTAAATGGTCTTTAAGGTCCCTTCCAACCCACTCCATTCTATGATTTTTATTGCATTGCTTCAAGTCAGGCCTGTGGTAAAATCACAGGTAGGATTCTGAATTGCAAAGGAAGCAGCCTAATGACTCACAAAATGAAACTCATTAGAGGAAAAGGTTTTATAGCTTTCAACAACAGGGAGAAGTCTAATGAAGTGATGACAGAGGGTGAAATAACAGTTTCCAACTTCGTTGTGTTAGTAGAGTTCATCCCATCCTTCCAAAAGAGGATTCAGCTGTACTTTTCAGTACCTGTTGAAAGCACAGTTAAACATCAGCTATTTTTTTTTCTTGGGTGTATTAGTCTAGAGAAAGAGCCCGTGTCTCTTTTGTGACTGAATATTCTATTGAATAAATTATTTCTGGGCTTGATGTGAAGAATGAGAGGTGATTTCCTCTTGCATAGTGTTTGATAGATTTTCTTTACCATACCACTGCTGGGTAATATTTATGAAAAGGATAATGGATGTACTAGTCCCCGTTTTTTGTCCCCATCATTACATGAGGGCCACTGATTGCCATAGGGGGAACAGCTATATAGCATTTCTCCACATCCACATTGTGTCTGTGTCCAGCTGTGTCACTTCTGTGCTCTCCAATTCCTATTGCATGGAATCATACAATGGTGTGTGTTGAGAGGGACCTTGAAGATTATCTGGTTCCAAACCCCCTGCCATGGGCAGGGACAACTTCCATTACACCAGATTGCTCAGGGCCCCATCCAACCTGGCCTCCAGGAATGGGGCATCAGCAGCTTCTTTGGGCAACCTGTTCTAGTGCCTTACCACCCTCCCAGTAAAGAATATCTTACTCATATCTAATCTCAACCTATTCTCTTTCTGTTTAAAGCCATTCTCCCTTGTCCTATTCAATTGGATATTCAACACCCCACTTTTTTTTTAAGGGACAGCTGAGGTCTTGATCACAGTTCTCAAAGACTTTAACAGACCAAGTCATAGCTGTATCAGAGGCTGCCTTCTGTCTATGCTTAACAAAAAAAGTTTAATTCTAGTAGCTAATCAGACACTGGGGGGAAAGTGCTTAAATTTCAAGAGGAGTTTCTATGCTAAAGATGTGCATTTTGTCCTTGTCCCACGATATGACTAGGTGTGCAGAGGAACACAAATCCCTCTTGAGTCATTAGCAACAGTTCTGTCTGTTTTAGGACAGTTTAATCCTATATTGACATTTCAGAGAAATACCTTACAATTCAGAGCCAAATAAAACCTGTTGAAAACATTTAAAGAATGAAAGTTTTGAAGATATATGCCTCTGTGTGGATGTTTTGTAATGCTAAGAGGATGATTTGACAGGATTACTGAAAAGTCAATAACACTCATTTTTGAAACAATCATAATCTTGTATAGTCCACATTTTCTGGTGAAGAAGGGGTGTTGCTTTCTTACTGTGTTTAGTATTTTGGGCACAAGAACAAGGAGATTTCAGTGTCACATGTTACATAAAGTTTGGAGATTTTGACTGTGTGTGACACCTCCCTGCCTTCCCCCTCTCCCTCCCTCTGCACCCCCCCCGCCAAGCTGTTTGAAGGCTGCATTGTAGAATATTTTCCATAGAAACCTCCATGGAGATGTCTTTGTGCAGTTTTCTTTGTAGTTCAACACTTGGGATCAAAATTTTGCTGGTTCTCGGTGACAGTGGGTGTGCTTTTGGTAGCTACCAGTTCAGAGATTGTGCCTCTCGTAGCTGCTTACCTCTGCTTTCCCTGCCTTATCTTTTGGGGGAAAAAATCAACCATACGCAAGAAGTGATACAGCCTCAGGCAACTTTATTTTAATTGCATGTAGTTGGTAGACCAGGAACAGTATCACCTGGGAAAGGAAGAAATGAGGTCAACATTTCACAGATGTGGAACTATAATTTCACTGAGGTGAATTTGGGATTTGCACATTATGTGGCCCATGGCTACTGCTTGAATTCAGACTTCTGCTTTCTGATGAACTACACTTTTAATTATTTTATAAGGGCATCAAGAGTCTGCAGTTGATGTCCTTTTTTTCTAGTCTAGGTTGTCTAACCTTTTCATTAAAAAGATTTTTGTACCTCTATTAAGTCTACTATTTACTGAAGCCCTTTGGAAATCAGCAGAGATAACTGCAAAGCCAAAAAAAGTGCTTTTTCTTTGTTGCTTGAAATCCTAGTGTTTTTTCAGCTGAGTTACAAAAGATTGAAAACAGATACTCTTTTTCTCTTGTTGCTTTTGTTGTCTGCAGAATTTTGGCAGCTTGTCAAAACACTGCCGGAGCACAAATATTCTTACCAAAATCTGGTCCCACACCTTCTGTCTGCAGCGTACGGTGCTTTACTGGGTTGGAGGGAGGAAATGGTAACACTTGGAAGAAGATAGTTGTATCACTTCTCCAAGTAGGGCAGGGCTTTTTATTTATTTTATTTTACAATACTTGGTTAACAGATGGACAGGACTCAAAAAGGTTTGGTAAGAGTGAAGGCACATGCTGGGGCTATAGTCTGAAAGTGCCGTGTCTCACCATGTGTGTAGGGAAGCCAGAGACTACCAGGATAGGAAGGCTGATCTGATGAATTAGATGAGTGATATACAGAGGAGGCTGTATATGAGCCTCGCTTCCTCTTTAAAGGATTAGCTAAAACAACTTTAGGATGGATGGCCACTAAAATTCCAAGTTGTCTGATTTTTGGATGCTATTTATGGCAAAATTGGACTCTTACCATTTCTCCTGAGGTACCTGGGAACATTACAGGATAAGTCCATCAGAGAACTACAGGAATCAGTAACCTGTAAATTTGTGACTGGAGAGAAGTTCTGAAGTTCTGTCCCCAGCTCCATGAGTGATTCACTGCCCTTAATTATACAAGAGGAAAGGTATGTTCTTATT
Organism: Daphoenositta chrysoptera; assembly: GCA_013397915.1. Classification (NCBI taxonomy): domain Eukaryota; kingdom Metazoa; phylum Chordata; class Aves; order Passeriformes; genus Daphoenositta; species Daphoenositta chrysoptera. Next base: position 1,716,886 of record VZRO01003873.1, read on the forward strand.
CCACAGGGAAGACGATAACATGCACTGATGCTTGAATGATGCGATGGTGAAAAGTGTCTTATTAAAAGGAAATTAACAGTTCTGAAGCCAGCAGGAAGATTGGGTAGTGTAGTATCCCCAAATGATCAGAATAAAAAGAAATACATTATTTTCATGCTCTTTGAGCAGCTTATATCCTTCTCACTGTCTCACCTGCCTGGAGTTGAGGTTTCAGTGGAAAGAAATAGTGTATCATTTTGTAATTGCAGATCTGTAAAAATATTTTTGTCATTTACAGAGCTAAATAACAACTGGTCAGCCAAACTATTCTGGTTTAATTAGTTTCTTAGTGCCTGACTTTGTCACTTTAAAAAAATTGTTCAGTGAATGTAATGTGACAATATTTTTGCAATAAAGATAGAGCCAGTATAAATGTTTCTTTGCTTCTCTTTCTTCCCTTATAATTGTAAAATGCTTCTCATGGTCCAAATAGTAACATTTGTGTTGCTACTGCTGATTGTGTAATTAGGGCTTTTAATTTCCTGTAAGAAAAGTAGGAGTAGATTTTTATTTTGGGTTTTTTATTTTTCTTAATTGTTTTGTGTAAATAGTAAAGTGCTACAGAGTATAATTAGATGTCTCTGCTGGCCTGTCTTATTTCAGGAGATAGCTTCTCTATTTGGTTTTGGTGTTGTATTAGGTCTGGCTAGAAGTGGATATTTTGCAGGCTGCAAGGGGATTGTATCAAACTTTCTCTCAGGCTTCTTTCAGCTGAAGCTCTTTACCAAGAAATTCTAGTAATAATTTTAGTAGGAAAAATTTCTATTTATAGTGCAACTCTCTCTACTCACATGTTTTGGTGGGTTTTTTTTGTTGTTGTTAAGTTCCTAGAGAGCTCTAGGAATGAAGGGAAAGTACATCTACCAAAGTCTTCCTTAAACAGACTTTTAATCTTCTGCTTATTCTGCGAAGAAAGTATTACCTGTTTTTAGGCAGTCCTCTCCTAATAGGGATGAGCAACTTCCTGTTATAAACTCTTGACCTCCTCACTCTGTTTCACGGAGAATGGGGCTGGCATTCAAGATTTTCCAGTGTGTGCCCTGTATTGTAGGACAGCCCCTCCTCTTCTCTATATTTAGTTGATTCTTAGAAAAGAAATCTTTTGCTTAGACAAGAAAATAAAATAAAATTTCTGTGGAAGAAAAAAAGATAATAAATACTTGAAATCATGCTTTGATTTAATCACTTTCTGGTGTCCCAGTGAAATGTCTGTGCTTGGGACATTGCACTGTGAAGAATTTTTTTGTGAGGCAGTTCTCCAAGCTGCACATGGATATCCAAAGCTCTTTAGCTGCTGAACCACCATTTATTGTTCGATTAAACTAAATTTTTTTATAAACCTCTTGAAATTCGGTTACTTACTGTATAATAAGAATTACCCCATTGCCTGAAGATGCAGAGTGGGGAAAGCATTGTCTTCATTTCTCTTTATTTCCTTGGTGAATTTCCTTTTCTTTTCTTTTTTTTTTTTTTTTTTCATTTAGTGGAGAGGATAAATAAATTTTAATCTGATTTAAAACAGGGTTTGATTCTTTAGATAGGCACTTGTCCATGGCACCTTAACTGAACATTGGAAGACTTGTTCATTATAAGAGAAAGTTGAGAGAGCAATTAATGTCTTTCTTTTTAATGGTTTTCATGTAATGACTTCTCATCTGTGCAGCCTTCAAATTCTTTCAGTTCTCTTGGCTGAGTTAGAACTTTCTTTCAGTAGAAATTTAGGCACTTTGTAGTTGACAAACTACAGAGTGTGGATATGGGAATGGAAAATGAAAGATGGAATAGAAAAGTTTTAAATTTTGTGGTTTGGTAACCAAGAGAACTGGTCCTTTGGAACTAAACCTTGGCATCACTGAGCCACAGAAAAAAATAAAAGTGTATTAATGAAATATGTTTGGGATTAGGGTGGTATTGTAAAGCTTGATTTTGATTAGAAATGTTGTGCATTTTCTTTCTTTCCTTAAACACTTGACCCCTTTGTGCAGATGGCTGAATCAGCAACATTTAAGTAACTGTAATCTGTTGTGTAGACTTCATTCAAATTTCTCAGGTCTTTTAGAAGGAAATTATTTGATTTTCTGACAAAAGGGTTCAGGAAGATCTGTTTCAGGAGAACACAAAATTCTTTTGGTGCTTAATGTGATACAGGGTACAGGCTTCAGACTTCTTTACGCATCAGTTACATGTGTTAAATTGTCACATACATTAAACTTTAGTCAATAAACTAAAGCACAACTTTTCAAAGATGTACTCTAGTTTGGCAAAATTGCAGGACCAGACATTATGTGCAAAGTAGCTCTACTTCTAACTTTAACCTGAGTAACTACTCAAAATATCATTAATTTTAAAATTTGGTGTATTATGGCTTGGCTCATCATCTGCCAATAGGAGAAGACTCCAAGGAAAATAATTTGAATCACAGGTGAGGTACCAAATGTTGTTGATGTAGTACAATAAATCTCTGTCTCTTAACAATCAGCTGTACATAGCAGGTGAATAGGATCATGCCAGCTCTTCAGTTCCTTCTTTTAGTGCTTAAAATCCTAAAATTCTTTTGCAATCTCTGCAGGCACAGCTTATACATTGTGTTCTCAGGCAAATCTGTAGAGTGATACACCCTGTAGTGTATTTTGTTTATACTTACGGTTGACATTTTGATATTTACTTGAAAAATCTGTTCAGATACCTGCTGATACTGGCTATTGTGAGAGCCCATTTTTCAATTATGACCTTCAAAGTCTTACAGTCTGTAAGTAACCCACATTACTTTTTTAAAAGTCACGTTTCCATTTATATTTTCCTCAAGCAAAGTTTCCCAGCCACTTTTACAACCATGCAAGACTAACTTCTTGTCTTGTGATGAGCATGTCATGAGGGATTGTCACAATGTTTTAGAACATGTTGCTTTTCTGTACCCATGGGTATTGTATTTTTCTGAATTTTACTAAGAAAAATAATTTGACCATTATTCTTTGGCTTTTCCTTTACCCTCTTTTTAACAACAGGGATGATGTTTTTCTCCTTGGTCTTCCTGAGGGATATTTCCCTGACTTCTCAAGGTTATTGCTGATGTTCTGTAATGAATTGTGTCATATTGCAAACAAACGTTAAAAACTGATGTCTTGTCACTTGTTTTTGGGAAAGTGAGTGAAGGGATTTGGAGACTTTACTTCTGCAGCCGCTGCTTGCCAGCTTTAATTTTCCCTTTTCCCCCTTCTCCAGCATGAGAAATGTTAATCTCCCTGGAGCAAAATAAGATCTACAGGGTTGGGTTTTTTTTTCTTCATTGCAGTTTTTTTTATCATGTATTAATTTTGTTTTAATGACTTGCTGCAAATAGGAAAAAAAAATACAGTGGAAAAGCTTTCCATTTGAAGCAGAGTCTTGGTTAGAATTAAATTAAATGATGAAATTATCGTTGTTTAATGACCAAACAATTTCAGGAATAAATGTCATGTTGCAAAAAATAACCTCTTTAGTGTCCTTTGGTTATGTTAAGGTTATAAGCTCATTTGCCTATGTCTCTGTAGTCTGCAAGTCAGTGTCAGCAGAGATAGCAAGTACAGGCCATAATTACTGGTTTGTGGCAGGATGTTGAGTGTGAAAATAACTGGGTGTCATTGAAGAGGTTAGATTAACTGTTAGAGCTGACAAGATATAATTGCTTATGAACCACTTTCTTTAACAATGAACATTGTGTTACTTGAGGCTGTTTCTTCTTAGCATAGTGTCTGTGTCTGGCTGTAGAACTGGTTTTAATTAGAGCTTGAAACAGCTGAGAATTAAGTGCTCATTTATTTTTAGCCAGGATAAATATTAACTGAAAGAGATTTTTCCTCAGAATTATATGAATAAAGGGCAATATCAGACAAATATTTGAAAAGGGAGATACTGGTAGCTTAATTGAGTTTGGAACAAAGGACATCATAGTGTGTGTATATATATATAGAATGTCTTTTAATTGATTTCACCTTGATAGTGCTGACCACAGAAATTTTCACAGTTCAACATGATTTTCTAGATTGCATCAGTATGTAGACTCTCAATAGGCCTTTTCAGCTGTCTGCTCTTGCATGGCAAGCTGGGGTTGTTGGTAGTAAAGTTTAAGCCTCACGTTGTCATAGCTGCCTTACTAGGTGCAGGTTTTGGTTTATCAGGGCTGCTGGTGGGTGCTAACAAAGTTCTGAGATTTTGAAGTTTTGACAAATGACATATACAAAGAGGACCCAGTTAATTTCACATATTGTTTTGGACCAGATTTTATATTTACTAGTAATACCTGTTTCTTCTTTGTTTTTTCCTTTTGTGGATCAGCACTCAATTTGGTGCACTTCATAGGGGCTTGATTTCTTCTGAGAGATCAGTCACTGTGATGGCTCTCTTTGGGCTTCCAGAATCTGTGAAAGTTTTGTGCCCATCTTGTGCTAGTGTCTTTGTATCAAAACTTGTGCAATGGGGAAGAACCCCTGAAAGAATCTAAAAGCCCTTCCCATATTAAGAGTGGTGGCCAGAAGTGGCCCACAACACAGAACTGATCCCTGCCTAGCTGGCTGCTACATGAATAGTTCTGGAAGGTTGTTATGCCTTTTTCGTGGGCTTGGGATGAGTATGCCTGGTCTACAACATGGAAACTTCACCACACAGTCACATCCTATTTTGTATTCAGCATTAATGTGGTGGGTATACAATGCTTGAAACATTTCATGTGACAGTCTGGAGTACATAAGAAAGGTGGTGATGTCCAGTCCATACTCCATGGTCCAAATACAAATAAGCCTTGTGTTTGGTAAAAATGTAGTATGGGAAGTTGTGCCACTCTTTCTTGAGTTGATTGATTTTTATATGACGTTTTACAGACTGGTCAGCTAATGGTAAACATTCTTATATGTTATTTGCATTCATGTTTTATTCTATGGAATCTACCTATTTTATTGAAAATCCACATTCTACTGGATTTTGAAGAAAATTTGTCAGTGCTTTTAAGAGCAAAACATCATCTTTGGACTTAGCCCTTTTTTTCCTCAGTCTTTGAAACAACCAGTGAATCCAGAAATATCTTAGAAAGATTTGCTTGGGAACCTTCGGAATGGGTTCAGGTCTGAAAGAATCCTTGGCCTGATTTTACCTTTCCTTTCTCACTCTGATTGATCTCTACATCTCTCTGTTATGTCCACTGTACCTTCCATGGTTGTATGTCATGGAGAAGTTAGTTAGGTCTTGAACCAGTTTTAGGAGAATTGTAGAGCCACAGAGTGATTTGGTTTGAATTGGAAGGGACCTTCTAAAGATCACCTAGTTCCAAACCCCCTGCAATAAGCAGGGATACCTCTCACTAGAGCAGGTTACTCAAAGTCCCATCCAGCCTGACCTTGAGCACTTACAGGGATAGGACATCCACAGCTTCTCTGGGCAACCTGTGGCAGTGTCTCATCATTCTCATTGTAAAAAATTTCTTCTTTATTTCTAATCTAAATCTACCCTTTTGTAATTTAAAATCATTATCCCATGTCCCATAATTTTTTTCAATAGACTCCATTAAAACTATATCTGACCCCCAACTTGTTTTGCTTTTAGGCTCAAAGAAAACAAAAAAAACAAACAAAACAAAACAAACAAACAAACAAACAAACAAAAAGAAAATGAAATCACAGAGGTCTAAAGTCCCAGTGTCTGGACTTGTAGACAGCTTGTACAGATTAATACAAAGCAGCATTTCAAAACAGTATAGTTGAACTTGAGCAATCCTGTGCTCAGTTAAGTTTAAATTTGGTTCATTTCAGTATATTTTATCTTAGTAAAAATGCTGGTCTGAACAGAACGTATGCTTTTTAAACTAGTGCACATCCTTGGCGAGATCCAAATTAGGGTTTACTTTGCACTTTAAATGAGACTTCACCTTTAAAAAAATGTCAATCCATGCTCAAGACATCAATGTAGCATATGTTGGCTGGTAGAGGAAGAACCTAGAGTGGGTAAAAAGCCATCAGGTCTGAAAAGTTGCCAGAAATTATTCTCCTCAATGCTGATTTTAACCAGGCTGCTGCAAGACTTGTGCACTGAGCACCAGAGCAGCAGGGGACTGGCAGAAAACTCGCAGTTCATCAGTGGATGCTGCTTTGGAGTTCTTCTACTCTTAGTGAGTAGGTAGTCCTGAAAATATGAGATGACTTTCACAGATACAAGAAACACTTTCCCAGAAACCTGATTGTGCCTTAGAAATACAGAAACAGGCTACCCATTAGGGCTTTAAGGCAGACAAAGAGCATGAAACTTTTCACCTTGACATGTCTAATTTACTTTCCGTGTGCTTCTGATGAATAGTTGACCTGGTTAATGTTAGTTAATAGGTGGAAATTCAGAGCTACTGTATTGAGGAAGTCTGCATTGTTATCAAAGGGTCCTTTTCTTTCCTGGTCACAAGCTGAAGTACTATATAGAAAGTTTAACTGTTAGGATATTAAAGCTGAGCTTTCCAATTCTATTGGCACCACTGGCATGTCTTTTCCTGGAAAGGAATCTCAAGGTGAAATTTTTGAACGGTTTATATTTCCTTTGTAGTGACAAAATTATGCTTCTGTAGCCTTTTGGTGAGGATACATGGGTGGTAGAAAGGTGCTGTTGCTTAGTTGAGGAATTAGAATGGAATGTGCATTTGGAAAACTGAAAAGTGAACTAAGGTATTTGATGGCAACACTCTGATCTGCCTTTCCACTGTATGCCTTCTGTTTTATATGTTCTGTTTTGTTAAGATTTTTCTGAAAGCAAGGAAAGCAAGCCTGTGGATATTGGGAAAGATGGGTAGCATAATGAGCTGTTTAATGAATGCTTTGAGAGCCAAAGGGACTCTTTCTTAGGATCTCTTGCCAGGAAGCATCTTGCTTTGCTTGTGTGTGAAGTCTTGTTGGCAAGACTGCCTATGCTGGTGTGTGCATTGTGCAATGTTAGAAAGCTTGATGAGAGATTTACAGAGTTCTTCAGAACGGCTCCAGCTTGGGTTGCTTCCAAAGGAGACGGTCCTTTAGTAAGAGACTGCTCCAGCACAGGTCTCCCATGGGGTCACAAGTCTTGCCAGCAAACCTGCCCAGCATGGGCTCCTGTCTCCATGAGGCCACAAGTCCTGCCTAGAGCCTGCACCAGTGTGGGCTTCCCACTGGATCACAGGGATCCACCTGCTGTGCTGTGGGGTCCTCATGGGCTGCAGGTGGATCTCTGCTCCCCTGTGGACCTTCCTGGGCCACAGGAGCACAGCTGCTGGGCCATGGTCTGCACCAGGGGCTGCAGGGCAGTCCCAGCTCTGGCTCCTGGAGCACCTCCTCCCTCTGCCTCTTCACTGACCTGCGTGTGTTTGCTGGGCTGTTTCACCCACATTCTCACTCCTCTCTTCGGGAGAGCTCAAGCTAATGTTGGGTCTGTGATGACCTCATATAGTACATAAATTCTCTAGCTTTTATAATATTCAGGTAAAAAGCTGGGCTCTCCAGCTAGTCAGAAAAACACCAAGCCTAATAGTTGGAGGGCTTGGCAAATAACCAATCATTTATTTAGGACAGCTAGACATAAATACTTGCTTTGCTGAAGTTGTTGGTGAAGGTGCTTCTGTGCCAAAATACACTTTCAAAATCATATAACAATGTGTAAAAATTCAAATATTTTATAGTAAAAATCCTGTAAATTCAAGTGACTGTATTGCAGGTTAATTTGAGTGATTGCACTTTTGAAGTGTAGATAACCCTTTAAGATGTAAGTACCACTTATCCCTAAAATCTCTAAGTCAGGTACTTGATTTGATGCTTTGATTTGGATTAAAACTCCAAGATTCTGTCTATCTGAGCTTTGTTCCATATATTACCTAGGTTAGATTGTATGTCCTTGTTATAATTTTTAAATTTCTGTTTAGATTTGAACAGCTTTGCAGGTAATAATCTAAACAGTCTCAGAACATTCTTTCTGGGGGTCCTGCAGCTAAAATTGTGCTCTTTATCTAAACAGTTCAGGTGAAATTTGTCTGCTTTGTGTAAAAATTTTTAAACATGAACAGAAAGGTTGTATATTTAGAAATAAACTGTGTATTGTACTCTAGAAAGTCTCTGATTACAGTTATACTTTCTTCCTTGTGTAAAGTAAAGCAATGCTCCCACATGGGTAGGCTATGTAGTAAATTAGGAAGCTGTTATCATATGTGCAGGCACTGAACTGATTTCCAGAACACAGAAGTATAAAACAACTTTATTAAATTATTTAGGAAGATATATGAAAAACATTTAATAGGGCAAGATACTATTTAACACTGTGTTAAATTCATCATGCCATGCAGTCTTTTCACTTCTTATCTGATGTGAATGCTCTTTAAAATAATAGATGGTTCCCTTCTAAATGTTCAATAGACTGCAGTATGTATTTATATTGCATAGGAATTGTTTGAAACTTCTGCCAATAACATCTGCCTGTCTTACATTCTGGGTATTAGAATGTCTCCCATGGCTATTGTATCTGAATGAATCATCAAAATAGCTAAATTTATCTTTTTCCTGTTCTATGAATAAGAAAGTATTTTTGCTATTTTTAACTGTGAAACGAAGGTATAAAAGAGAAGTGAAAAGTTACCTAATACAATCATCAAGAAGCCTCTAGCAGATGGGACTTGAGTTCCTGTTCCTGAGTCACAAGTCATGCTCTTGCCACACTGGTCTTTGCAGGTTCCTTTCACAGTTCTGTAAAATTCATAATTTTTCAGTACTGTTTGTACTCCATAAGAAGTCTGTAGTCATTAATTTACTTTCAGTTTTGACATAAGACTGGGCAGTGTATAAATTGTTTCTATCCACTCTGTCTTTCAGGTTCCTCTTTTGTGAGGTGACATTATCAAAAAACCACTGAAGCCTCTGAATTGACTCAAACACAGCTGTACATGTGAGCATTTGGAAGAGGTGTAAGGTGTTATTTTTAGAAATATTGTGATAAAGACAAGCTAAGAAAAACAGGTGCAGAATATAGAAACTATTTGCACAGTCTCTTTTTGAAATTTTTGTTCTGTAAGACCAAATGCCATAGAATAACAACTTTTGACATTCTTATGTTCTTGGATCAGATCTGATTCTACTGAGAATAACTTTCACATAAATATGTCAGCATTCTACTATCTACAACACAAGTGAAAGCAAGATGCCACAGTCCTAAAGGGGATCACTGACAGAAATGTTAATGAAATAAAAACATAACAGTAATTTTGTTTCCTAATTGTTTATGATTGACTTTTTGGCCTTGGTTGCTTGTTGTTTAGAAGGAAGTTTTAGAAACATATGTCAGAAGATAGATGTTATTTTTCACTTCTGAAGAGTTTATACATGTAAACTGCTATTAAATATGCAGTGTAGTAGGTCTATTACCTCCAACTGTATTTAAAGAAAGAGGTAAAAAAGAAGATATTTTTTGAAATGCAATTATTTTTACATTTCTTTATTTGTCTAGTGCATGAAACTTCCTTTTTATTTGGTTCCTGTATACTACAAACAATTTAACAAACACGATTTGCCAACCAGTAACTTCCCAAAGAAAATCTGTTTGCAACGTTGTCTGAAACAGCTGTTCCTAACCCAGAAAACCATATGATTTTAGTCTGTGGCATTGTTTTTTGTAACAAAAAAAAAATCATTTTGACTTTAGGTCAGAAGAAAGTGAGATATAGCAAGCTGTTCTGGGCTAGTCTAAAGTACAGTAGGCAGCAGATGGAGTAACACAGATGGTTATTTTTTCATGTATGTCAGAGTTAACATGAAGTTCTGGAGTGCTCCCAAATTTGCATCTAAGTGGGGTATTCAGAAATGGAGATTTTTCTTTTCATACACTTGAGCTGGGAATAGGAATGTGGGAAGATGAGATAGCATGCTGTGAATAGCTGTGTATGTCCTGGGATGAAAAGGTACTTAAAAGGGAAGCTGAACTGTGAATTCTTTGGGAACCCAGCCTTTCTCCTCCCATCAAAAAAAGGAATTTTTGCTGTTGACATGGAGAGGACCTTGAATAAGATCTGGGCATAACAGATTGCTATGTCTGCCTTTGGGAGTGCTGTATCACTGCAGAAAAGGAAGAAGCTGTGTTTCCAGTTAGGAGTTCATGCTGGAAAAAAAGAAGAATTTGGCAGCTATACTTAGAATTGCTTCCCTGATCATGACAGTAGTATCCAGATGCATAACACAGGGTGTCATGTGCTTTTGTTGTGTCTTAAACAGATGTAATCCTCTCATTGGCATTAAATAGCTCAGTTACTCAGGGAAGCATCTATTTGGGATTGTCTGCAGCCTAGATATTAGAGAGTTGAACTGGTAGAAGGGGGTTGTGGGGTTTTTGCCATATTTCATTTTAAATAAAGAAAAATTTCAGCACCAAAAGTACTTGTAGAGATTAAAAGAGACTTGAGACGTCATAAACTCATGTGCTAAAACCAAATTATTAGTTGACAAATGAGTGTCAAATATAGCATTACACATTCGAAACTAGTTATTTTTGGGTACTGGTGGTTATTTTAAGGTAAGTGGCATGTTGACAGCGTAAGAACAATAGCGACAGGAAACTCAAAATGTACAGATGTAAAGCTGGTGTGCTAATTCACACATTTTTGTGGTCTAAATACATCTATAAAACTCTATTTTTACTTAATTCCGGAAGTAACACTGTGCTCTTTTTTTGATAGAATGCTTTCTGGGGAAGGGTCTGTTGACTCATGGAGTCATGCTGATTTTTCGGAAGTCCTTTGGACATTGCTAAGTATTTTTTGCCAAGTGGTGCACCTTCAGCTTTGCTGTAGGCAGTTGCTTCATGACTAAACAGTTTCTAGCGAAGTTCCTCCCTTCAGAAGGGACATACAGCTCTGGGCCTCCTGCAGCTGAAGAATGGAGTGCAATCATGGGTTTCTTGCCTCATGGGGCAACAAATCAAACTGTGACCTACAGGACCATCAATGCTTTTGTATGTCCTTCAATGTAAGTGATAGTGATGGCTCTTCTGTGCTTTCCTGGGAGTATGTTTGTAGGTTTTGTGCATATTTAGGCTGACAACACCTACCAGATCAGACACTTCTGGGATATTATGGGATTCCCAAGCCTGCTTCGATATGTGCATCTGGACCAGGCAGATGTGGCCCAATGTGGGCACTTGTAGAATCAAGGTTTAGCCTCCTGTACAGTACTTTACCATTTGGAAGCTGAGGAGTCTGAAGAACCAGGTGGTCTTGTTTTTGGACCTTAAATAGAACTTATTTTGTCCCAAACCAGAAAAATTAGCTTCTTATTCCATCAGGTGAAATGTCTGTGGAGGGTATTTGTCAGCTATCAGGATCATGCTCTGGTTTGGTTTCGGTTTTCTTGGGAGAAAATCTCTCACTTTTAGGGTGCTTTTCATCCAAAGCGCAGTGTCTGTGAGAAAGCTTTGCCTCTGTATGTCCTCCTTCATTCTTGGTGGACATGAGGAGAGCAGAGGGGAGATACCTCTTAAAACTTATGTTGCACAATGTGTTTTAATGAACATAGATTTTAGAAATGTTTGGTACGTAGGATAAGAGGATTCAAAAGCTATGAGGACGTGCTCCTTATTTATCTTCAGTGCTGATCAGTGTGGTTGTACTTTCAAAAGTGCAAAAACAGTACCTGCATCAGCTGTGGTACTTAGAGATATGTTAAAGTAGCAGGTATAATTTCAATTTCTGTAGAAGTCTATTCCTTTACCTCTTACGCCTCTGTAGAAGCATAAAGCATTGTAAAAAAAAGCAATAAACAAATAACTTTGGAGCCTAACTTCCACATTTCCCTAATTTGTCAGGAAACCCTTGATTTTGCTTGTCCCCATTAACTGCTGTTGTCCTGCGATGAACAATTAGACATCACTGGGATGGGTGGCAGTGCAGACATTTGCATCCTTCTGTACTATTTATTTATTTTAATTTTGATAACATTTGTTCAGGTTGTTACTCACCTGCAGGTTGAAATCTTGTGTAACATTCAGGTTCTCTAGGTTTTCTTTTCTGTGGTTTTACTACATGGAAAATTATTACAAGGAGGTCTTGAAGTTGTCTTCATGGCTGAAAGTCAGCAGTTTTACTCAAATGTTTCATATTTAGGAAGCATATGTACATGAGGTTTGTCTTAAAGTGTGCTCTAGGGTTGGACTGTTGGTAGTGCGATTGTATGAATGTTGCTTTTGCCTTGGGGCATTTTTTTGAGAGATTATTAATTCTCCTTCTTTCTTCTATGTCCCCATGTTTTTTAGTTGTTCACTTACCTTCCAGACCTATGATGAAATCCAGTATCATGTGTGGTGCTATTTTCCTCCCCCTTAGAGAGATATATGCATGTAAGGTATGTAGCCTGTATACTGCTGCTAATATGTAGTTTCTCATGAAGAAAAGCTAGCTTTTCTTATGATTATTTTTGACATTTATTCCCATCTTTGATCTTTGCTGAATGGGATTGTGCTTCTTGTCAAATGCCGTGGCTGTTCACTGATGTAAAATTTCCAGATATGTCTATATGGGACAACTAAAATTTCTGGAAGAAGTGTCCTCAGCCTGATTATTAAGCTCTGTTTTGTTAAATATGACTTTTTTCTGTATGTTTCTTTATTGGAGTTATTTGTGTCAAAAATTCAGCTCCTTTTTTGCTGTCCTCACTTTTATTGGTACAACCATAAAAATAAAAGGTCCATATTAAACACTGAGTTTTTCCAATAGGTCCTGTTGTATCTTTTTTTTTCATTCTTGGATTTTCCAGGGCAGAGTAAGAGGGACCAGTAACTTCTCTAGTTTATCACTTGAGAATGGAAACCTTGGCACATCTGTGTAATCAGAAACGTGATTATGTGAATCATGACCGTTCAATAGACTTGAGATGTGCTTAGGGATTTGAGGGGAAGATTTAATTTTTTTAATTTTGCCTTTTTTCACTTTACCTTTGGCATTTTGCCTGTTTGACTCTTAGCAGTGTCAGAATTTTGCCCACTAGGAAACCTCTCTATTTCACTAGTGACAGATTGTTTTTGTTTTGGAGTATTTACACATGCTGTGCGTTCTTTGGGAGCTCAGTATTTATGATTCCCCTTACGGAGCCACGTTCTGTTCGTGCTTAGCGGCGCGTGCACCTTCAGTTAACGGGGCAGTGGGAGTGGCACGGCTGCAGAGGGGGAATGGTTTTTGTAAAGTGGAGAAGTGGAGGTTTTGGCAGCTGCCTTTCGTTCTTGCCTGCCAGCCTTCATCTTTAGCCCTACGCTAGGCGTGAACTCTGCTCTTTCTCCTAACCGTGCGGGGGGTTTCTTGCTCCCTGTGTCCCGTGTTAATTAAATTTGTAAATGCGTATAAGCAAACGCTTCCAGGTCCTCTGTTGAAAAGCTTGCTATTAAGCTTTAAGCATTACTAATGCATGTGTTAAAATGCCAGCTATCCATCAGCAGTGGGTGTTTTCATGGGAATGAAAAAATCCTGCTTCTGAGAAATGTACAGTGGAGTCTTTGCCACTCGATTGTGGACAGAGCAGTGATTTTTTCGTGATGTTTGCTCTTGAGTAATGAAGTTCAAAGCTTCATCTCACTTCTGACTGATCATTTGAGGGAATATACACATGAGACATGCATATTGTCCCTCTCGTGGAAGTGTGACAGAGATTGGGAGTGGATATTTTATGGACACTAAACAAATATAGTATGACCTGTGCACTTCACTACTGATTTTTTTTTTGTTTTGTTTTGGTTTGGGTTTTTTTGAGAAAGAAATTGCTCCACTTAAACTCAGAGCTTAACTAAATCCTCCCACAACAGGTCACATTTTAGCCTTGGCCTCTGTTTCCTGTGACCGTGATGCTTAGAGATGTAAGGTTGAGTTATTCCATCATCTTGACATAGCCCTGTGCTGCTGGCTATTATCCAGAAACCTTAAAGAAATATTTTTTCCCCTAAAAATAACAGCTTTTGATTTTTAATTTTTTTTTTCCATGCAGAGATGTGATAATACAATCCAGTTGAGGCCAGATTGCATGTTGCCTGAATAAATTAGGTTTGGTATAGCACTGCTTAGCCCCATTTTTTTTGTACTGTGAGCTAATATTTCTTTGTTGTATACCTCAGAGTTTAACTTACTAAATGCTCTTGGAAGAACCCCTTATAACTTGGTGTTTTGTGCCATGAAAAAAAATTAAAATTTTACTTTTGATTGCAATTTTAATTGTGTTAAACATTTATAGCAGCTACTGAATGTGTTGGCTGGCCATTTAGAAGTGTTCTGAGGTGCCTGTTCTCTCTACAAAAGTTCACCTCCCACCACCAAAGTGAATAGGTTATGGAATGTTGCCAGCGAGAAGTCTTAAGGGAAAAACACTGTGTTCAAAAAATGCTGCAGTATTCGGAATCCTAGGAGTTATTCTAAAAATAAACTTAATTGAAAAGATTTGTTTTCTTTTCTAATGTGGTTTACATCACTGTTTTATTAATATTTAAATAACAGAATGTCGTAACCCGGAGTACAGAAATACTTCTGTACAGAACTCCCACCAGAATCTTGGAAACCTTACATGAAGCATTATGATGTTTATTTTGCCACTGGCAATTTTCTTGGTTTACTGTTGCAGTACAAAGGAAGATGAAACTCTGGGCTTTCTCCAGAATGAAAACCAGATGATTAATGGGTTAAAAAGGAAAGTAATTAATTTTACTAAGTCAGTGTTCATGGTTGCGAATAAGGCTTTATTTGCCAGGGTTCATTTGTGAGAATCTCTGGAAATTACTTGGAATTTTTTTTTTGCTTGAACCAAGCCTTACAACCTGTCAAGAAGCTGAATATAGATTATGCAAATTTTGATAAACTGTATTTTTTATTTTCAATTATTTTACTATATTAAACACAAATTGCCTAGCTTCCTATCTGTTTCCAAATAATTACTGTTTTTCAGTACTTTGAAGTGAAATAATTGGATTGATGCAAAGTTCAATGACTGGCTTGTAAATGAAAATCAATTTTTCCAAAGGAAAACATTATTTTTAGTAACTTTGGAGTTGTGGCTTCAACTAAAAGATCTGAGCAGGCTGGCCTCTCTTCCAGTGGCTACCTATATTAATGTGTATCTGTTTAGTGTATTGATTTACTTTTCCTTTTTCCCCTGCTGTATTATCCTCCCATAACCTGCTATGCTTATTATAAATGTGTTCGTGACAAAAATAGGTGCTTGATAAATTCAGATGCAATGAATCTAAGGTCAGTTTGACATTATCAGGAGCTTGCTTATGAACAGGTTTATGACATAGGTTTTATCTTACAAAGCTTGAGTGGGAGTAGGGAGCAATTTGGGGGCCAGCCAGGGATTTCTATTTGTCTCTTGAGTACTAAAGTAACAGCAAAGTGGTGAGCAGTGGTGCTTTATAGTCATTCTTCAAACAGTTACTCTGTATGTGTGTATAGAAGTTTCAGTTTTGTTATTATTTGATAATTCAGTGTATAAACTTGAGGATTTTCTCGGAATAATTTCTAGCTATGTGAAGAAATAAGAGTAGACTAAAAATGATGGCAAAAGTGAAAGCTTTTCTTAAGGCTGAAAGAAATAATGTTAATTACTCTTTCTAAAGTAAATCATTACTTGAATGTTATAAAAATGAGCCATTTGTAGACTGTAGTTTTGTTTCAGTTCCAGGCATCTACTGTTGACTGTTCTATTTGAAGTGATGTTGAATAAAGTTGAAGAGGCAAAACTTTTAATGGGCTTTTTTCCCCATAAACTCTCAGCTGTAATTCTGCTGATGTTAATGGAAGTTATACCTCCCTATCATATTTTAAAGGCATTTTATCAGAGTTTTAAAACATTGAATTGTGTAACTTGGCAGTGTGACTTACCAGCAGATGGAGACAGAAAGTAAACCAGACTGCAGTCACCTCCACTTAAAAAACCAGTATATTTTCATTTTCAGCTGTCCAGTGCTTCAGATGAGCTGCTATTTTTAGCAAAATATACTAAAATTTAGCTGTTTTCCAGAGATCTTATCTCTTTCTGTGTAAGATTACTTAGGTGGTGTCAATTAGATGATGGCCTTTCTTTTACTTTTCATCCTCCCCCTCTTACACTGTGTAGAAAATTCCCTGTCCTCTCCTGTTCATCTGCCTATTTTGAAGAGGGATCAATATGCATGATAGACAATGAGGAATGTTCTTGCTCTGATGTTTCCTCTCATCCCCTCCCTAAAAACAGGATTTCCCTGCTTTTTGCAGCAGTAGGATGTATGTGGTGTGTAGCTCTTTAAACTTGCCATGAAGTTGTCTGTAACTTCTTGAAATTTCCAGGAAATTCCTCAAGGTTCCCATGAAGTTGCCTTCAGGTGGCGATTTTTGTCCCAGTTGCCACTTAGGATTTTTTGTGGAGTGGTTTGAACCTACTGATCCCAGATGAAGACAGGTGCCACGAAGAGAAGATATTCTTTTGTTGTGGAAAAAACCCCATCTGGTCTCCCAATGTCACTTACAGAGAAGATGGAGATCTGGCTTCACTGTGTGCAGATATACCTGCAGCATCGAGGTTTTTTTTAAGCATTAGGTGTATCACTGGTGCTCATGAGCTCACACTCTTGTGTCCATACGAAAACTTCTTTTTCCATAGTTCAGCAACACTGTAAACTATTTGCCGTGTTAACCCTGCATGAATTTTACTTAAGCTTTTTAGTCTGGATGTAAATGTTCAAAAAGGCTGTATTTCCCTAGGAAGCTATTATAATATTATTTTTATATGGTCTTCTGATGAAGGATGTTGTTATGTTGAAGTAAAAACAATGAAATACAATTTATGAAGATTTATTGAAATAATAGTCTGGCATAAAGCATCTGATTAGTGCAAGCATGTCATAAAAGTTTCATATGAAATTGTGACAGAAATGCACACATTGCATCCAAACTTTTCCAGTTTTTAAAAGGTTATTGAATGCTAATATGCTTTATTTCACAACAGGAAAGGAGAAATTAACTGAAGTGAAACACTTTTGTGTTTTTGAATGAAAAATAAGAAGAAGCGTTAGAGCCTTCAGAATTTTCAGTGTGCTTTCGTACTCATTTTCCAAATAATTTTTTCTTGCTGATTCTAAATTAGGGGTTGGTTATTTGTTTTTAATTTAAAATGGCCTGATGGGTTGAAATTAGCCAAGTTACACAGAATTGCTATTGGTTTCCTGGTTGCATAAGCCTACCAGGAAGGTTGTGGGAGGTCATGCTGCTGGGGAGAGCGTGGCTGCAGTTTGGGTGTGCTCTGGCTGAACTAATCAGAAAAAAAATGTTTGTAAAGCAGGGAGTGGTTCTGTGTTAGTTTTTGCATGAGGAGAGGAGCTACTAGCATCTATATTTTCTAAGGCAACGGGAGAAGGGCCAGTGAATCAGGTCATTTAATGTCTTTTGCATTGCAATATGACTTTCATTTATAGGCACCTATAATATCTGTTTTTAGGTTTCTGTAGTGCCATAGGCACATAGTTTTCTGAAATTTGCAGAAGCAGTTTTAGGTACCTACTGTTCCACATATTTTGTTACAAGTAATGTAGCAATTTGAGGAAGTGATAATTCTTCAAATTCTTCAATCCTATTCTTGTCTTTGCTGTAATACTTTCAGCAAACTTCATGTGAAGTCCTCTGTAAGAGAGGATGTACTTGGAGTTGTCTTCTGCTTTTCCCTGGGAACCAGCATTGTTTTTGAAGAGAGGGAAGATGGATAACCTAGGAATATATTCTTTCAGTTGTGAAAGGTAGATCTAGCTCTCTTGTGGATCAAACAGAGATGGAGGAAGTGATTTAGCAAAGCAGCTGTCAACCCCTAATTTTATTGTGTAGGTGAAGGTGCAAATTTCTGATGCAGTAAATAGAATATACTGATTTGTATATTCCACAGTTAGACACATGACACATCAGTGGAAAAACCCGGTTCTTTACATGTTTGAAGGCTTTTACCAGCTAGTGCAGGAGTCTACGTTATTGGGGTAACTGAGAAACAAGAGCAGAAAAATTGCACAAACCGCAGTTTCGTTAGATGCCCCAGAATATGGAAATTATGTGCAAACAAGATACTAAAATTGCACATTGATGGCTGTATCGCACCTCTACTTCCTTCTGAAATGATGATGTTTCTGTTACAAACCCCACACTTCTCATAATGTTTTCAGATTTTTTTTTTTTAATTACAAGATTTATCTTCCATTAGACTTTGTCAAACAGGACTGTCTTGTGATATGAGTAGTCCCATTTCAGAACAATTGGTCATAAAATATTTTGAACCAGCAATGAATAATCATTTATTTTGGTAAACTGTGGGTCTTTTAACATTCCTTTTTAAATACACGGTAGAAAAACACAGAAGAAGGTGTAAGAATAATACATCTACTTTTGGAGATCATGACTATAAAGATGGGCCTTCTGATGAGCAAAAACTAGTGCTTTCTCTATGAGTTTTGATAATTTGGTTTATATCCATTGCAGGATGCACTGAAAATAACCTGGCACACTGTAAAACGCGAGAAGATCAAAGGCTGTGTACAAAGGCTAAATAATGACTTCCTTGCCTTCTCTGATGGTGGAGGCGTTGTCTTCTTCTCAGTGTCTACAATACATGTCATGGGAAACGCTGGTGCAGGAAGATGTTAAAGGCATTCATTACTAAATGAATCAGTAGGGAGGGTTTCTGAATTGGGAAAGTTGATCCCAGTAGTTGTTTTCTAAAAATACCCCCAACATTTCTCTACACCAAGATACATAATTGGAAATGCTTAAGTTTTTTAGATTTGTTTCAAAATCGTGACTGCCCAACCAATGAGTAGTGTAATCCCATCAATGCTCAGTTTGCTGCTCTAGGATACTCTGTGCTCTGAGTCCGTTTATTTTTTAAAACAGGTATATTTTTTCTGAGCAAGAGGAATACTTTTACCACTGTATTAAATAATGTAGTCTTTAATTCAGAAGTATCTTTTATCTCTGTGGAAGAGTACAGTTTCCACTAGCATTTTATGGAGCTTATTTCAATGTTCTCACGTTAAATGCATCGCATTTCATAAAGATTTGTGGACAGTTGATATTGGAGTTGTTCTCCCGGAAATGGAACACAAAGGTCTTTAAATTGGATACTGGCTCAAACTAATTGAAACCATTTCAAGCTATTTATATCTGAAAACCATTCTGGCTATTTATAATTATCAGGTGAGTGGAATATACAGTCTGATAATTCTTTACCATAGATTTGAGTTTAATTTGTCAAATTTGACAGTTCAAAAAACCATTTTGGACTTGATTTCTTCAAGGGAAGGATTAGACAAGTTCTCTTAGGGAATTCTTCAGCCAGTGTCTGTGCATCTTGGGATGTGTGAAACCCGAGAGAAACTTCTGTCATTGTGAGGAAGGGATCAAAATGTGATTAATGTTTTCATCAGGAACCTAAACAAACTATCAAAAACCACCGAAAGCTTTCTAGTACAGTTTGTTAAAATTATTTCCTAGTACTGTTCATAATTCTTCAGACAACTGATGTAACTTACGCTGGCAAAAAATTCAGTTTGCTAATATATGTGTGACTTTCACAGCATTTGTGAAAGTCTGTTGTCATACAGACACGTGTCATTACAGCTCTACTTCTTTCCTGTGCAACTAATATTGAGTGGTTTTAAAAGTGCTATTTTAAAAACCTTGGTGGAAATTTTCAGTAGATTTTTCTTCTATTTATTTTCTTTCTTCTGGGTTTTGAATGTTTCCTGCTATAGCACCTATGAGTTCGCATAGTGAACTCATGTGCTCCCAACTGGCAGCTAATTTTCAGCTCTTGAGCAATTGGTAACAGACAGTTTCACACTGGTATCTTTAGAGGAGTGAAGAGGTGATGTGTAGGAAGTGCATGCAGTGGCCCCATAACCACTGCTTGTTCTCCGCTGCTCCAAATTTTGCATTTTTTACCTTTTCTTGGTTTTATAAATTTTAATTTTCTCACATACTAGGTATGTTTAAAATATTTAGAAATATGTAAATATATTAATTATTTTATTATGGTCTTTCAGGTACTTTAAGAGGACTTCACACTCATGAGGATATTCTTTAAACAGTACACTAACCATTTCATAGTCTCCAGGCTGCTTAGCACAGCCAGGTGTATCATACCTCTGATTTTTGCTCTAGCAATGTAACATACAGCTTAAGAAGCCTTTGTGTGATGATTATTTCCAGGCAGAATTTCACGTCTTTCCCACTTCTCATAATGTGACTGATAGTCTGTGCTGCTGTAGCCTTGGGAGATATGAGGAAATTGCAACAGAAAGATAAGAAATTCAACTGTTTCCCACATGCAGCAGTTAAATATATTAACTGAGTATTTTGTCCCTTCCTTTTGGTTCATTTGTGAATGAAGATGTGAAAGAGAGTATTGGAATTGGAGCAAGGCTGGCAAATGCCTGCATTTAAGGCAATCCCAGTAAAAGCTATGTGACTCCCTAGTGCCCTTAAGAGTCAACTTTTGGGTTCTTTCTTGATCCAGCTGGGCATGTCCTTGGTTACCCACCAACCAAATGGAATTGCCTTCTCCCAGCCCTAAGACCTACATGGCTTCTCCTGTGCAGGGACGGCTTTCCTGCATTTATGACACTCCAGGGAAGCAGCTCTAACCACTTTCAGTGAGGTTTGAAGCACGAAGGTTGACAGATTTAGATAAAGTGTAGAAGGGAAGCCCTTGGCATTTGCGTAGACTCTTGATCTGAGTTGTCTGTAACAGCCTGAGGCAGAGTAAGACACTACCCTACTTTCAGCAGGTAACACTGAAGCTTTTGTGATCAGATCCAGGCTAAGATTGTTTTTTTTCGAACTTCTTAAATGCTTTTTTTTCTGCAAGAAACCTCTCGTGAAGTTGGGAGAGCAAACTTAGGATCTTTGTCATAATTTATGAGGACCTTTTGGAATTTTGAAATGGTCATTTTGTATGAAAAGAATAAGGTATGGTGTTTTCTGGTTTTTTTCCCTGAGCCAGAACAGATGATTCCTGAACAATATTGTGTGTTGATTTACAGATGTAATGATATCTGAGTTTTAGCTAATGTATTTTATGATCAGAGTCTTTTTTGTAGAAATATACTCCTAAGGAGATGCATTAAAACTATTTCATATCAGTCATCTGGAATGCCCAACTTGACTCATTTATCTAGCATTAAGCAAGGATATCCAATATGACATGGGAAGTGAGATCACAGAAGTTCATTAAAAAGTAATGGAATGTCTCCTTGGTTGATTTACAAGAGTGGGCTGTAACATGAAAAATTCCACTTACAGAAGCAGCTTCATGATTTGAGTGGGTTATTGCATAAAATACAAGCAGAGTAACTGGATGTGGGAAGTGAGTCAATTCAGTAGTTTGAGAATGGGATTAGGATTTCGATCGGCTGTTCTGTTGGTGCTGACTCACTGTGACCTTACGCAAGTCAGTGAAGTTTTCTACGTATCAGCAGCTCAGCTTAAAAATATGCTGTTCCTCTCACCCTCTTTGCCTGCAAGCTTTCACTGTTGCAAATGAAAAGGCAGAAGAACTTAAAAAAATTATAAGAAATTCTTATAAGAATTCTTATAAGAATTATAAGAACTTCTCTAAATTGCATTGTCCTGTCTTATTACTGTTTTGCAATGTCTTTGCTGCACTGTGGAGAGTTTTATAAAGGGAAAGAATTGTCTCTTTGCTTTATTTGACAATTAAAGCACTGTTTTGTAACATATTTAGCAAACACACAAATTAAAAACAAGAATAGCTTTTCTAATCCCCTTTGATAAATTTTGACATAGGCATTTTAGTTACCAAGTTATTTGTGCTATAACAAACTGCTCAGCCTCATCTGGTTTAAGGGGAAGGTATTAACGAATTAGTTCCTAAATGATACTATTATGTTATTTAATATTAATTAATATTTATTATTAAAAAGGTAAAATCATTCAGATAAAGTGAGTTGACATTGTATTTAACCAGGCAGTTGCAATTCCTAATTAAAAATCCATCCTTTTTCAGAGAGAGTTAATGTGGCAAATAAGATTTGTGCTCTTGAATTTTGTTGGTAACTGCTGCTGCTACCCTCATTTGTCCACTCTATCGGTTTTTGTCATGAGATACCTTGCCCCATTCTGAGCTTTTTTATTTCTTCCAGTGTTGATTTAATGAATCATCCTGACAGCAAAGAAGGTGTTCTTTAGCTGGGGATTAAGGCAAACAGGAATGTGATGCTTTTGCTTGGGGGTAAGAGTGACTGCACATTGGGTTACTTCTCGGCTGTTACGCTTTTGTGTCAAACACTCCCACAGTGTGCACCAACCTTCAAGTCTGGGCAAGCCCTTAACAATACTGCTTTCAATGTTTATACAAATGCTGCCTGTTCACAGATTGTAGGAAGGCAGGAGTTTGACTTTGCAACGTATTACTTGCAAAAGCATTAGGAAAAAAAGGTTGGAGAGGACCAAGTCGGTGGGCTGTAGCTCAGCTTGGCTTGGCCACTTAAACACTCCTTTCTTTTCCTGGCTGTATTGTCTCTGGCTGTATAACAATGCTATCAAATGCATTTGGGACCCCTATACATGTAAAATATAATACATATTTGCAATATATTCTATTATATATCAAAAATAGAACATATGAGAGTAAAAGAATAGAAAGTCTGTGAATCAATGTAGCTGAATAACAACAAAAGATATGGCACAACCAATTTGTTATAATTCGTAGCTGAACTGTATGTTCTATGTACTTAGAGCTATTTATACAGCAAGGAATCACTTTCACCTTTTTTCTCTATTATGTTGCGTGCAGTACAAATCTAATAAATATTTATATACTTATCTCAAAAAAGGCAAGTCGGTCTTTCACGAGACCAACTCTTTTGAGTTATTTATGGTACTGGCTGATATAACTAAGAGAAAAAAGGATTGACCATATTTTACACTAAAAAAAAAAAACCCAAAAAACTTGTCTTTTAGTAACAGCAAAGCCTGAGCATCTTCTTTCATGTATAGAAAATTCAAAAATATATGTAAGAGCTATCTTACAGATACCATAGATAACTTAGCAACTTGCCTGAGCAAAAATGTTTACACTTCTGTAATTTTGCAATTGAAAATGTCAGCTTTCAGTAAATGACTGCCAAAGCTCTTCTATGCATGTTCTCACTACATGTTAATTTGAGACTCTTCTGGTTTTCACAACAAAACTTGTGTAGAATGAAAGGATAACTTACATTTCTTCCTTGAGTCTCACAAATTTCCGATTTTGATGCTGCAGTTGGCCATGTGTATGTGCGTTCTGTAGTTGAAGTATTTATGCCACAAAGACTCAAAAACCCACTGCAGAAATGCACTTATTTCACCCATCCACAGTGCTTGCACTGCTGTGTGCTGCTGGGCTGCACCTGAGCATTGCATCACACTACTACCCCCGCGTGGTCATTTGCTATAGAGCAATTGCTATGAAAAATGAAAGTTCTTGTCGATTACTTTAACGTAAAAGGCAGGGATAATTTTTGAACTGTGTTTGTGTTTTATCTTAATATTTGTTTGAGACGTTAGACGGAGAGTATTGGGAAACTACAAAACTCAGCATGTGTTCTCCTTTTCACTTAATAGTGTGACAAAATATTGCTTAGGAAGTTGCTATAAGAAATACCTTTTCCAACACTTTTTATGGCTTCGTTAGAGAAAGAACACCAGGAAATTTCAGGTGTAGATTCTAAAGTAACTTAATAAGCTGTAAAACATAAACCAGAATGTATACAAACAACATTGACATGAGATTTCATTGGCATCCGTTTTATTTATTAAAGTACTAGGCACAGTATTTACTGTCAAAGTAGTTTTTATGTGCAGAAACAGTGTATGCATTGGAAGTGTCTGTGACATTCTGCTATGTAAAAGAGTGGAATAAAGAACAAGGGTACTCCGAAAGAGACTTCAAAAATGTTCATTGTTTCCTAGTAACCCCTTGCTGTCACGATGTGTAATAAATTTTGAAATAATTACAATGTATTTTTTGAAACAGTGCAGAAAACTTTTGCTTTGTGGTGATTTGTTGCTTCATAATGATATGTTTTAGAATTTATAAAGGATTAAATAATTTTTGTGTATATTAATGATGTTCCTTTTAAGTCCAAATCATCACTGTCATATTTAAATTTAAATCTTGTCTAAATTCCTGACAAGTAGTACTAAGTTTGGTAGTGGAGCTGTCTTTGTGCCTTGCATTGTAAGTGAACTAATTTGGTTATTGGGATTGTATATTCTCACCTGTATGTGGGTCCCATGGAAAGGTGATATTTTTTCCTTTTCATAAATCGCTTCCATGCTATCTCCACCCTCCCTATTAGTGCAATTACAGAAGGAAATTTCTAGGATTAATTATAGTCTTTCCCAGCCATTGAGACCTGGACTAACTCTGCTGCATTTTGCATGTAAAAATTAGCATAGAGTACTGTGCCAGGGCAGTTTGTGGAGAGGGATTTTTCTTCTGTCATTTTCAAAAATCTGTCTTGGTCTTCATTAAATACAAAAAGGTGGTCAGTGGTCATCATTTATTATTCAAATCCTGATTTGTAGATAAGAATACACGAATCATCCTTAAGGGACAGGAAAAAAATTCTGTAATAATATTATCCAGCAATTGTTCTGAAATAAACAGTGCTTTCCACTTACTCATTTTTTTCCCCAGTTTTTACTGTTCATATATCCATTTATACTCTAATTGGAATCAGCTCATAGATTATTACTTTTCATACTAGAGGAGTGTTAGTGGGATTTTAAAATTGGTTGTATTTTTACTTTTCTGTGGAACTTCTTCAGACAACTGGTTAGAACCAGTTTCCAGCTATCCTTAGAACAGGAATGTTCTACTTGAATATAAAGTACATCTCCTCACTACTGGTAAGCATGTTTAATACTGTTTAACACTGGTGGAGCTTACTTATCCAGAAAGATGTTGCTCCTCTTGATGCACGTTTTCTCTGTGGTTCAATATTGATCTTGTTTGCTTATTGAAAATGTTTCTAGGTAGATGAGTTAAACAGCTCAACTGAATTGTATGATTTCAGGGACACCATGTATCCAATAACAAATTTATGCAGAGACTCCAAAGTATAGTTTTCCTCAATCATTGATTATTCATAATGAATATTATAGTTCATATGAATAGCTCTTGATTATTCATTGCATGTCTTAATGGTTGCTATAAATTGGAGGATGTAGGCTCACACTGCAAGAAACCCTTGTTGATCTGTGTGTGGCTTTTCTTATCATTATCAATGATGCTCAACTTAATAATTTTTCCTTACTTGCCCTTCTGTTATGCCAGTTCTGCCTTAAGAATCCTGTTTCTCATTTCACTATATGACACCACCTTTCTCTCTCCATTTAACTGTTTATGTGTCCTTTTGTCATTCAAACAGTAATATAAATTTTGTTTCTCCTTAGTTTAAAACTAAAATCCTTCCTCAGGGTGTTTTAGTAAGTCCTTTTCATATCTGGATTATTTAAAGTTGCTCTTTGGGGTGGTAACTCCTTGTTTTGTGCCCTGGACCAGATTCAGCCCATTTTAGGTCCAAATATAAATTGCATCAAAAGGATGCTCCAAGTCACAGCAGGAGCATCTTGCCTTCATCTTTGATGTTTAAGGCAGCAGAAAATAAAACTACTATAAAACTTCTTTAAAAAAACCCACTGACCTCCAAAAAAAACCACTTCCCTGCTTTCATCACTGTGCTTTATGTATCAGAAGGTTAATTTTTGGTTATATTTTTCATTAACCTGTCACCCCATTAAAGTTGAGTCTTAAATAGAGAGTGGATTCTAAGTAATAATAATAATAATGAAAAAAAAGGTCTATATTGGAACTGTAAAAATTGCAACAATAACCAGCCTAACTAGCAACTTACAAAGTGTACAGATGGCTTAATTTTTTGAGAAGCATCTCTTCGGTGTAAAAAAAAAAGTGCGAAACAAACAAAAAAAAGGAGTATTAGTCACATTTATTCCCAGATTCTTGCTGGTAATAAAACCATACCAGGAATCTGATTGGGAGAATTGAGTGATAAGTTCAGGTGACTCAGAAATTGACTCTTGATATGAGTGCTTTGGCTTTGTTGTTGCCTCTCTTTCATCCAGGTCCTTGTGATCAGCACCTCTATCTACTGTCTGCAACCAATTAATAAACTCACAGTACCTTTGTGCAAAGGAAATTTTCAACTAGTCTTTTTTTCTTAAAATATTTCACTGAAAGGGGTTTTCTAACAAGAAAAACACTAGAAAAAGTAGCTAGAATTATTTTTCTTGGAATTAAGATAGCATAAGACCACAATTACCTTGTCTAGTCTTTGGAGCCTGGCTAATTTAAAGGAGATTGAAGATCATCCTGTAGTTTTAAAATTTTCATCATACAGCTTAGATCTGATTAATGTATTTTTAATTGTTTTTAGCTGGTTTCCTATGGCTTTCTCTGCATGTGAAGAAAGATCTGATGTATCTCAGCCTCCAGTGCAAAGATAATGGGATGCTGTAGCTCAGAAGTCTTGGTGGGTTTAGTGCTCAGGAGACCTGCCCTGCCTTTCTGCTCCAAATTTCTGGTCCCAAGGCATGCCTGTTGTGCGTCAGTCATTGCAGCATCTGAGGGTATTGTCTCAGCTCAGACTTAATTACTGTTGGCTGCTTGAGCTGAAACACTCCACGGTAGCTGCACCCTCCCTTCCATGACTGTCACAGCGTAGGAGACAGCATGAGCAAGATTTTCTAGGGTGTATCTCGCAAAGTCCTCCAGCTCTTGTCAGGCGGAAAAGATGGCAACTCCAGATGTTCCTTAAGTACTTTATGCTTAGAAATGGGATGAATCTCAGAAGTTTATGGTACCTGTATTAAACACAAGTAAGCAATTATGAGGATAAAAGTATTTTAAGCAGAAGAAAGTAGATACCAAAGAAACACGATCAGGAAATATAAGAGGAAATCTGATTAACCATTATCTATTTTTAAAAAATATTTTCCATGCTTTTCACATTTATGTGAAAGGCCAGTAAAATAAATAGGACACTTGATCCGCGTTCCAGAGGTAGAGTAGAGCTTCTCACTCATAAATGCTGTTGAAGATGGTACTTCATTGAGAGGTTTCACAGAGCATAATCATGTTTACCTCTAGGGCTGTATGTTAAGCTTAATCTTAGTGCATAAGAGGATAGAAGACTTCCATAACATACATCCTCTGTGGAAAACCATTTGCAATTTTCCATCTTTGTTCTGTTTAAAAATATTTCTAGACGTAAATTTGGTTTGGGCATTGATTGGTTGATTATAAATTACTTTGGTCAAAAAGCAGAACAACCTTATTATTCATTTAATAGCTGTGTGTTCATATTATTTTCTCCTGCTGAAAAGTTAGTGTGATTTTAACAAAAGAAATTTGCAGTGTACAAAGTAAAGAACAGTAACAATTATCCTATTGAGTACTTTGTCATTACAAAGTACTGTGAGTTAGTAACAGCCTTTGAGTTAATTTATTGATTGTATCTGTATCATCGTCTTACCAATGCGCTTTATGAGTTTAAAGTGCAACATGAAAAGTTAACCAAGGGAATCCATTTTAGTGGTAGAGAATCTCTGTAACTGAGGGCTTTACAAACATCTTAGGAAAATGTCTTCTGGGAATCATTCAAGTATAGCTGAAGAAGGCAGATGAAGACTTCATTCAAATAGAAAGAAAAGAAGGACGATGTGTTTTTGTAATGTCAGGTCATGTGAAAACTCAGATTTTGGAGCCACCATTATTCTGTCTAGGGATTCTGTGATTGGAAACGGAACATGTGAAGATTATCTCTGAAGAAGCAATGAAGGCAGGCTTATGAGATGCAGCCTCTCTACTGTTTGTGTATTTATGGCTTCTGACGCAGATGTTGGATGGCCAGAAAAAGTTTCAAATAATAAAATGGGACACCTGAATAAGATGATATATAGCCCGTTCCTGCAAATTTGCATAAAGTTAGCATTACCTTGGAGGAGAATGTGTACTGAAAGATCTCTCCATGCCTCTTCTAGGTCCTTTATGAGCCTCTGATTTTGTTAGTGGGTATGGCGAATACACTGTTAAACAAAGATTTAAGAATACTTTTGAGGTTTTATTGAGGTTGAAGTAGAATTTGCCTTTTTTAGCTCCCCTAGAAAGTAGCTGTTGCATCACAATCTGAAAGCAAGCACACTGTAAAACACATAAATGCTCTTACCTTCACGGTGCCAAATCCTCTTATACGATGGATATACAAAGTGACAGGTTTTATAAAACCAAAAACTTCTTTTATATGGAAAGTATACTTTCCTCAATATGAAAAAACCCTGACACCTATAGTCAAGTTTTATTCTAGCACATTTATCCCATGTTTCTAGGTTTACTTGGTTTTACATTAGGGCTGTTTTGTTAATAGCAATTTAAAATTTTTAAATGGAAAAAAATTACCATCCACCTGTTTAAAGGCAAAATTCATGTTTAACAGCTCAGCTCATCAAAGGAGAAAAGTGAGTTACTACTATATTTGTAGTAATTTAGCAATAAGAGCTGTTGAACAGCAAGTGAAATGGGATGTGCTATTGTATTGTATGATGCAGGAGTCTTAGAAAAGATTCCCCAGTGTTGAGGCATGATTTACCTTTGGTATGTCCGTGCTGTCTCTGGTTACCTCCTTCTCCTTCCTGTGCCCAGAAATATGATTTAGGGGGATCCACTTTCTGATTTTCCCGTGGATTGAAGTGAAGCATAGTGTTGTATTCACAGCTCAAGGGTTTGGACATGGAGTAAGAGCTGGAGCCTATATAGAGCCAGAGAAGAGGTTCCTTGATGGACAGACAAGCATGAGCCACAGTGTATAAAACTCTGAGAAGTACTGATCTCTGACCATTCTGGTCAGAGATGTTTGTTTTTGAAGAAGCAGCTTTACTGTGTTTTCTGAATGAGAGAAAATAGCATGTACGTGAATGGGCCTGGTCACAAAGGGAATGTGAATTCAAAAGTAATTACAGGCTCTTATGTCCCATCAGTAAACAGAAGGGAAGGGTGGGTCTGATGTATGTTATTCTTCTGCTTTCCAGTCTGTCTCAAAAGAGCAAATTTCTTCCACTCGTAATGTGAGAATTCCGTTTTCACCAAGGTTGCTGCTAATGATTTGGGAAGGACAATAGGATTTTATCATCAGAATCACTAGAAACAGCTGAAATACAGTCCTTGATTAAAAGCACCTGACTCTTTTGGGGAATTCATAGGATTACAGAATGGTTTGGGTTGGAAGGGGCCTTAAAGGTCACCTAGTTCCCACACCCCTGCCATTGGCAGGGACACCTTCCATTAGACCAGGTTGCTCGAAGCCCCATCCAGCCTGGCCTTGAACACTGCCAGGAATGGGAAATCTACAACTTCTTTGGGCAACCTGTTCCAGTGTCTCACCACCTCACAGTAAAGAATTTCTTCCTTGTATCTAGTCTAAACCTACCCTGATTCAGTTTCAAGCCATTCCCCCTTGTCAGCCATGTCCTGACACTACATGCCCTTGTAAAAAGTACCTCTTTCATAAGCTCCCTTTAAATTCTGAAACTCATCAGCACAGGTAATAAGCTGTTTCCTAAATTTAGAGTGGTTCAGTAGGTACATGTGTAATGTTTGTATGTAGCTGCATAAACAAGTGAATGTATCAGCATAATGTCTCTGTTTACAGAAGACTGTTAGTGGCCTGGAGGTAAACTTCAGATCTGTTTGGCATGTACTTAGTACTATATCACAAACTTTAATTTTCTCCAGAATATACCAAGCCATAAAATACCTACTAAATTTAATAACTCCAAAAGTAATAACTCCAAAAAGTACAGTAACTGGGACTGGAATTTCTGGTGCCAATTTGGCCTCCAGACATTGTCTAGAAATTCTAGATTTTCATAGAAGAAAATCTGCATTGGGAAAAAAATTGCGCAAAATATCAGTAATATTTGTAAGGAATTCTAGGAAAAGCAATCTTAGAAAAAAGCAGTGGTTTTGCTACAAGGGCTTTGGCTTTTAAAATTAACAGAAATTAAAGACAGAGTCAGAATCTGGCTGTTTGTGATAGTCCTACAGTCTTAAGAGCAGTGTATTGCATGGGTGAACAGGACACTTATGAAAAATCTTACATAAAATGGAAGCCTACAAAATTGGAAACAATGACAAGAGATCCAGAAGGAATTTAGAGAAACAGTCATGTGGGGGTGGGATTAGGAAAGCCAAAGCCCAACTGCAGTGGAATCTAGCAAGGGATGTGAAGACCAACAAGAAGGTCTTCCACAGGTACATCAGCAGAAGGAAGTAGACTGGGGCAAATTCGTAGCTGTTGCTGAATGAGGCAGGGAACCTGGTGATAGAGGACATGGAAGATACTCTATGCCTTCTTCACCCTGGTCTTTACTGTTCACACCAGCTCTCTGCAATCCCAGATGCCTGAGACCAGCTGGAAAGTGGTGGAAGGTGAAGGAACATGAAGTTTGGGAACACTTAAACTACATGAACACAAGTCCACTGGTCCTTCTGGGCTGCACATCTAAGTGCTGAGGGAACTGCTTGATGGCATTGCAAGGCCATTCTCCATTACCTTTCCAAGGTCATAGCCACTAGAGGAGGTTCCTGAGGACTGGAATAAAGCAAATGTCACTCATATTCAAGAAAAGGAAGAAGGACAATCTGGGGAAGTAAGACCAGTCTGTCTCATCTCTATTCCTTGGAAGGTGATGGAGCAAAATATGTGCTGATTAGTGGCACAAAGTCCAGTTACAGGCCAATCACTACTGGTTTACCCCTGGGGTTGTTACTGGGGACAGTGCTGTGTAGCATCTCCATTAAGGCCAGGATGATAATGCAGAGTGTATCTGCAGGGTGTATGGACAATACAAAACGAGGAGAAATGTCTGATGTGCCAGATGGCATTGCTCCCGTTCAGGGAGGGACAGGCTGCAGGAATGGGCCAACAGAAACCCCATGAAGTTCAGCAAAGGCAGTGTCCTGAATCTGATGAGGAAGAATCCCATCCCACCATAGCAGTGGACAGGCTGGGGTCTGACTGGTTGGAAAGCAGTGTGGCAGAGGAGGGTCATGGGGCAGTGAAGACCAACAGTATGCTGGGCTGCACTGGGAGTATTGCCAGCAGGTCAAGGGAGGTGACCTTCTACTCATCCCTGGGGAGGACACCGTGTGCTGTGCCCAGTTCTGGGCTGCTCCGTACAAGAGAGACATGGACATGCTGGAGAAAGTCCAGTGACAGGCCACAAAGATGATTAAGAGGCTGGAGCATCTTTGATACGACGAGGCTGAGAGATCTGTGACTGCTTATACTGAAGAAGAGAAGGCTGAAGGGGATCATATGAACATATACAAATATCTGAGGAGTGTAAGGAAAACAGTCAAACCCATTGGTACCCAGAGACAGGACAAGAGGCAATGGGCACAAATTTAAATACAGAAACCACAACATTTAAGCACAAGAAAAAACATATTTTTGACTTGCATCGCCGCGCGGCCGCACCCCCTCC
>VZRO01003873.1:1751013-1844657 GCA_013397915.1 Daphoenositta chrysoptera
ATAGACTATTGCGGTGACAGTTCTGGACCCACACAGAAGCAAAGAGGACCTCTTTCTTTTCCTGGAGTGTGGAAGGACTTTTTAAGGACTCTATTACTGACCAGAAATTCCATGTTTGTTAATTTCTTTGTCCTCTCTCTTGAGAAACCTGAGAGGAGGTTTCAGGGCTCTGAGAAGCCCTGGGGGGAGGGGCGAAGGCATTACCAAAAGAAGGAATGTGGGTTTTTTTCTTTTTACTTTCTTGGTGTAGTTTTTTTCTTGTTAATTCTATCCAGTAACAATAAACTATCTTTATACTGTTTAGAAGTGAGTAGGCCTGTTTTGTCATGTTTTTCTCCTAATTTATACATTTATATCTCACAAAAACAAATTAGTGAACTGAATCCCAGCTACAACTGGTGTTTCAACTTGTTCATTAAACCCCAACCCGTTACATTATGACAAGCTTAACTTCGGGTTTGTTTTCGAGAAAGTGTAGTGGTGTTTAGGTTTTTTAATTATATAATGCTTTTGTTATTTCCTCAAGTAATTGATCAACTGTTATTTGCATATTAACACTGGACAGAACTAGAGGAAGTTTGCTCTTTTCTGTGGAAGTGTATTGGGATTTTTTTCTGTATCTTGCTGTGTGAGGTGGCAGAATGGTTTCTTTTGGACCTACACTGCATATACTTTACTGATTGGCAAGTGTGTTGGGTGCTCCTCCTCTCCAGTTGAGAGAGAGTCTAAATTACTCTGGTAAAAGAAAAAAAAAATCTTTCCAGCTGAGTACATTGACTCTTTATTTTAGGTTTTATTTTTTAATATTTTTTATCCTTGAAATATGTACCATCTATATTTTTTTGTCTCAAAACCAGTTAGGCTTAGTTGGTTTAAATCTCTCTGCTCAGAGCATGTGTAATTTAAAAGGAACAGCTACTGACATTCCAAATGGTAGCAGTGAAATACTGCTCAAAGTTAGCTGAATTGTATTACAGCACCAAGACTCTTAAATCTTTGGCAGCAAGTTGCAATCCTATGAAGTGTTTTATTCTTTTTCAGTGTATTGCAGCTGTTTTATGCCCTGATTAATGAGAACAGAGTGAGAGCAACATGTTGTACATGAGTGGAAATTAGGAGTTTAAATACTTGAACTGCACATAAAGTTTATTCTCCATTCTCAATCTAGTATCAGCTTTATATCTAAAATAGGGGGGTTGTTTCTTTGGGTTTTTTTTTTTTTTTTTAATTCCCAGTGTAATGTTTTATCCTAATATGGCAATATCTTACTCATTTTTGATATGTGCTACAAGCTCTATTTTTAATTCAGTCTGCTAATTGCATTTCACATTGCGACTAAGATATTAATAATATGGCAATTTCTCTGTAATTTCACATTTACTTCAGGTCTCGCTACATTACCATATGTTCCAATTAGAGGAAGCTGGAAGCTTTTTGTTTTATTATTATTTATTTTAACAATAGTAGTGCAAAAATCTGTTTCCTTAGCATAGGCTGGAAAGGATCATGAAGGGAGAACGGCACTGCATAAGCTGTATAATTGCACTTATTTGTATTACAGTTTCACTTAGGCTAGAGTCCATCTACGTAAATGACCCCAAAAATATGGAGTATAAGAATAACTTTGAAGAAACATACTGTTTATTATTACACAGAAATGGTGATACTTAATCACAAGTTAGTGTTTTGGTGGGGTGTGTGGCTGGCTTTCATTCTGAGATTTTGGAAAGCTGTTTTCTCAAGGCTAGCGAGTCTGGTTTTTTCTTTAATAGGACAGGGATACCTGTCATCAACAGTGACAGACTGAGCATGTGCAGCTTGCTGCATTTTGTGATTTCTGTCACTGATGTAACCTGGAGGATGTGTTAGCAGCAGCAGCCTGGGCATCTCAGTTGAGGCAAGTCTGCTTTAGACACCCCACGATACAGCTCCACTTGTTCCACTGAGCCACCAGTTCTTGGTGGTACTTGTTTTATTAAGATTTTCTTGATATTAAAGCAATGTTACTTAGTCAACATACTGATTTTGAAATTTATTTTGAATTTTTTAGCTGTTTAAATTCACAGATTCTTTGTTTGGTTTTAATTTTCGAATGTTAAGCTCCACTCACTGTGAACAGGAATCTTCAATAAAAATGTAACCTTGAAGTAAGATGCTGATAAAGTTTTTATTCTTGGTAGATAAAATCTATTTTTATTTTGACATAACTAATGAAAAATCTGTCAGCCTAAGTGACAGTAATGGAAGCTGCTGTACAGAGATTGTCAAGAAAATCACAGGCTTGGAGTTCCCAAGTCATAATTTTAATATAAATCAAGTGTTTGATTGTCACATTTTTAATAATAAAAATAATTTTCAATTCACTGAACACATGGAATATTTTAAGGGGCTCTGAGTTAATATGAGCTGTGAGTTTTTACCTTGTAAAGTAATGAAGGCACTGTCTGCCTAAAGCCATACCTATGCAGAAAGTGAAAATGTTCCAAACTGTCTGCAATACTGAAAAGAAGAGTGTTGGTTTTATTTCAGTACTCAACTTGGCAAAGTCATAGGAATAGGAAATATTACAGGAGAGAGTTAATATCAACGAGTATCATCATATCATCTCTCTCTCTTCTTTTCTTTTCTTTAATTGCCTGGTCTGTCAACAATCCAAATACTAATTGCTTTGGTAAACGAGGGCCTAGGCCCACTTGCAAATACAAACATCAGACTTGACACCAAAGGAGCCTCTGCCTACACAGCAGGAGAAATTCCACCTGTGAAATTTTTTGCTTGATCACACAATGATCCACTTTCAGCAGTGGAATAGAAAAGGCTGTTCAGGAGCAGCATGTGAGTCTGGTGGCTATTCATTCCCCTGGTACTTCCTCATGGTAAATTAAAGGGACCACGTACAGATACACTGTTCTTAAATTTGTCTGTTCCTTTTTCTGTACTTGCTGATGCTGTCTGCCTGTGCAATCTCTTGTGACAGCAAGCTTCATAAAATCACTACCTGCTATGTAAAGGTGTGCTACTTTTTATCTTTGTTAAGCTGATCTCGATATACTTTTGTCACATTCCTCCTTGTTATAATATTGTGGGCTTTGGTGAGCTATAGTTCTGCAGTCACCTTACTTTTCCTTAATGCTTTTTAAAACATTGTTCATATTACCCCCTTGGTCTTCTGCTCTTCAATCTCTCTTGTTGTGAAGCAGCTACTGTTCTGTGAATAATTTTTGTTGCTCCAAACCCTGTTTCTTGAGCGAGAGAGAACAGAACTGTCTAGTATGACTGTTATAGAGCAGCAAAATTATATTCTGTCTGAGTTTTGTTGGTTTTCTTAGTGATAGATTAAGTTTTATGGCATTTCTGGCTGTGGTTGAGCTCAGAGAGCTGTGAACTGTGACTCCCAGATCTCTTCTTTGCACAAAGTTGATGTGAGAATGTTAATGAGGTTTAGATTTTTCCTTGAAGCATCTTTCAGTTCACATGCCCCTTTCCCCAATTAAGTTCTAATAACATTTCTTCAGTATTTTTTGGTGGGAAGCCTTGTCAAAGGCTTTCTGTAAATCCAGGTCTGCAGGGTCTTAATTTATCTACTTGCTTTCCTCTACACCTCCTGAACTCATAGTAGGTAGCAGGGCAGTACAAAAGGAATACTCTGATGACTTTTTCTGGTTAGATATGTATGGGCTTAGCAATATTCTTTTGTATGGACTCTGTTGTCTTACCAGGAGCAGCATCAGTGGTCCTTTTGGGACCTTCAATGCTCCCAGGCCAATGGCTCCTGGTGCACTTGGTGATTTGGCGGTTCTTGTACTTCCCATATATGCTCTCCGTGTTGATGAAGCTGTTGGGATCTTGTGGAAAACATGCTGTGTGAGACACTGTCTCATTATCCTCATTGCTAAAGACAGATGCTGAGGATTTGATGAGCTTCTTTCCTATGACCTTCTTATCCTTGAGTACCCTTTTCATATTTCTGTTGGAAAATAATCCTGCCAACCAGCTAGCTGTGTTTCATCTTACTAGGTTTTATGAACATTTTAGTCTCAGCACGAGCATCTGTTGCAGGTTATCTTAAAATTCTTCTTCACACTCTTAATTTCCTGTTTGCATTTGACTGCCCTGTTATATGGCCTTTCCTGTCCTCATTTTCATCCTCCTCACTTTCAGAATTTTTGTCATGTTCTTTTATTCACTCTCCTGACACATTTTGAGCAGCATGTCCACTTATTTACATGAAAAGAAGTAAAGGATAGACTTTTATCCTTAATCATTTAGGGTTTTCATTTGTAGTTGCCAATAATGGGTCAATAACCAGTTTATTATTTTCTAAATTCAGAATATTTTCTTCTTTCTTTCTGTCTTTCTAGCAGCAGCAGAAGTAATAAATTTACCTTTGCAGAAAAGTGAGGCTTTACAAAGTGAATGAATTAGAAGTAAGGCAATGTAATTGGTTGCCTTTGAAGTAAAAACTGTTTTACTTTTCAGGTGTTATATACCGGACATTTTTAAGTCTGCTGATAAAAAAAGGTGGATGTTTCTCATTTTTAGTGATCCAAATACCCACAAATCCTTTTTTTTTTTTTTGGTCATTGAGATTTTGGAGATGCAGAGTTGCATTTGACATTCTTGGATAATTGAACACATATATACTCCTTAATTTTATGAAAAATGGCTGTGAGTTTTATAATTAGATTTCTTCTGTAAAATATACCACAATGGAACACTGTGATGTTGTGATTATAACATTGTTAATAATTTTCCTTTACTAATGGCTAAAATAGTAAAGATTAATAGGGTTTCTATTCTATTCTGTTCTATTATACTCCTGTACTTCTGGAGGGGCATTGTACTGCTAGATGATGCGAGATGCAGTATGGGGAAGTTCAGAGGTTTTGGCAAGCTGATGAGAGGTGATTCTATGAAAATGAGAAGTAGCGTGGGATTGTGGGATCTGTACTTCTTGTTTCTCTTAAATTACAGTAGGAAAGTAGTTAATATAATTGGAGTGATTATTGCTTATGCTTCAGATTTAATGTCCAGCTGAGATTAATTATAATAAGGCTTCTCAGAACAGTGAGATCTTGGAGCACTGTCTTAATTGCTGTGGGGAGAAGAACAGGAACTGACTACTTTCTTAAGGTGTAGTTATAGCCTGATCAATGCTTTTGAAAAACTTAACATGACCTGTGTGCAGGCAATAATGAGGACCCAAATTCGACAATTTGGTTCAACAAGGGAGGTCCCTTCCAATCTCACATTACTGGAAATTCTCTACCTTGGGTATAGACTCAGGAAAAGATTTTTAGCAGATTACTTAATGACTCAATTGGCAGATGGAATTTTAAACATTTTAGAGTCTAAATAAAGTTAATTAAGGGTATTCAGCTAAGGCTTTTTGCTCAGTTTCAATGCCTGCAGCCATGGATTTTTCTATTTAAGATGCTCAAAACTCAGCCCAATATAGTTATTTGTGGTAAAATGTAAATTTCATGTGTGTACTTTGTTAAGTGCTTATACTTCTTGGGTAAATGTTTACCAGATTTTTTAAAAATTTTGATGCAAAAATAAATCCTGTAGAGCTTGCAAGGTTATTTACTGCCAGCTTTAGAAAGTTAATTTCAAATGGCTGACTTGCAAAATAGATTTAACTTCGAAGTTATTGGTTTGATACAAGGGATATTGGTGTTTAAGGAGTGAGTAGAAATAGGAGACAATGGTTTAGTAGGCATAAAAATGACAAGAAATAGTTAAGTAATTCTTTAGTGAGTAATAACTCAAAATTTAGGGGGCTTTACTTTTTTTTAGCAGGGTTTAAAATTCCCAAAATATTCAGCATAATATATGTTCTGTGTCTCCTAGTACACCTAGTGCATTTTAGGGAGTATGGATTTCCTTCCATTTAGGAAATTTTCCCACAAAGTCAGTGTCTGTCATTAATGGGGAGTACCATTTCCTTGGAACTGAATTTCTGTGGTCTTAACATCTTCTGACCCTTGATAAACACACAAGTCATCTACTCCCATCCTTGTGGTGAGCTTCCAAAATCTCAGAGAGTGATATGAAGCACAGGTGCTGCATGGCTACAACAGACAGCTTTGAAGAAGTGCTTGTATTTACTAACTGATTAAATCTGTTTATATCATGGAAAACCTGCTTATCTTGGGGTCTGATCAGAAAATTGCAAACTGTCTTGAAATGGTGTGTGGTGAGCAGACCCTTTCCACTGGGAATTGCTACCCCTTAGCTAGAGCAGGAGGGCTGACTGAATCCACTGGTCCAGATTGTTGGCATGTGAAGCAAACTGTGACAAATCTGAACTTTCAGCTACAAGGTTTGATCTGAGAGAGTTGCTTTTTTGAGAGCATTAATTCAATTGCTTTGTGATTGTTGGACCACATTTTTGGTTTGTGACATTAGGACTATCTAAATGAAGGGTGCAATCTCTGTGCGTAACAGCAACGTTTCTCATTTCAAGGAAATGGTAGGAACATTAAAGTGCTTTCTGCTTTTTCTGTGTTTTTATTACTTGCATTAAAGTTAAGGAGAATTTCATGTCTGATAATAGAAGATGTTTATGAACTTTAGGTCAGGTCTTGGTTAAGTTTCCAGAAGTTCTAGAATAACTTCAAATGATGTTTGAAGTTATTGTCTAGAAATTGTATTGTAAGATTCTCATAATGTTATTACATTACAAATTGGAAATATCCTGGAAATAGTAATTTTGGAATATAATATCCAAAATTACTTGCTTTTTCTCATCTCTCTTGTGTACTTCAAAACTGAAGAAAATTTGAGACTCATGCAATTATTATGGTACATTCAGGTAGTTTTGTCTGATTAAGTGGAGAAATTCTGTAATCGTTTGAATCCCACACACACTAGTGAAAACAGCATACACCTTTAAAATATACTAATTTGTCTTTTACTCATTTCAAAAAATGGGCTTTATATAGACAGGGTTCAGTCTGCAATGGAAAGCTTTGGATCAGCGAGTCATTTTTTGCCTAAAAATATTTGCATGGTAAAAATATCCCTCTCTGTTACTGTTCTCACACTTTCCAGATAATAATTATCTCTAATGGTTAGCTGATTTCATGCTGAAGGCTTCAGTTCATCAACACACTCAAAGTCTTGCATGACTTGCACCGGATTATTTTCTCTGTTTTAAAGAAATTCATGTGCTTGAATCAGACACATTTAAGTACCTTGTTGAATTAATGTCTGTATGGAAATTGTTTTTCTCCTCAGCATAATCAATTTTGGAACTGGAAATAACCTTCTGTTGATGGTTTTAGTATTTTTTTTTCTAAGTTGTGGCACCATCAGTTGTTGCTCACTTTAATATTTGTGGCTTTGCAGCTATCCAGACAATTGAATTATTTTGTGTGTATCTTCAGAATAATTTTATGCCTCTTGACTTCCTTTTCAGTTTACATGTAAAATTAGCATTTTGCCAACATTGCCATTATTTAAAAAATAGCCATGCAAAATCTGGTAGTCCAAAGAATTAGTTTCTTTTTCTTGTAAATAAATAAAAGTTTAAATTCACAGTTATATGACGTGTAACATAAATTTTAAAAAACGTAACTTTAATCTATATGTGTAGCTATTTCTACATGTATTTACCTTGGTTTCTGTATTTTAATATTTTTCAGACAAGTATAAAAGAAGGATTACTACTGAAGCAAACCAGCTCTTTTCAGAGGTGGAAAAAGCGCTATTTCAAACTTCGAGGTCGTACCCTTTACTATGCTAAGGATTCAAAGGTAATTCTATGCTATTAGTGTCTAATGCCATTTTCTTGTGACTTCAATTTTGTATAGGTTTATAAGTTCAATAATAATAATAATAATAATAATAATGTAATGATTTGTTCGTGGTTGTTTTATGTAAAAACTGCTGTATATAGGATGTCGTGTGTTAAATTAACTTCAAGGAAGATTAGTAATTTCTCTTGGTTTTTTTAAATGAACTTCATCACAGTTATTTTAACCTTTTTGGCTATTCAAACAAATAATAAAGTCATTTTAGGGAGTTGTGGGGATTTTTTGTGGCTCTCAGACAGTCAAAACCAGTAAAAACTGGATAATGCTTAGAAGTTATCCCTAAGAATGAATTCTCTTAAAACTCTTCTGCTCTGATGCCCATAGAAATAGTTACGTGAAATCAAGATAGGCTGATTTTCTGCCAAAACTTATATATAAGGGAAAAAGCTGTTTCCCATCAATTGAATTTTTTGGTGGGAGAATTGGGGGTGGGCAGAGGGGAATACTTGTCTTCTCTTTGAAAGGCATTTCCTTCCTCCCCTCCAAGGCTGGGGCCAAGAGCATTTTGTCATGTTGGGCTGACTCAGATTGTGCTGTTTCATAGCTGTGGGTGTTACTTTTCTTTACCCTGTAGGGTTGTAGCTTCTCATGGGAGCCGTAGGCGAGGTGCTTCAGGTCTCCATCATCTTCTGTAGCCTGGTTTTCTCAACAAAACTCAGCAAAGGCACAGAGGTCTCTCTTTCTGGGACTTTAGGACTGTGTGGCTATGATGAATCAAGGAAAGCACCGTTGCTCCAGGGAGCCCAGCACTGCAGTACCTCTGCTGTCAAACCTCTCTGCACTTGGTGCTACCACGAGCAGTTTATATAAAGGATAAACATGGCAAATAAGAGCTCTGAG
Source organism: Daphoenositta chrysoptera (assembly GCA_013397915.1). Taxonomy (NCBI): domain Eukaryota; kingdom Metazoa; phylum Chordata; class Aves; order Passeriformes; genus Daphoenositta; species Daphoenositta chrysoptera. Next base: position 1,759,674 of record VZRO01003873.1, read on the forward strand.
AAGGGCAATCTCAAATCACAAATGTGATGCTGAGATGTTTTGAAAATGTGAGCCTACCCTGTTAGATGAGGAATATGGGATATTTGCACATTTTTGGGTCCATGTTGGTCTCACGCCAACAGGTCCATGCCCTGGCTATCTTGGGAGCCATGGAACTGTTGTAGCATGTCCAGAGGAGGGGTGCAAAGATGATCAGAGGGCTGGAGCACCTCTCTTATGAAGACAGGCTGAGAGATCTGGGACCTTAGAGCAGCCTTCTAGTACCGAAAAGGGGTCCAAGGGAGCTGGAGAGGGGCTTTTTACAAGAGCATGTGGTAGTAGGACACAGGGGGAACGACTTTTAGCTGGAAGAAGAGAGATTTGAATATTAGGTAAGAAAATACTCTTTACTGTGAGTGTGGTGAGACACTGGCACAGGCTACTCAGAGAAGCTGTGGATGCCCCATCCCTGGAAACATTCAAGGCCAGGTTGGATGGGGCTCTGAGCAACCTGTACGATGGCTGGGGGTTTGGAACTAGATGATCTTTAAGGTCCCTTCCAACTAAAACCTTTCCGTGATTCTATGATAAAGATGAGAAAAGAAAGTGTTATGAGTAGGCAAATTGTGCCAATACTCTAATGCTGAATCCAGACATGCTGAAACTCCCCCAACATTGATTCTCCTTCCTGTGGCATGGAAGAGGAAAAACATAGTAGGGCTAAAAAATAGGCATTTTTGTTGGACTGGTTTTCTGTGCTACAAAACCCATCATGAGCATAACAGAACCTAACTGATCCTTTGCCAGAGGCTGGAGTATTTAGAGTAGACATATATTTCTCTTGTTGGAACATCAAACAAAGGTGTGGAGGGGATCTCTTCAGACCTTTGAGATACATCTTCTCATATGGATACTATATCATAGCTTCCTATGTGCCTTTAGAGTTCCATCCTAAAACTAAATAATTAATTTACATTTTACTGTGTGTCAATCTCTCTCCTCTGACACCAAATTTATACTACACAGTAGACATTCTAAAGCTTCATCCATGTAAAAAAACCCCCTTCTTTTAAAAGCGATTCTAAAGCAATATAATTATGGAGCCCTTTTTTTTATACTCTCATGTACCACTTAGACAGCATGAAATTTTATCACATCATCAGAGTGTTCTATTTTTTTCACTACTTTTATTTTCTATTTTTGTTTTTGTTTTCCTAGACACAATGACATTAAAGTGCATTTTGTAAGCCTACCTGAAAGTGGACTCAGATTTAATTTAATGCATCTATATTCTTTTCCCTCCACAGTCTCTAATATTTGATGAAGTTGACCTGTCAGATGCCAGCGTAGCTGAATCAAGCACAAAAAATGTCAACAACAGCTTCACGGTATGGAACAATTTTAATACTGTTTTTGAAAGCTGTGGATAGACTGTTACTAAGGAAATCAAAAATCCTCATAATTGCTTATTTTCCTCTGTTTGGAAATAAAATGTCTTTTTTTGGAAATGGTTTAATGTATGAGAACAATCCCACATCAGCTATAGAGCATTTTATTTCAGTGAGCAGAAATGTCAGATGACAATTGCTTCAAAAGATAATGATACAAGGCCTTAAAAATACAAGATTCAGTATTAGTACTGAGTACTTATTAGTACAGTTTGGGTTTGTGCTGTAGCTTCTCTCAGAGGTGACATGCTGACTTAATTCAAATGTAATTGTGGGTTTTTAAAAAATTTTCTTATCTTGGCATTTTTGGTTTCCTCTCATATTTAAATACATTTTATTTTTTTCATTGCCAATCGTGCCCATATATGTTTTCAAGTCACGTGGAAAAGCTGTCCCTACAATCGCAGCTTGATTCTGATACTGCTGTAAGAAACAGTGTTCATAAATCCCCATTTATGCAAGTTCACAGGTGTGTTTTACATACATAAATGGTCTTCCATTTATTGTCCAACTGTCTGTTAGAACAAAGTGATAATGTCTGGCACAGATCCTCTGCTGATTCTTAACATCTGGAAAAAAATTTCAAACCTCAACTAGTTATGAGGAAGACAATGGATGAAGTTGTCCTTATGAAGGTCTTGAGATGTCCCACTGACTGTAGTGGCATCATTTTTCTTAACCTGCATATCCCTTAACTCTCTATTAAAATGTTGGTTTTTCATTTTCCTGATGTTTTTAATTCCACAGGTGATCCTTATGAGTCCGTATTACCGGTCTTGTTTTTCCTTCTCCAAAGCAGTAAAATGCAAGCTTCATGGGAGTTTCGTAGTTCTTCCTTGCTGTGGTGCTTCCCAGGCAGCTGCAGAAGCAGTCAGAGCACTTCAAAGATGTGCTCGTGTTGCTCATGACAGTCCAGTGTGTTGTGTCAATCTAAGCTGCTTTACTGACTAAGAACACAATTAAAAAGACTACTTTGATGGAAGGTCTCTGATGAAGTGTTGCCTGTGTAAGGTACCAGCCTGTCTTTTGGAAAGGTTCTTTCTGTTGCCTAAAAGTTCTGCTTATTCTGAAAAGGGCTTTTTCCTGTTTTGGGTTGGTTTATTTTTTTTTTTTTTGACTTGTTCAATATTTGGTGTTTTGGTATCCTTTATAATCCTTTAGGCCCATTCAGCATCTCATTCTTCATCAAAAGCATGTTTTGCTTCTAGTATCAAGACTTCTAGGGAAGACAGTAGTGAAAAAAAAACTCTGGCTACAGCTTTAACAGCTTCGAGACACTGTTTATTTTCATGTCCTGGGTACTTTAGGGCAAACAGAGTTTTCTCTAAGGAGTCTTCAAATTGATTTTGAAAAATTATTTGGATGTAAAGCTCTCCTGGATTGAAGAGTCATCTGATTTGACTGTGAAATATGGTAATAGTCGTCATCTTGCTTAATCTTTTGGCTTCTATCTTTGTGTTTGCCTAACCCAGTCTCCCAGCAACCCAGCTCTGTGAAGTGAGACATCTCTGACCTCGCCTGCACTGGGTTGGACTCGGGGACTGGGGGTGGAGTGGGTGGTTAGCTCTCCAGCAATACTCCTTATAAATAAAAAGAAACATTTCTTTTTAACTTTTTATTTTCATCCATCTTAAAAAGATAATTCTGCCTTTCTTAAAATTATGAGTATTTTCATTTATGTTTTAAGTGATCTGTTAGCATTCTCTTTGCGAAAAAAAAAGCAAAAATTAAATCCTTAACTTTAGCCTTCTCTAGTTAATGTACTCCTCTTGTTTCTTTGTCCCAGTAGATGTTTTTAACACAAACTGACGCAGATGGAATATACACCAAATGGCAAATTTTCCAGGAAAACACACCTTTAAAAATTTATACTCAAAATAAGATTTTAATTTTTTTGTTTAAAAATCATTTTGTCATTTCACTTTAGTCCCACCTTCTCCCCTCGATTTCCCACTCCCAACTTGTAGAAGTTACTGTTTTGCCTTCTTTTGCCCTTTCTAGTTTGTCTGTTTGAAGGCAGAGGTGTTTGTGTCAAGTTTTTCCATGCTCTCTTTTTGGATAAAACTCAAGTCCTAAAATTAGTCATAACGCACAGATTTAAGGTTGAGTTTATTTGTAATGCACAAGCTTGCAGAATATTTTATGTAACTAAATACCACTGTTTGTTCACCAGAATTACTTTTCCTATCTTTCTGCAAACAAGTTGACGTTAGAGGGAAAGTTGAGGTGCATAATATCTGCTAATTAAAATACAAAGCTGTTAAACTTAAATCAGCTCATTTGTTTCATTTTTTCTTATTGCTGATGATATTACCTTTCAATGAACAAACAACTCAGTTCTAGCAATTAGTTTCTAGTGCACAAGCTTGCCTTTTAAGGCATTATAGGTGTTTTGTAATTCTGAGCATCCTTACCTAGAGGTTAATAGGTAACCTAGAGGGAAAGGTGTCCCTTCACGTCAGAGCCTTTACATAAGACACTCAAGGCCAGATTCCTCCTCCTGCCTTATCAGGTACCAGTCTCCCAAGTCTGTGGGAAGAGAGAGAAGAGGTTCAAGCAGCCAATTCAGCCCACGACAGATTTGCATAACCCTCTCCATCAGTCACATCTGGAACTCGTGGGGGGTTTTGCTCAGCCCATGCCCAGTTCAGTGGTGTGGCTGAGGGCTGAGTTTTCGTGATGATATTGGGTACTCTGCTGAACAAGTTTTTCCCCAGCATTTTGCTTTTGCTTCAGAGGGTGTTTTATGCTGTCTCAGCACAGCCAGAGGAGTGTAGTTGCTCAGCATGTTACCTCCTTGGGGAAGCTCCCAGGATGAATCAGTCTCCCATCCTTTTTGCACAGAAGCAGATGGGGGCAGTGACCAATTCTGCTGAGAGCTGTAATTCCATGTGCATTTTGGTTTGCAGGGATGGAAGATGGCTCGTTGATACCTTGCATTTAGAAAAACCTCTTTATTGTTCTCGAAAACGAGGCTCAAATGAGGCTGAAGAGTGCTCTCTGGTGTGCAAGCGTGGGCTTTTAGAGCAGTGATGGTGTGCTTTTGCATAACAGGTATAAGGAATGGGATTATTAAATACTAAAAGGATTCTTGATCAGGCATATTCAGATAATTAAGTTCTTCAAGGCAACAAAGGTGATTATGGATTGTGATTTCAAAGGAAATTATCTTAGGTCATCTTAGGTTAATTTTGGGCTTAAGTTTCTACCTCTGCCTTGCTTTTGATGATGAAGAACTGATGCACATTGCTGAGGAAAAAAATCTGTAGAAGTTAAGTGTGCTGCCTCTCAGTAGTTGAGCCACATGGTTGTATAAAATGCCCTGGGTTACTATAAATCTATGCTGGAGTCTCATGTTAAATGCACAGGCATCATGTGACAGCACCTATATTTTAATCCATCCAAACTTTTGTTTGAAACTTCTAGCTCAGTTAAGGGGTTTTTTGATGGTAAATGTGGTGGAAAATAATAATTTTATGGTAAAATACTGGCTTTGAGGCACTACTTTGTATAGCTGGCTTTATCTAATTGCATCTAAGAGTAACAGAGGAAATAATTTCACTGTCATTCTGGAAGGTGTCCTCCAGGAATATGGGAGTTAGCATACTATTCATACATTCAGGGTGGGGATTCAGCTTCTCCTAACTTCTGGGTGGGACTCAGTGACGGGTTTATGGGCCCCTAAATTAATGTATCTAAAACAAAATTAATAGGTCTTTAAAGCAGCTTTCTGTAGTTGTTTAGTTCAGTTTAGACTCCACTGATTATCAACTAATTCTCCCTTCGCTACAATAGGAGCTTTGTCATACAGGGCACCTAAAATGTAGGCACTTGTTTTCAGCTTTCTGAATCAGGTGCTGAATCAAGTGCTTTTTGTTGAATATGCGTCTTCTGAAAGTTGTCATCTTGAGAGGGAGGAAGCTGCAGTAGGCAGATCTGCTATCCTGGAAAGCCTACTGCAATTTTTAGTAATTAGAAACTGGCTGGAAAGGAGACTTTATGTTCCAGCTAATAACACTGATTACCAGGATTCTGGATATGCTTACAGAAATGTCTAACATAATAGATTTTTGCTGATTCATTGGTTTTAACAGTGCTTTAGACCATAAAGTCCATAGAGTCTTGATTATTTATTCTGTGAAAAAAATACTTCCTTGGAGAACTTTTAAAGTGCTGGGCTTTAATAAAGTTTTCTTACCTAGTGTTATGATGCAAAGGCAGTAAAAACTTACAAACTATCTGGGTTTATTATTTTATATTTTTTATTACCTCCATTTGATTTGACTATTTTCCAAGGTAAATAATCTTTGTCAACATTCTTCTATACTCATACCTATTCTTGCTGTTGTCCTGATCGTTATTCTGCAGCATAATCTTGTAAGTGAAGTGACATGCTTGACACTCAGGGAAGCCCAAGTCACAGACATTTTGGACTACTTTATAAATTAATGCTCATTTACATTCCTTATGGATCCCATGTTTTTTCTGTTTTCTGCAGTGGCATTTTGTGCATTTTTGTGTCCCCTGTATTGATATTAAGATCCTTCTGTTAATTTGGAGCTGTCTGTAATTCATAAATATTTCAGCTATGCTTCTGTGGTGTGTATTTCTTTGTTTTTACTAGTACTGAAATTTTTCAAGTCACTGTGCTTTCTACTTAATACATTGCTTGGCTTGCTTTGAAGTGCCTTGGAGATCAAGGGGGGAAGTAAGTAATCCAAATTTTGTGCTGTCTGCAAGTATTCCCGTACTTCTACTTTACACTTCTCTTCCAGTGATTTAAGTGATTTAAGAATCACACCACAAAATTTTGTTGGAGAATAATAAGCTACTTATTATCTATTAATCTTTTTTCATATTAAAAATTCTTCTTATTCATTCTTACTTTTTTACATCCCTTAGCTTTTCATGTCATTGCATGATGGTGAATAAAATAATTGGTCTTTTCAATTCAACGACTGAATTAAACATGATTATGGATCAGCCTGATGTTTTAGCTTTTCTGAACAGAAGTACTTAATTTTGTTCAAATTAATCCCTTTAATTAATTAATCCCTTTATGGGTTAACTTTTAAAAAAGTATTACACCAAAAAAAACCCAAACAAAACATGAATGGCATTACATTAAAGTTAGTCCCTGAATGTATTTGTGTTACAAAAAATTAAAGGTTTTTTCCTCTGGTTTCCACTTCTTTGGTCAGACTTACAAGTTCACTTGGACTGAAAACCAGGGGATTCAACAACAAAAAATCTTTATGCAGCTGTCTGTGGTTTTCTTGATATTCTCTAAATTTGGATAGATTTTGAAAATCTAAATATTTATATATGCTGATTTTCCTTGGACATAATATTTTGAGATGGTTAGGGTTTTTTTATAGGTTAGTGAAGCCAAATATTCTATTGGAGCAACTGTGCCTCAAATGGTTAAAATATATTGTTTTCTTCTAGTTTATATTGTTTTCTTACAGACCTCTGATTACCTTTTTTCCTATCCATAGTTCTGCATGTAGCATATCCTGTGTCGTGGTTGGGGATGTAAAGTTTATTGGCATATGATTTATGTGGAACCAGCTTAAAGGATAAACTAATTCTTTTCACCTTTGAATCCTCTTGTACCACTGCTGTTTTTAATGGGGGTGGCCCAGTTGTACTGGAAGCCCAATTCCTACAATGTGTCAGGCTTTCAAGTTGAACATTGCAACCAGTCCTGAAAGGCATATTGCTTTTAGCAGTTTATTTCAGTCCTGCTGCTTCTGACATCAGTCAGCTCTGTGCTCCTCATGGAGATTATCTGCTTCTAATTGATTTTAGGGAACTAAATATTCGCTCTGGGCTTGGGAGACAGAATGTATTGCCAGAGTGTTGCAGTATGTTTCAGAGATAGTGTTAATTTCTCTGGACTTGGACATATTTTGCTTCCTTTCTTGCCACTCAGATTTTTTCAGAGTTGTTGTTGAGGCTTTTCTTCAGGGACTACAAAAACTTCGGGGAATGTGAGAACTGCGTAACCTCCCCCAAGCCACATCAGGAAGAAATGAGAAGAGCCTTTTCCCAAAAGAGTTTAAAACCTTTCATCTTTGGGTTTGGGCACTCCAGTATTCTGTCTTTTCAGATATTAGAGACAAAGAGAGATATTCCTAAAGTTGGGAAAAATTATCTTAAAACTTGGGTTTTTTTTCCTTATTTAAATAATCTGACATCAATTTTATTACTGACACTTGATCTGTCCAAAGTTCAGGGTCTTGAGCTTTATTTAAATGCAGAAAGCTTATGGATGCAAGTGGAGGTATTTCTCTGCTGCTGTCTTGCATGTTTGCAAAATCCAATTTACTGAAGTTCCATCTCAGTGGACATCAGGAGATGGTTTCTTAACTGATAGCCTCAAGCCTCTTTCAGATGCTCTTCTGCCTCAGTCTGGTTTGTTTTTTTTCCAAAGGGCTGCTCACCTAAAAGTTACACAAGTATTTTCTGGTCTTTCTGCTGCTTTTCTTTCACTGTCTTTCTTACTTCTTCAGTTTGATGAAATCATCTTGCTACTCCTGTGTTGGCAGTCTCCTAGGATCATGGGGTCAGCAACTACCTTCAAAGTTCCAAACTTGAGGTGGATTCCCCTGGTCTCAACTATTGCTAAGCAAACATTGCCTTGTTTGTAGCCTGGATAGATTAATCTCTCTGGTTTGCTCTGTAGGAATACTCTGGAGCACAGCTATCCACAATTTTTTTTCCTTTGCAAAAATCTATTTTGAGTAAATGTCTATATATAGTCTGTGTTGATGTTCCCTTGAAGGGAGACACTCTTGCTTGACTTCTCCCTTTAATAAACCACAGGGACATGAAAGGAATGGGTTTGTGTTTGGAAACATGTTTCTGTTTTTTATCCTTTAGATCTGCAATAATCTCCTGGGTTTGGGTATGTTTTGAAATTTCCTGTGCATTCCAGTTGCGTGTTGATGTTGTTACAGTATATACTAAAGATGCTGGGAGTTCAAACACATTTGCAGAAGTCTACTTTAAGTACTTTCCTCTGCGAGCTGAATCCCAGTCTCAGAGGCATTGTATTTTAAATTTTGCCCTCGGCATTATCAGAAGGGTCAGTGCACGGCACTGTTTCAAGATGGGGGAACAGCATATCCAGACATTCCCCGTGCCCCGTTGGCAGTGTAGAGCAGGGCTGACAGGTCCTGCAGTGACATCTGCAAAGGTCCTGGGGCCTCTTGCTGTCTCCGGGAGGTAGAACGCGGCTGGAAATGGCTGAGGTTCCTGGGCTGGCTTCACCAGCATGACTCAGCTTTGCACGAGTAGCTAACTCTTGGAATGGATTTCATTTTTCCCAGGTTGTGAACTGTCTTCTGTTTCATACAGATGGTGATTAGCCTCTAAGTGATGGAGGCTTTTTGATGCTCCCAGCCTGAGCAATACCCAAACCACAGAAAGAGAGGGGAAGTGCTTTGCATTCCATTTTGTTCAATTTTCCACTCAAGGTTGGGGGGTTTTTTTGGGTTGGTTTTTTTTTTTCTTTTCCCTATATTCAGGCAGCTAGAAGTAAGACAAAAACTGAAATAGCAAATTAATATGCTGAGGAAAAGAAAAATTAGACAAAAGCAATTAGTATGCACTTGTGATGCATTTAGGGTTTTTTCCTCCATTTAGCACTTGCACATTTCCCCCCAACCCCCCATCCTCTGACAGTGACAAAAAAGTGTAATGAAGCTGAGAGCTCTTTCGGTGTGACTTCCAAGTTTTAAGCTCCTTTTCTCTGACTTGATGCACTGACTCTCTTTCCCCAGAGTGTCTGGAGATGTTGAAGCTTTAAGTTTCACTATGAAAAAGCAATAAAGCATTTCAGCTGTGATGCTAAAAATCCATAGATAAGTTGCTTGAGATTGATCTGTTACAAGGAAGCTGAACACTTTTGCAGAAGAGGAAAAAAAAGGGGATACTTAAAAATGTGACCATTCTGGACTGTATTGTACATTTTGATTCTAGTTACATTTGCCTGGAGCTTGTTTTCCACACATTTCATGCTTAGCAGAAATTTTTCAAAAATAGCTTGCAGAAAATTTCTCTTTTTCACTGGTGAAGCATTTGGGATGTGCGGAGAATAAGCACTGAGTATTGCCAGATTTCATTCTTCCTGCATTTTAACACTTAACTTATTCTCTGATGTTTCTTTCTCTTCATGCTTTAAAAATGGTTGAAATACCTGGATAAACCTCAGAAAGTATTCCTCACTGCAGTTCCTGTTTACAAAATAATTTTAAAAATAAAGTAACTGGTGTAAGCTTTGCAAAAAATTTCCTGTTTCTACTGAACAAGGACCCCTGGCTTCAGGCAACTGAACGATGTCTAAATAGGAATCTGTTATTACAGACAAAAAAAAAATAGTGCTTTGCGGGTTTATTTTGTGTAACTTTGCACCTAATGCCAATAAATATATAACTACATGTTTTCCTTAAAGCACAGGAGCCACCCCATCTGATAGACATGTAGTGAGCTGGTGAAACCAGGGCTAAGGGCACAGCAGTGCGGAGTAATGTGCTTAACAAATCTTTATGTAAGGACTTTAAAGAAACATGCAGGCCTTGAACTATATATAGCAGTTTCCAGTTTACATTTACAGGAATGGTTTATTGGTTTTGTTATATTTAAATGCTGATTTAAAATAAATTTCTAATTCTTCAGTCCAAATTCGTGGAACTTTCCTACTCTGCTTCTTGTAACTGTCTCTTTATATAAAGTTATACTTTTGCAGGAATAATGCAAATGAGGTCAATTTGAGGAACTGGATTTCTGAAAAGCAACCTTTGCTGGATACTTTNCTGCAGGAATAATGTTCTTCTCTTAGCAGTTAGTTGATGTTGAATACATGAGGTGAATTTGGGGAACTGGATTTCTGACAAAGCAACCTTTGCTGGATACTTTTGCAGTTCAAGGTTGGACACGTAGCTGGATGACTTCATTTACCTGGATTCTGTTTTCACAGAATCACGAAGTTATTTGGAGGTTGGAAGGGACCTCTGAAGGTCATCTGGTCCACCCCCTTTGCTGAAGCTGGGCCACCTAGTCCAGGCTGCCCAGGACCATGTCTAGGTGGCTTTTCAGTATCTCCAAGGATAGAGACTTCACAACCGCTGTGAGCAACCTGTGCCAGTGCTCAGTGACTTCACTATAAAACACTGTTTCCTGATATTCACAGAGAGTCTCCTGTGTTTCAGTTTGTGCCCATTACCTCCTAACCTTTCACTGGGCACCACTGGAAAGAACCTGGCTCTGTCCTCTCTGCCCCTTCCCTTCAGGGATTTACATATATAAGATCACCCTGAACCTTGTCCAGGCTAAACAGTTGTAGGTCCCTCAGGCTCTCCTCACATAACACATACTCCAGTCCCTTCACTGGAATGTCTGCAGTATCTCCACGTCTCTCTTGTACTGACGAACCCAGAACTGGACACAGCACTCCCGGTGAGGCTTCACCAGGGCTGAGTAGAGGGGCAGGTTCACTGCCTGGACCTGCAGCCCAGGATACCACTGGCCTACTTTACTGCAAGGGCATTGAGCTGACTTATGCTCCATCTATTGTGCAACAGCGCCCCAGGTCCTTTTCTGCCAAGCTGCTTTCCAGCAGGGTGGCCCCCAGGGTACACTGATGCCTGGGGTTGTTCTTTCCCAGGTGCAGAACTTGGGACTTCTCCTCGTTTAACTTAATGAGTTACAGTCAGCTCATTTCTCTAGCCCGTTGAAGTCCCTCTGGATGGCCATGTGAGCCTTGGGTGTATCAGACACTCCTTCATAGTCTTCTGTAATCTGTAAACCTGCAGAGGATGTACTCTGCCACATCATCCAGATCATTAATGAACATGTTAAACAGGCCTGGACCCAGCACTGTCTCACGAGGCACACTGCTGGTTACTGGCCTCCAGCCACGCTCTGGGCCACTGATCACCACGCTTTGGGCCTGACCGTGCAACCACTTTTCAGTACACCTCACAGCCTGCTCATCCAGCCTAAACTTCATCAGCTTCTCTAGGAGGATCTTAAGGGACAGGGCTGAAAGCCTTACTGAAGGCAAGGTGAATTATATCCTCCTTTGTCTCTTCATCTCCCAGGCCAGTCATTTCATCACAGTTTGGTCAAACATGACTTTCCCTTGGTGAATGTATCCATGCTGACTATTCCCAGCTACTTTCTTGTCCATGTGCCTGATTGTATTCTAGGAGATGCTCCTTCATTTTTGCTCAATGTGGTGTAAGGTAAGCCACCTAAATTACCCAGGCTGGATTCTACTGCAGAATGAAGTTTTTTTAACTTTTTCAATGGTGTAACCATTTAATGTCCTGTCTTTTGGATAAGCTCACTTGTTCTGGTGTTGTACTGGTGCAGGAGATGCTGTGTGGGACTAACAATTTTCTTTTTCATCCTAAGAGTTTACTGTGGGAGCCAAAACCACACATTACATCAATATTTGTTAGCTTGGGAACAGTGAAATAGGAGAAGGCCAGGAAAAAGAGGGAAGCAACATTTTAGTGGAGAAGACAGAGCTAATTGTTCTGATTATAAATTCTGTATTGTACTCAGACAAATATAATAACCGCTTATTACCCGCCTTGCTTTTAAATCCTCCACTGTCTTTGTAATTTATACTTTTGCCTGACTCGATTCATCATGAAAAATAATAGTGACGACTCACTATAAAGCACCAACTAACTACACCTTAGACAGTGACAGTAATGTTATAATTTACTTAGCATCCAGAAACCAAGAAATTACGAATACTGTAGAAAGCTGTCCAGCTGTTAGCACTGTGATTTTTGCAGACAAGTTGTGGTACTTGTGGAAGCATCAATGACCCCAGCAGTCTACTGCCAGCACTGGTAGTGGTGCATTCACCTGCCTCACTGATAGAGATGCACCTGCACAAGGACAGGGGAGTGCGGGGACAGATGGAGACCAAGGGAGGCAGAGGATGTTATCCTAGTATTTGCCAGGACTGACTTGAATTCTTTCTAGCACAGAGAAGTTAGAAAGCATTTAATGTTATGCTCCTGCCCCAGGCATTGAATATGGTCCCTAAGAAGAGAGGTGGGGTGCTCTCTCTGTATCATCCTCTCTTCATTATTTCCAGAAAGATATTTTAAAAGTATGTGTCCAAAGAACAGGAAAACAATTTCCCCACCCCTTTCAGATTCTAAGTGATATTTCTACATTACTAATTTAATTCAAGATCAGCCATACAAAGTGCTATTAGTGTAATGTCTGATAATAGTTCTGAGTGGCAGAAGGTGCCTTAATGCAAATATCATGTTGCAGGAAGCAGAGTGCTTTACAATAGCTGCTTTGTTGCTACTTAGGTATAAACCACTGTTCTCTTGATTAGCAAACACCGTGTCTGCATTTTGAATTGGTACAAGAAACCGGAACTGGAGCCACCAAGGTTTGGGAACTGTATTATCTTATATATTGCTGATAGAAAAAAAAAATAGTTTAAAAATTAGGCATTAGGCTTTAATTGAACTCTGTGATTTTATTTTACAGATCGTAAGTCTAAACCCACTGGGCTGAAGACATATAGAATGTTACTGGTTAGGTTATTCCCACTGAAAGAAGAAAGGGCTTTCAAATTTACTCTGAGTTTGATGACAGTTGTATTGCCTTTCAAGGTGTTAAGCTTGTTCCTAATAAGAAAAGTTGCAGTAGTGGCCCCAAACTTGACTGTAGAAGTGTCATCGAAGTAATTTCAACATGTGTACATACATACATACATATATATATGTATATATGAGTATGTGTATATTGTTAGAAGCCAAATTATCATAGTGTTTGTGTGAAAATAACAGTTTAAGGAAAGACCTATATGGTGGCAGAGTGAACGGTGATCTCTTGTTCTCTGCCTCATTCCCCACTCAAAAAAAGCCCCCTACTTTTCTGAACAGAACAGGAACATTATTGCAGTAATAGGTAATAGCAAATACATTCTTTATTCCCTGGGATGTTTTAGCGTTTGTCTTGGTTGCCTTCAACTTTTAAAACTGTATATGCTCATTCTTTCCCAATGCCTACTGCATTAAAAGAGTTTTTTATTCCAACTACCTCTATTTCATTACTTTCCAATATACTGCAGTATCTGCTTTTGGTAACTCTCTTTTCCAAAATCAGCAGTGACTTCTTGGCTACTTGACAATGGTGAAAATTCTCAAAGGAACTTAATCTTATTTATTTTTTAAGACCTTTTGACTGTCTTCGTCTTTCTTGATTTGTCTCCTGCTTTGTCAGCATGTGAACCTTTGGCACCTGAGTTCCTTCAAGACTTGAGAGTTTTCTTATTCTTATGTTACCTCAGTGGTCTTCCAGTCGTTTCTGTAAAACTTCCTTTGCATTGTATTATACAGCTTCTTTCTTTCTTCTTGCCTGTTGAGTTCAGCATATTCAGAGTGATATACAAATAGTAATATTTGGAGCACCGAAGATTAAAAAAGTAATATGTAATTGAAGAAAAGATGCTGACTCGTGTCAGTAGAAGAGAATATACAGGAGTCTGAATATGAATACATGCAATGAGATAAGATTACTTGTCGAATCCAAATTTACATGGCAGGAAAATTGTTTTAAGGTCAATTACGTCCATTTAATTTTTATTATGTCGGTATACAGGTTCAGCTGTCTTTAATGAATGAACTTTAAACATCCCACTTAATTAGTCATAGCATTGTGTAAGCATTCAGCAGAAAGCATGCTGTCTGTATAAATGCGAATAAGAAGGTTTAGGAAGTCATTCTCAGTTTAGGAAAAGCAAGGAAAGGTATACTGAGTTAGTGTAAAGCTCATAAAACCTTGTTGAATCAAAATATAATAATAATAATAATAGTAGAAGATACTAAAGAAAGAAGTAGAAATAACAGAGCATATACAGAGATTCTTACCCTTGAGTCACTTCCCAACATCGGCTCATTGTTGGATTTCCGAGGACCTGATAAGTTGAAGATTTCAGACATTGTCTTTTATAGTATATGATACATTTATTTATGATGAATTTTTCAAATGCCTTTTTGGACATTTTTACTTTTCATCTCCTAAGCATCCTTTGGGAATAGTTCTCAAGTCTCAATAATGCTTTGCATTTAGGGAAAAACACTTCTTGTTGTTTACTAACAGTTTCCTTGGTTCCCCGAGTCCTTATGTTACATGAAATATCTAAAAAATAATGAGAGTACATTTTCTCCATGATTTGTAGACTGAAGTAGATGAGAAACTAGATGGTTTTCTTAGTTCTTATTTTATGTTATTTGAAAAATTCCAAGCCTTGTTGATACTTCTTGCATATAATGCATTTTGTCTTTTTTCATGGTCTTTTTATCAGGTACCTTCTTGAAGGTTGTTGTTGCAAATATGTAAATCAAAGAGAATATGTAGCTTAATCATATTACAGATACTGTATTTACAGATATGTATGTCTTCCATCTTCCCACTTTATTTTTGTAGCACTAATAATAATTGCTCCTATGTTCATGTAATTGTCAGTATACAATTTAGCTGTTAGACTGTTACAATGCTGTGAACTTCATTAAGTTTGTTGCACTCTGATTTTAGTAAGAAGCTGGAATGTATGAATTTCTGGTATATTTACATGTATTGGCTAGCAGTGTTTGCTGATGTGATTCGATTGTCAATAAATGGGTGTGCAGTGCCTTTTGAGGTGAGGTTTGGTGTCCTACCTTGGTTATTTATAGCTACTGTTCTGGTCCTCTGTCATACTTACCTCTTCCGCCAAAACTTTGGATACCCTTTTGGAAGGGTGTCTTCATTGGCACAAGATAACTAGGTGTGAACCACTGAACCAGGACCTTAATTCTGGGGGGGAGGGTGAAGGGATGCACAGTGGATTTCTGTGGCCAGTAGTATTGAAGACATAAGTAATATATATAAATATTACTTGAAAAGATCAAGATTAGTCAGGAGTTTTCAGCAATAAATGCAGCTGTTGTTGCTTAATGGCTTTTCACAACATCTGGTTACAGGTTAGAATCAGTAATAACTGCGGCAGAAGGATGGATGCAACATGATGAGTCTTGGGTGGATTTACCACTATTTAATCTGTATTATAATCTCATGCTATATAATAGAAAATAATCAGTGGTTTGTATTTGCCCAAATAGGATTTCTGTGTCCACTGAAACCTGGAAATTTCAGCAGAATGCTGATTGTTGTTGGAGCCAAGGTTATATTATGATTTAATGACTTTTCTTGGCTTCATTGGATGACCTGGCCTAGAAAAACATTTTGAAGTAATAAAGCATCTGTTTGGCTCCAAACTAATGAGAGAAGCATTGCTCTTTGCATAAAGTGTTCTTTAGGAAAAGCCATGGAGAGCTACTAATAAACCTTATTAAATAGCTTAGGCGAGATTGAAGGAAACAGAAAACAAAGAAACCATTCCCTTCCACGTGAAGTAAGTACATAAAAAAAAAAAAAAAGGCAAGCCCAAAGGGTTTTTGCCTCCCCTCCATGTGACTTGCAGCCTGCTGCACTTCAGTTACGTCGCCTCTGAGATATGTTAAAGTGCAGCTCAGTTTAATGAAGAAGTGGGTAGGACAAATCAAGGCTAGAGACGCTTTACGGCAGGGATTGGGTAAGTAACTGCAGCTGCTTACTAATACTGTACAAATGTTGTAATGTCTAGCTTGTAGAATTTAAAAGAATACTCAGAATTATCATTTTTGGTGGTCCTTTCTCTGTTTTATTTAAGTAATTTGCAAGTGTTGGTGGTACATACTAAGCAATTGAGGCATAATACTGATACAGGATTTAATTTTATTTTTCAGACTTTTTACAACAAAACAAGTATCTTTTCTTATTTTCTTGTATTTGTTTTAAATTCTTTGCTGTGTAAGTAACTGCTTTGTCTATTTTGATGCAGTGCTCAAAATAATTTCAGTGGGAGTTAGCTGATAGTTTCGGCTGCCTTCCTGTTATTTTGATTATTTTTCTACTGTTTAGGCAGAGGGGAGAGCAGCTTGTACTCTGAACCTCTTTGGTACAGTATTTTCAAATTTCTAGACTCCAGCTCCAGACCACTGAAAAATTCCCAGCATCAACTTGTTCCAGGAATTCATGCAATTGTCCTAGTAGGCTATGATTTAAACTGTTTACTTTTGTTCTCTGTACCTTTTTATAAAGATTTGTATGTGTTCTTATACTGATTTGATATAGTTGGATATAAAAAGTGCTGTTTTAAAATTTTGTATCTATAAATTTGTGTGAATATAATATCAATATACAAGATAGAGAAATGTGATGACAGCTTTTGTGGTTGTTTAGGACTTCCAGGCTTTTGATTTTGATATGTTTTAGTCTCTATCAATTGGAATGGACCTTGCAGTTGTTATGATGCTGTTATGAAATAGGATTGCAGTCTTAGTCAATTAGTGATTTCCAGAGTGGTTGCTTTAGCAGTTTCAGTGCTTGTCATTTCAGCATTGAAATCTCAGTGCATAGACAAAGAGCTGAGAAGGGGTAATGATCAATGTATATTCCAGAGACCTATACCAAAGCCTGATTTGAGTCATGGGAACTGTAAAAGGAAAAGCAAACTCTTTTGTTGTTGGTCGTGCATTAAAGAAAATATTTTTAAGTGTTTAATATCTTGTCTTGTAGGGCGTGCCATCCTTTTGCATCATCTCACAGGAAAGAGTATATTAAATATCATAGTCTATCATGATTTTTACTATCTGGATTTATCAGGATGGGTTATCTTTTTCAGATAATCACTCCATTTAGGAGGCTAATATTGTGTGCTGAGAACAGAAAAGAAATGGAGGACTGGATAAGCTCTCTGAAGTCCGTTCAGTCCAGAGAACACTATGAGGTAAGCTGACATCCCTCTTGGTGCAACCTGTTTTAGCTCAGCAGATCAAGCTACAGGACACAGAACTAGACTATTCACCCTCCTTAGCGTGAAAACTGTATCTAATGTCAGAGTGAAGCTGCACGTTAAGAACTTCTCTAGCAAAATGAGGGCTTATTATCACACTTTGGTTTAGAATTTTGGAGGGAGAGCAGGCTGAATATGCTTTGGAAAATCCTTTTGGTGAGCATTGCACTGTCGTCCCCTGTAATATGGAACCGTACGTAATGTCAGTCACCGTAGCTGTGTTCTGTACTTGCAAATTTGTCTTAACTTCTCCTTTACTAGACCGCACAGTTTAATGTGGAACATTTCTCAGGGATGCATAACTGGTACGCCTGCTCCCATGCCCGACCCACCTTCTGCAACGTGTGCAGAGAGAGCCTCTCTGGAGTCACTTCCCACGGCCTGTCTTGTGAAGGTAAAATAATGCTTTCTCCCTTGGTTATCATGCTACGAGTGTAGACAGGTGGCTGCAAGTTCAGTACGAGTGATGATCCTGAAAATAATGAGTAACAAAAGAGCCCGAAGGGAGAAATCTCTTCACAAGAGTGATCCTCCTCCGGGCTGAGGGACTGCTAATGATCTGCCTCACCTTCCTGTTGCTCCAGGTGCCTTTTTCAACAGAACACTTCTTTCTGTTGCAACAACCAGTTTGGAGCGTACAGGGTGGAGAGTTTGGAAGAAAAGATAGGGTTTATTTGATTTGCACATCAAAAATGTGGAACAAAATAGTCTTACTGGTTTGCAGAATCAGCATTTCTCAGAAAAAAAAATCACGATGGTATTTTCTGCCCCAAATCTAAAAGCATTCTTAACCTTGAACAAAGTGTTATGACCCTTCCCCTCCAGTTCTTTGCTCTATTGCTGCTGCCTCATCCTGCAGTTCACACTGATTTATTGCTTTAAAAATTCTCTCATGCCGTAAGGGGGTAGAGATGTAGATGCCTGCATTTTGGTAGTTCAACAGGGGAAATCCAGCACAAAGAAAAATGGAGTGTGGCTAAGAGTTAAGCATTTAGCTTATCTAGAGAAATGATACTTCCTGAACAAATAATTATAATATGCGTGAAAGAGCTTGGGGTTTTTTCCTGCAAGTTCTGTGGAAAAGTGGTAACAAGTCTGCTTGTGTTAGGATCCAGAAGAAAATAGAGCATCCGTGTGACCTTATGAGATACATGCAACGTAGAGATACTTAATTACTAAAATAGCTGACTGCCTAGGAAAGAGTTACAGTTACACCATTCATAATTTGATTTCTTTGGATGTATGTAACGCAACTGCAAATGCATTTCTGTTATTGATGCTGTTATAATACTTGAGGTCTGAGCATAATAATGTGTATTAAGGAAGTCTTACAAAGGAAACATTAACCCACTGTCCTGAATTGTCCATGCATTCAATGTAGCTAATGGTGCAGTTGCCAAGGAACAGGACAAAGCCATTTCGTAGAAATTAGAAGTAGCATGGTTAATTCCAGCTTCTCTGGTGTATGTTTTCCACTGTGTATAAGTCCTTTGGACAGTTTAAAGGCAATTATGGTATTCTTAATGTCTGATATTGGCAGATAGAATTATCATGTGCTTAACTAAAATGGAGTTGTATTGCCCCTGTGTACAAATACAGTTATATTTGCTCAGGCAAAAGAAAGGAACTACTTCCATAAAGAATTTATCCATTAATAGGTTATATTATAGCTATTTAAAAAGACTGTTTAGCAAGAATTATTACTGCAAGATTATCAGTGTTAATGTCTGTAGTTCACCACTTTATGTTCTTTCAGTGTCTAATTTTGCATCTAAGTATGTTTTTAATATACAGGGTGTTGGAATTAACTTTACATTATGGAAGTTTCCATAATTTCCAGATTTGGAGTCTGTCACCTTTCTGCATAACTTATGACAACCTAACGCTACATTTATCCACATTTCTGATGCCAGTTAATCTTTCAGCAGTTTTTACAAATAGCTGCTGAAAGTGGTTCAGATTTGTTTTCACTGTTACACAGTTTTACAATAGTGTATGACCTGGAATGTTTTATATGTAGATATTAAGGCATTCTTTTGTCTATTAATAAGTTTACCTCTTCTTACTTCTTAGCTACTATTTTAGATCTATGTTTTTTGGGGGTTTTTTTGTAGTTAAAGAAGATCTTTAGTTATACATCTAATTTAAATTGTTTGACATTTCACTCTTTTACTGGAATATTTCATACTTTGCCCACAATTATGTACACTTGTTAAAACACATGTTAATCATCCTTAATTTCTGCATCTAAAAACTGTATTTTGGTTTGATACTTACTTCTGCCATGTGCACTTCTAATGCATTTAATCATCTATATTTTTTCTTTAGCTTACCTGTGTTAGCAGCATATACGGTTTGAGAGGACAATCTAGGAAGTTTGGAGTCTTAAAATTCCCCAGACTTGTTCTGTGCTGCTTTTTCCCATTACATAATTTAAAAAACCTGTTTAAATATTGATGCCTGGCATCTCAAACCTTCAGCACTGCTTTACACTGGGAATCCATTTATATCTATACTAAATTCAATTATTTGTGTGGTCATTGATCCCAGGCTACTCTATTATGCCTTGTATTGAGAAGCATGAGAGGCTCCTTCTCAAGAGATAATTGAGCTCTTCCTCCTGTTAGTGGTTTAGGTTACTGGCACACCAAGTTGTCTTGAAAGTAGCTTGGAGTCTTTGTGGTCTGATTCTTGACTGTTAACTCTAGGCAAAAATAAACCCCATAGCTGGTATCTTGCAGCTTTTGATAATTTTGTTGTCCTGTAATATTTTACTCTCTTAGAATTGCTGTTTTCCAGCAACCCTGTAAAACTGTTTTTTTAAAGTCTGACCACAAATCAAGGTGTGTTTCTTTTGGAGATGATGGGTGATATTTTTCTTCAGGGCACCTTCCCTATCAGTAGCCTTTGTCAAAGGTTGGCCAAATTAATTGCAGGCCACCCTGAAGATATTTTAAGTCTTGGAAACCAGTGTAGAAAAAGATGGTGGGTTAATGCCTTTGCTAGGTAAAAGAGTACTGTGAACATGCATCTTTTTAGAAGTCAAAGAATTGATATGTATATCAACATGACAATGTAAGTTATAACAAACCAGGTTTCATTCTTGCTACTGCTCAACAAACAACTGGCTTCTAAAAAAAAATTGGTTATACTCTCCTTTGAGATGCAATGATATTCTTCCCATGGGTTCCTTCTTTTCTGTCTTCTCAAAAGATTATGTACTTTTTCAATGTTTTTTATGTGTTGTGTTGCTCTAGCTAGCACTAAAGGACTGATCTCTGCCAATGTTCATCCACAGTCTTTACTAGGACAGAGTAATTATGATCTTTGTACCTTGCTTTAGAAATTATTCCAAACTAGCTGAATCAAGGAAGGGTTTTGGTTTTTATGCTCCTCAGAGTGTAGCTGCAACATGGAATATTTAGGCAAAGAAGCCTAAAGAATGGTGTATCATTATCTACAGAAACTCTTCCAGAGCTCTATAACCTCAGTTACTCTGTATTAATACTGCATTTCTAAGTCATTGCCAGTGGAACACTGCCTTTATGATTATTCTCAAAATTTATTTCTTCATGTAGCATTTGTTTATTGAATATCAAGTATAGCTAATAAGTGGGAGAAAGCCTCTCTCTTAAACTGCATTCTCCTGTGACGAATTGCACTAACAAACAATGTTGTAAGAACACTTTAGGATCATAAAGTCAATCAGTAAGAAAATACTGAGATTAAATTACCTCTGCAAATGCACTTTGTGCACTTGGTCTTTTTCCATTATGACTGTGGGGTTTTGCCCACAAAACCCTGTTGTTCTTACCCATTGCCCAGGGAATTGTACAGGCACTACTTGCACAGTCATTGTCTCTGATACTTTTGCCACATTTTCTGCTCGGTCTGGAGAGTGAATAGTGAATGAAGCAGTCAGAAGGAGAAGGGATGTTTGTTGTTAAAGAATGAAGGAGTAATAGAAAACTGTTCTGAGGCTTTATATCACATGTACCCTTCTGTGATGCTGGGGAAAAAAATTAAATAAGATTTTTGATAAAATCAGTAGTTGTGCATTGTTTATAACCTGCAACCTGTATCACAGAAATGCTATTTTCTATAACTGCAAAAATCACTTGAAGCTGTTCTGAAGTCCCTGATATTTTGAAGATACACAGTGTTGAAAAAGTCTTCATAGTAGTAGTAGTACTGGGTGTAATAACATCATCAACAACAATAACATTAATAATAACAATAATTTTTAAATGCCATGAATAAATTAATGGTGGTGTCTAAAAAGCAGTATTTCATTAGGTATTGGTCAGTAATGAAAATACCTGTCAAAAATTATTATGAAGCAGAGTGTGGCACAACCCCACACTTATCAGGAACCATCCATTACATGCAGTGACTGAGGGTCCTGTTCTCTAAAAGTGTATGGTCATATAACCAAACACTTCACACCTGCGTTCAGAAACCATATTGCAATGTTAAGTTTCCTGAGTGGCTTAACTTTTCTTGTATTTTAGCTTTCATTGGCGGAGTAATGGTTTTCCAAAAGATTTCAGATATCAGACTGATTCATGAATGGGATTCAGTGTAATCTGAGACAAGAAAAAAAAAAATAGGGGATAGTGGTAACGAATATTGAGATTTGATTTAAAATTTTCCTTTCTTTGCTTGCAAGTTACATTTGTGTCTTAAGGTTATTGTTGTTGGTAATGTTTAATGTTCGGACCAACACGAATCTTGTTTTGTGATACTGAGCTTGCAGGGGGGTGACCCAAAGAGTCTGATCTGAGATTCGGGTGGTAGATTATTTACAGTGCTTACAAAGCAGACATTAGCTGTCACTTGCCATCTATAGTGTAGGTTGCTGCAGCTCTTCAGAGCCTGGGATTGAATTTGTCCTTGCCTTGTTGGGAAAGAAGTTGAATACAGGGTTCCTAAGATCAAGTTGAATCATAGCTCAGTAGGATTTGAACATTCTATTACTTTGTTATCGCTTTGTAATTTGCAATTTCCTATTCCCCCTCATCCCTGATTTGTTGTATTTTGATCTGTGTGGCAAAACAAGTGCATATGATTTGTGAGTAGGAAGCTGAATTCAGTGGCATATCTTCTCTGAAACATTCAAATGGTGAAAACTGCTCATGGTCCATTAGTCTCTGTGAGAGCTGGCTTCATTAGATGCTTGGAACAGCTTACGTTGGCAAACACACAATGTGATGTTGAGTTGTTTAGAAAAAGTGAGTCTACCCTGTTAGTTGATAGTTATGGGATATTTGCACACTTTGGGTCTGTGTTGGTCTTGCTCCAACAGGTCCATGCCCTTCTTAGGTTGGGGGCCATTGACCTATTGGAGTGAGTCCATATGAGTGCCATGGAGATGATCAGAGGGCTGGACCACCTCTCCAGTGAGAAAGGGCTGAGAGAGTTGAGAGTGTTCAGCCTGGAAAAAAGAAGGCTTTGGGGTGATGTAATTCCAGCCTTCCATTACCTGGAGGGAGCCTACAAGAAAGATGGAGAGAGACTTTTTACAACGACATGTAGGGACAGGGCAAGAGGAAATGGCTTCAAACTGAGAGTAGCTGAGATTAGATAGCAGGAAAAAATTCTTTACTGTGATGATGGTGATACACTGGTTTCTCAGAGAAGTCATGAAGACTCCATCCCTGGAAGTGTTCAAGGCCAGGCTAGATGGAGCTCTGAGCAACCCGGTCTAGTAAAAGATGTCCCAGTCCACAGCAGGAGGGGTTAGAACTAAAGGATCTTGAAATGTCCCTTTCAACCCAAATAATTCTATGATTTTATGAATGCTGCTTTTTGAAATGACTGAGTTACTGTAAAAGCAATGAAACTTTTTTTTTTTGTTTCTTTCTCTTTCTTTTTAGAAAGTAAGGAAGTGAGAGCTGAGCACTTACTTCACACATCTCCCAGAACAGTGAGGATTGCTCTCAAACTCAGATGTTGCTTACATAGTCTCAATTCACTTTTTAAATTGATCTGGCAATGGATCAGTGGAATTAAAATGGGAAATCTATTATTCACAAGACATTTTGTACCATGGCTTAATGTTTTTTAATGGTAGATAAGCGATGGGCCAAAGCCTTGATAATTTCCTGTCAAATATTTGTTTGAAAAGAGACTACTACTTCTGATCTGCTGGCTAGTTCTCATAAACCTTTAATGGTCTTTGCCAAAATAATTTATATAATGCACTCTAAATAGAATTACATCATGCACTTCCAGTAGAAGAAACACCCACAGTTGGGTGCATCAGTCTGTTTGGTCTAATATGTTTTGATTTGCAAGGCATATTAATTGAGTTGAACAAAATTCAAATAGTTAGTAGGTTGTCAAAATATCTGCCTGTACTACACACTTGTGCTGGGTATTCCAATTAGTAGACTTTTAGTAAAGAATACAGTAAAATGTAAGGTTCTTCCTGATTTGATATAAGCTCTTGGAAAATTTTGTAATCCCCAGTATCCTGAATAAAAATATCACCACATAAACCCTTCACTTTCTCATCTCCTGAGAAAAATAGGCCCATCATGGTGGCCCAAAGGCATCTTTTGAGCAAAGAAACAGAGCTCCTGATTCAAAATACTTTTTTAAAACACTCTCCCATCACTTCTTGCAAATTTACACCAGATACCCGAGTTATGTTACTGGAGGAATAGAAAAGGCAAACCCATAGTTAAAGTTATATTATGTACCTTGCACATGAAAAAATGGGGACCGATGTGGATTTCAGGGCACACTTAGTGTGGGCCACGGCTACACAGTTAAAGAGACTTAAAATGGGATTATGATTATGAGCTGAATTTTCTTTTAGTTGTTTTGTGTCATGTGTGCAACACTAAGTGACATGTACTTGGCTATTTTATGGGGTATATGTGTTTAATTTTTTAAAAGGTGTGTATCACTGAGATACAGCAAATAACACAGGATATATGTTTATCTGTGTCTTGCAGTGTGTAAGTTTAAAGCACATAAGAGGTGTGCTGTCCGAGCAACAAATAACTGCAAATGGACAACATTAGCCTCAATTGGAAAAGACATCATTGAAGATGAAGATGGTGTAAGTACTATTCATGTTTACAGTATTTTCCAAAGCTGTTTCTTTTTTACTGAAAAAAAAACCCCAACCCCAGAAATGTTGCCATGTAACCCATTGAAGTTAATGGTAGATGTCTATTTTCCTGAACACTTTTCAAAGATTAGTGTGGTATTTAGAACAAAAGTTGTATTCCTATCTCACAAGACAAGTCTGGCAACTGCAGGCACTGGATTGCAGATGTGTTATGAGATTTTAAAAGCCACATGCAGAGAAACTCTGCACCTGGAGAATTGCTCCCAGAAGTTCGTACTGCCCTGAAGCAAAGGTGTTATTTTACACTGTTACCATGCTGTATTGGCAATCTATTTTTTGTCCTCCTTAGCTAGAGCACTTCTCCAGGAAGCTCGTTTAGAATTCATTGAATTGGGAGGGGTTTTTGGCAATGAAAGCAGGAATTATAAAATTAGCAGGAGAAACAGAAGCTTTTGCGAGGTTGATTGTGATAAATGGACTATTTTTACAAACACAGCTATGTATGAACCATTGGTGTGAAGCTTCTTCCTAGAAGGCTGGTACTGAGTTGTACACCTGAGTGTCCTGAGTTGCCCATGGTATTAATGGGACAAAGAGTGCACTGAGTAAAGCTTTGCACTGCATTTGGGGCTGCTTTATAGAGCTGTGACTTACCAGCCACGGTGAGTGGGTAAGTGAAGAAACAGAGGTGTTCTGATGTCCTGCCTATTCTTATGAATTTTAGGTACTTTTAATTGGTTTGTGTCGTGTAGTCAATATAACTGAGTGGGAACTTGTTCGTATGATGGAGTCTCTGGACTTAACTGCCCTGTTGTGTTATGGTTAGTTTCCACCATGAGTGAGACATGTCTCCCTCCTTCAGGTGTCATGTTTTCTATCCTAACATGTGGAACACCAGAGTAGTCCATTCATTGCTGTTGCCTTGTGAGCATCAGTGTCCCTCATCCTGGCTGACCAGCATACCTGCTTCTTTGATGAAAGGGTACAGCTGCGAGAAATAGTTTAAATCCACCTACATTTGAGAGACAAAAGCCTTTAATTTGTCTTTCTGGGTGTTTAACTTGAATGACTCCTTCTCCACAGATAGCTATGCCTCACCAGTGGTTAGAGGGAAACCTGCCGGTCAGTGCCAAGTGCGCCGTCTGCGACAAGACTTGTGGCAGTGTTCTACGCCTGCAGGACTGGAAGTGCCTTTGGTGTAAAGCTATGGTAGGTGCACTGAACCACGTCCAAGCAGCTCGCATTTTTGACAGCTTTATTGCTCACCATTCCTTTTGTTTTGTCATTTCATAACCTGCTTTTGGATTAAGTAGGAGCAGGCAGCTTCTGCAAACTCAGGTCTCTCTAGCATTCAGAATTTCTGATGACTGTCCCACTTGCACAGTGAATTTTTAATCCACCCACAGATGCAGCTTTTCTTTAATAGGTGTTGTCATCCAATGTGTTTTCTCTGCTTTCTCCTAGCTGATAACTGAATTTTCAGATGCCTGTTCCTTATGCCTAATAATCATATGTTACTTTCTTGTATTTTTAATTGTAGCTATTGCTCTATTAATATTTTAGTAATATGTTTTATTAATATTTATTAATATTAATGTATTAACATGTTTATTACTGAAAAATCTTGACTTTCTCTTCTTCAGGGCAATCTGTAGGTTGCTGAATGAAATTCTCTAACATACTACTGCTGTTTCCCCAATATATAGTTTTCTCTTAATTTTATCAACTTGTCTAAAAAGATGGTTTTCTTATGCAAGTCAGCAGTTTATTTGTTGTTGAAGCTTCTGGCATATAGGTGTCCAGGGCTCTGTGTGTAAGCAGTAGGAAATGATTGACATCTCCAGAGGTGACTTGAAATTTAGGTGAAATGCAGCCACCTCTGCATGTACTTCTCTTTCCAGTATCTGTGGAAGAGACCTCTACGACATGGAATTTGTGGGACCCAACTTTGGCAGATGGGTCTGGCTTGGTAGGTGTGCTAGCTTTAATACAGATATGTCTTGCAGAACGGCCCAGTGGACCAGGCAGGTACAGAGCTAGTGTTTTGCTTGCTGCCACCAGCACAGATGCTGGCTGCTGGGAACTTGCTTCTTCCTTCCTTGTGGATTCCTTGAAAGGATAATTCTTATCTGCTATAGGGGTAGCTGAAGATAAAGTTCTCCAAAATAATGTTTTGTTGAATTAGTAACAAGCCT
Source organism: Daphoenositta chrysoptera (assembly GCA_013397915.1). NCBI lineage: Eukaryota > Metazoa > Chordata > Aves > Passeriformes > Daphoenositta > Daphoenositta chrysoptera. The sequence goes on from VZRO01003873.1 coordinate 1,786,302, forward strand.
CTGTGGTTGAACATTTGGGTTTTTTTTCCTAGTTTCACTCCTTTTCCCTCTACACCTTAGTGTTATATATCAGTCCATTATTGTTACACAGATAACATAGTATCTGTTCTATTTTCACCTCAAAATTCCACTGAAAGAAAATATCTTTTTGTTTCTTTTGTAGGTTCACACAGCTTGTAAAGACCTCTACCCTCGTAAATGTCCACTTGGCCAGTGTAAGGTATCGATCATCCCTCCAACAGCACTAAACAGTATAGACTCTGATGGTACGTACAACTGTAGTGTGCTCAGTGGTACCTCTGGGCTTCCAGTGCCTATTGAGATTCATACAAATAAACAAGGCTAAAATCCTTCTGCTGAGCAGGGGAATGCGGTCTGCAAATTTAGAGAGAAGTATAATTTTCTGTGTAGGTTTGTATAGAATTACTTAACCGTCATGTTTTTAAAAATGTTTTTTAAAGTTGTCCCAGTAGAAATTTTCTTCCATTTTACTTATGACCCTTAGAAACATTTCAAGTGAATGATCAGAATCCTCAGATGAAGTGGGCTGATGCCTGCCTGGCATACACCGCTCCTGTGAGTTCTCAAATTTTGGATAATTTTGCATTATGCAGAGATAAGGTAGCTGAATAGCTCAGATCCAACAGCTACTTTACCAGGCTTAAGAGAGGAATTGCTTCCATAGCTTCTCTAATTTATCATTTTTTTAAAATATAAGCAGTCTAAGAATCCTGCAACACACAGATAAAAATCCAGCAAATGCTCAAAACTCAGAGAGGCTTTTTGGTAGTTCAGGACAGAGACACATCAGCAGTGGGAGACTGCACTTCAAGGCAGAGAGTGGATTTAAAAAAGAAGTATCCTGAAATCTTAACTGCTTTAATTTTATAGTTTGTGTTGATGGCAAACACAGACCAACAACTTCACTGTAATTCAATGAATTTTGTTACATGTAGTTAGTAAGTGATTGTGTATGCTGTATATATTCACTCTATTTACTTGCTTTGTTGTATCTTAGACATCATGCTGTCATTTATTATTCATGCTAGGAAGATTTTTCAATATGTGAAATTATTTTTCTTGGCATTTAAATTAATTAATCAAACCTTATTTGAGATTAGACATTATGATAATGTGGAATTAAATTAGCATCCTTTAATGCCAATTTTTTATTTGTAGCTTTAGTATTTTTTTAGTAATTGAAAACAACATAATCATTTTAATACTGCTGGAGACAAATGTCAAAACCTATACATGTGATGTCTGATTTTGAAGTGTTGCTGGGAAACCATTACCTCCATGGACTGGTCATATTAGCAACAACAGTGTCCATTAGTGCTTCTGACTAAGGACCTTGTAGAAAGCCTGCTGTAATTAGTTAAGGCCTGCATTGCCTTTAATAAGCTTTGAATCACAGCTGAAGGTCTTCTGTTGTTCAGTGATTCTGTTATACTTAGGAGTATAACCTCAGTCTGAAAAGAAGGCTCTTATGCAAAGTCTCAGCTGGGAGGAACTGAGTACACGTAACTTTTAAAATCTCTGAGTACTCTTACAAAGCTCATACAGACATGGATGATCCAGTTCAACCCAGTAAAGTTAAAGCAACATAAGATGAAAACCAAACACTTGTAACTGAAATATATATTCAATTATGTGATAATAAACTGTGAAGATGAGATTTAAGAAGTATGCTGAAAGGTTAATAAATTTTCACTGTTGAAAAACAATAAAGCTATTGTCTTCAGGATTTTACTACATCTAGGCACTGAAAATACCAGAAACAAATAAAAAAATGAACTGGTAATTCCTGTGCAATTATGTTTTCCTTGCAGGACTAATACTCAGTTTAGCATTTGCATTACGCATGATAAAATGTACTCCTTTTGTCCTTCATCCCTTTCTTCCTTTTTCCCATGATTTCTTTTTGTGTTGTTCATATTAGAAAACCTTATTTATTTCATTCTTTCTAACTATGTTTACAGGTTTCTGGAAAGCCACATGCCCGCCATCCTGTGCCAGTCCTCTTTTAGTTTTTGTTAACTCAAAGAGTGGAGACAATCAGGGAGTAAAGTTTCTTCGTCGATTCAAACAGTCGTTAAATCCAGCTCAGGTCTTCGATTTAATGAATGGAGGACCTCACTTAGGGTAATGACCTTGGAAATCTTGAGCAAGTCTTTCCACAAGGGAATTTAGTGCCAAGTATAGTGTTGTGTTCCCTTTGTTTCATAGTGTTATATCCCCTTGTTGCTATAATTCTATCACCAATATCTACTCTGACTTCCTAATTAAAATCTAAGAGACGACAGAATTTCAAGATAAATTCCGGTGGGTGAAGGGATTGTAGGATAACATCTTCCTTCTAGAAAACCTTGAAAATTCAAAACCAAAAGCTCTTGGCTAGCTTTGACTTCTGTTAACTGGTGAGGCTCAAAACTGTTACAAATGTTTAGATGTTTTCCTGAATCACAGGAACTTTGATTTTGCCTTTATGCCCAGGTGCTTTTCTTCCATTTCACATGTATAATGCAGATATTCCTCTCATCTTTTTGTGTATAGCTATGGAATAAAACTGTTTTCTAAATGTGCTCTGTATCTTTTTAAATTCTGAACAGAAATGTCAGCAGGGGGTATGCAGTGGGTAATGGACAAGTACATGAAAAATTTTTCATCTGAAAAGTACATCCAAAATATGGTTTAGGCAACATATGCAGATGGTCAAGAAACTGACCATCCAACAGAATCTGGTGCAAGAACACAATTAAAACCACTGGGTATTTCTCCCCAAAATCTAAGGGTTGATTGTTGGAGAGATAGGGAAAAAAATTTGCATAGTGGTGGCCACAACCCAAGCATCTTTGGACATTCATGAAGATTAAATTCATGCCCATTTTTCTGTTGCCTAACTTAATTCCACTCAGACATAGTGATGTGGTTAAATGGCCTAATAGTATCAGTTATAGCAACTAGAAGCACTAATTTTTGTACTCTTTAAGATACAGAATTATACTTAGTGATAAAAATGTAGATGAAACAAATCCATAAAAAATCAGTTCAAACTGTGCACAAATAATACAAATATGATTGAATACAGCTATGGATTATATTAATTAGTACTGTGTTATGGACATGTCATATTAACTCTTTGAGCTGTAATATTCTTTTCATTATAACCCTGATAATCTGAGCTGAATCTAAATCACTTTTAGCTAGCATTTTGTACGTGTAATTATAATGACATATTTGTCTTATTGATGAGAAAGTCTTTGAAAGGAGACAGTCTGAAAACCAGATTTGCAAGTTCTCTTCCTTCATATAGCTGTACCATGGCTGGAAAGGCTCACTTTCATTTTGCACAGTAATTGCAGCTCATGCTGGTTGCTTTTAAATACTCCTCCCAAACAGTTTCCAAGGAGAGGTCCTTAGCAGTTATTCCATCAGGTCACACTTACGTCTTCTTTTTTGTTGATCTAAAAAGCTGAGGTGCATTCTATGAGACAGTGTATTTCTAGGGGTTTTCTCCTTTTTCTCAGGATAGGATAAATTCTGGTATCAACAATTTTTTTCCCTTAAATATCTGCTTCTTTTGTTTTGAGTAGGTATGTGCCCATCATATTGAAGTGATATTATTTTCTTTAGAAAAAATGTAAATACTTCAAAAATTTGTGATCTTGATATGTTGCTTTTTAGAAATAGTTCAGAAATTATACATATTCTGGAAAATAACATGCATTAAAAATAAATACCTTTGTTGTTAATATTTTAAGAGTTTATACTTTCCAATTATTTTCTTTTCTTTTTCTTTTTTTAATTTAGTTTAAGTCCCTGTTGTTTTTACCTTTTGGCTGTTTCTTCACATCTCATTCTCATTTCCTCCGTGTTTCACCTTTCTGCTTTTTCTGTCTCTCTGGTCCTCCTTTTCTGTACTGTCCAAGTGTTGTATTCTGGAGGTGTTAAAAGTCAGAGAACAGGAGGAAGAGCCATAGGAAGTGAAAGCAGCATACGGCTTTAAGGATATAATATGAAATACTTGTATTATTTGTCTTATATTGATGTGATCACCTTATGTTTAAGAAGTGCCCTCAATGGTGTTTATATTTAGTTAGCCCCACGTTGACAAAAGCCCACCCGTATTGTGGAGCACATCCTGTCATTGTGTCTTAACCTTTTCTCGTGAAAAATCCCCAGTAGTGCCTTATGCTTCTGCCTGAGGTGAGAAGCATGGAGCAGTTGCAATTTTATCACTTAAATTTTTATTTTCTTTTTAAATATTAATAAAATCAATGAAATCAGACTTATAAAATCCTGAAAACAATATCAAGGAACTTTTTAAAGAAAAACTTGGCATGTTATTTATCAGAAATGTCAGTATAAGTTGAATAAATATACAGCGACAGATGGGCTGCAGATAGGTTAATTAAGTAGATGGTTGTATCCACATACCCCAGAGCAATAAAAGGATCGTAAAGATGCTGTGCACAATATTTTATTTTAACAATTGCTGATGAATGTCACTGCTCTCTTGCTAATGGATGTAACTAGCTCTGCATTTTCTCTGCAGTTTGCGGTTATTTCAGAAGTTTGACAACTTCAGGATTCTTGTGTGTGGTGGCGATGGAAGCGTGGGTTGGGTCTTGTCAGAAATTGATAAGCTCAGCTTGCACAAGCAGGCAAGTGTGCATATTTACTTTCCTTGTCTAGACTGACTGGGCTTAATTTTGTGACCTTACCTTTTCCTTGACTTGGTTCTTTGTTGTATCTCTGTGTATGGGCCAAACTCAATAGTTACTCTTTAATTAAAATTTTCACTGTTGTAAACAGGACGAGTTGTATCAGAATAGCACAATTTGACTTACAGGCTTTACACATAAAATTAACATTTGTTGGTTTAAGTAACATGCATTTGTAACCAATGGTATTTTCTTTCTAGTTTTCAGTAATAGATTTGTTCCGTGTTGTGTTTCAGTGTCAGCTAGGGGTGTTACCCCTTGGTACTGGAAATGACCTTGCTCGTGTCCTTGGCTGGGGAGGATCCTGTGACGATGATACGCAACTTCCCCAGATTTTGGAAAAACTAGAACGAGCCAGCACGAAAATGTTAGACAGGTAATCCTAAATGTGCAGATATATGACTTACCATGAGATTTAAATTTATTTTTTTGTGTTACTGATGGCCTAAAATTCATCTTGGAGACTTGGTGTTCAGTGGAGTTTTTTTTTTGAGTGCAGGTCTTCATCAGGAAGGAAGCTGCAATCGTAATGGGGACAGCTCTTTAGCTTGCTTTTTAAACTAAAGAATCAGAGGGATGAGTGGTTGATGGAACTGGGAAGTGGCTTGTCCAGTCATGTTCAAAAGTTGACTGTTTATTGCATGACTGAAGGAGCTGCATAAACTGCATGGTACAAGAATTTGTGAGCATTAAGAAATTGTGTAGATTCAAAACTGGTTTGAGCAATTTTATGGACTCCATGCGTGCTTATTAAACACCATTAATGGTAGCATCTTTATTTAGAAAACACCTGAGTTCTCTGTCCTTGGATGTGGGGAAAACCTTGTGTGCTTTCACCCTTTATTGAGGCGTCAGCTGTTGAGAAGATGCTGGGCTAATTGGATCCATGACTAATATTTCTGTTTGAGGCATTTTCTTAGTCAAAAAAATGAGATCTTCCCACTCCTTGTTTTGTGTAGTTTTCATCCATAAAGGAAAGCAGCAATTCCCATTAAAAAAAAAAAAGTCAAGAGATGCTGGTGGTCATGTTGTTCCAATGGAAGTCTGGCACTGCTTTTGAGCAGAGTATTTCTTACTCTGTTCCTTTCTCTCATGAGTGTTTCTTTTCTTGCTCTAGTTACAAACACTTCAATGTCGTCATAAGGGATTTTACTTTAGGTTATTTTTGTGAAATAGAGAAAAAAGTCCTTTTTTATTTTACGTTTTTCTGTGGCCTACTTGATTGCTTTACAGCAAAGTATGTAGAGAAATGCTCGTTACTGATCCTCAGATTCTGAAAAACTTGTAGATTAGCTCATGTTTCTCTTTTTCGTAGTGAAAAAATGCTTTGTTTCATTTTTTGGTCTAATTTCAGTAGACTTGCTCCCAAGGCCCATCTGCAGTGATTACTTGTTCATTTCAGCAGTCTTTGAAGGATGTTGTTGCTACGAGTGGTTTCATACTATCTATGCTGTCAAGTGCTGTCCTGTACCAGAGAAAAAATATATATACATCAGGGAAGACACTTAATCATTTGCTTTGTTTTCATGCCTGCCTCCTCTAGTTGAGATGGAAAGCTAATGTCACCTTAAAGCTTTCTCTCTAGGAAGATGTCTAGTTTCCTTTGACTTCTGCAGTAGGTTTGCACAAAGTCTTTTATAATGTGCATGTTTTTTCCAGAAAATCTTTATTGCCTATATGGAATGTCCCATGATTTTTTTCACAATTGAGACTGATAATTAAATCACTAAAAAATAATCTGAGCAATAAAAGTTATTACTTTTAATCTTAATTATTTCACCCATATAGTTTACAATTACAAATTAAGCTGCTTTTTTTTTAAATATGCATAAATATTCTGTGGTGTGACAATGCATTTTCTTTTTGTTAATATATTGAAGAAAAAGTAAAACTAACAGTCTGGAAATTTATGTTTCTTTCAGGTGGAGTATAATGTCATATGAACTGAAATTACCAGCAAAGCCTTCTATTCTTCCAGTGACTGCAGAAGAGTCAGAGGAGTGCCAGGTGCACTTTTAGTTTTGTTTTGTTGTTTCATGTACTTAACTTGGAGCTTCTGGGATGACAATAGCTATAATTGAAGCATTTGTGTGAAAAATAGATGTTTTATGATCTGCTAACCAATGTGAATTAAGGGCTGTTCATGCTGTGCATCTCAAGTAAGTAAGGTTTCCTGTTCTATATTATTTGCCTAGAAGTAATGAAGGTAATGAGTCTCCAGCAAAGCTGTCTGAAAAATTTCTTCCTGAGTATATATGTATATTTTAATATGTATTAGAAAGTGTATTTATATAACATGTTAGACAAGAATGTAATCTAGTGTCATATTATTATGAAATACAATAATAGTATATATTTTTCGATAATTCTTATATATGAGTATATATTATATATAATTTTGTATATGATAAAATAATTTAGTGCTATATTACTGTATAATATTATATATCCTATGATAGTATACATAAATATTTAAAATATAATAGCAAATGTCTGCTATGTTGAGTTTGGATTAAGCATTGAAAAAAAACCCCCAGCATTTTGGAGTCAAGGGTTGTATTCGTAAAGAAAGAGAAATTTTTTGCAGCTTGAGTTTGATCAGGTCATATGACCAAACTTTCTCTTTGTTCTTTTAGAGAGCTCAAAATCCTAAGCATCATCAAAGAAAAGCTTAGTCTGTCTTCCAGACTAGATTTGTGCTTGTACTAGCTGATGAGCGGGAGATGCTTTAATCAAATTAATTGGCATGAAAAGTCTGACTGAAAATGAGAAAATAATATATTCCCAAGAAAGTTAATGCATATCAACTGTAGCTCAAAAGTACTTGAGAAGCCATAATTAATCAGCAGTCTCTTGAACAATTTAATAATTCAGGCTCTTTTAATTGGCAAGGAGGTTATAACCTTTGATGGATTGCTGGATATAGAGATGCAAAAAGGCTGGGATTTTATGGGGATTGCTTTGCACACAGCTCTGCTTCTGGTGTCAGCAATGCAGATCAAGGCTTTATTGTCTCTAATTTTTCAAGACAGTTAAAATTTTCAAGTGTGTCTTTATCATCATTTTGTTCTGGTTATTTCTGGCTTGGAAATTTTTTTTTTTAGCCCCTTCTGAAAATGGAAGGAACTGCTTGCTCATAGAAAACTTCTTTAGAAAATGTATTCTGTAGGCTGTATTACCTGTCATTACTTGAGTTGGACAAAACCATTTGCTTTTGAGTACCCTGTTCAATTCTATTTTAATGGGTTTTTTACATTGTTTACTAAGCTAGGATATTTCAGAAAAAATAGTAATTAACCTTACAGTAGATATTGGATTATATCACAGTTTGAAAAGCAAATGGAAGTACATATCTGATTTTTTTCCCCCTTCTCTCCTCCAGCAGTTTCAGGAGACTAATTCCACTTGGTTTCCAGAAATCTTGTACTGATGTTTGAAAAACAATAGTTCATTCTTACAGATCAGATGTTTATGTTTTGTTTTCTCCTTTGAAGTGAAAACTGATTCAATGTCAGAGTCCTAAAGTGAAGGCTGGGTTCTAGGAGAAAAAACTGAAGTGGTATATCTGCCTGCTCAAAATCAAAGATAAAAGCATGCTAAGAGATTTTAAGAGATTCTTAAAGGAAGTTGTCAGAACTGCAATTATTTTTAGCTTTAGATTTGGAAGTTGATTAGAATTTGCTTTTAAAATTGAGATCTGGATCCACAGCTAATTTGAGATAGGATATGGTATGTGAAGATGCATTTTTGATCCATTCCAAATATTTTCCTGGGTATTTCATAATTTGTAATTTTTAATGTTCTTGTAAAGACTAAGCCCTAAATGCTTTGCTCCTTGGGGATTGGTTTTGATAACATTAAACTGGTTTGGCAGCCTTTGTCAGTTGTGGTTCTTGGGGAATAAGAGCCCACCTGACAGTAAAGTGAAAATTCCAGATTATAACTGCAAACTTTAGATGTATTCTTATTCTTATTGAGCAATTTGTTTGAGGAAAGCTTTGCTTATTTTAGAAGTAAAAGATATTAGATTATAATACTGTAAGTTGTTATAAGTCTGAGAAGGTAAATTTTTCCTGCCTCACAGACTGAGAGGAAAAGAGCTGTGGGTCAAGTTCTCAGATGCAGTCTTACTTTGAATATTAAAAATCTGGTACATAAAATGCAGTATGCAGGTAGAATCTGCATTGCCAGCCACTTGGCCTTGTAGTAGATCTGAAATGGAAATCCTGCTATTTTTGAGGTGTTTAACTGGAGCTTGGTGTTAAACTGCTGGAATGTGTGGAAATTGAAGTCTCCTTTTTTTCAGATATCTGCTTATGAGGATTCAGTTGCTGCTCATCTTGCAAAAATTCTCAATTCTGATCAGCATTCAGTTGTCATATCATCTGCCAAGTGAGTCAATCAGTTTTATGTACAATGTGGGGGATAAATTCTCTGTGTAACATCATCACCATAATAGCCTTCTGTCTAAACCTGATTTTCTTATGGATGGCCAGCTGGCTTGGCTTAATATATCTTGATTTATATCTTTTAGAGTGGATGTTATTTTCTGCAAAATTTTTAGATGATACAGTTGTAATAGATGGCTTAATACTAAATTTAAAAAATAATCACACAATATCAACATAAATTGATTTTAAATCATTCCAAATCAGTGCATGACTTAACTATGAAACTTACTGTTACTAATGTAAAGATGTGGTCTACTTCACACTGCATTTCTTCAGGCTTTTTTTGTAATGCATATGTTTAGAGGACAAACAACTCCACCAGTGCGAAGCAGAACTTCAGCTTAGGTAGCTTTGTTGAAGCCCTGTGTATATCAGTTCAATCAATATTGATCCAAGACAGTAGTGGGATTTTCTCCCCAAACTGAAACATTTTGAAATGAGAGGAATTTGGCAAATCATGGACATCATCTGAAATCAGAACTGTTCTGTGTATACCTTCTCTATGAAAAAACATCATATGTTTTGCAGTATGCAAAAGACCAGTCATAGAATCTTTAAAAATACATCTGAATATCATTACATCTTTTTTTTTTTTTCCTAAAAGCAAGTTAACAAAATTTCCTTTTTAAGCTATACATAGCACATGTAGAAAATTAAACTGCAGGATATTATTAACTCCCAATTCTAAATTGGTTCTGTACCTTGTTAAAGCTGTTTAATTTCTGTCAGAAAAATGTCAACCAAATGAACAGTACTAAGCAATTATCCTCACCTCTTTAGTAAGTTTGCTGTCTGTCTGCAGTGCAGGTAAAAAGAGCCAAGTCTTTTTCTGATTTACAGAGTGAAAATTCATTGCAGCCACTGTAGTTTGCACAGATATGCTTCAGGCTCGGTTCGGAAGCACGAGCTGTGCAATGGGATGTGTGTGGCTTTCATCTCAGAAGGGCTCCATTAAAGTCAGTAGATTTTCTCCATAGTTTCTAAGCTCCAGTTTTGCATGGGAATTTGTATGACTGTGTTTGCAGTTACCAAAATAAATGCAAGTTTGCTAAGTCCTCTCATAGGGAAGGTGTACAAGCAAGGGATTGGATAAAATCAGTCATGTTTATTTCAGATAAGAGGCTGAGATACACTGTATGCCAAGGCTTAAGTGAAAGATTTTTTATTTTAAAGCTTATCACTTCAATTTTGGAAGCTGTGGAAAAGAGTGTCATCTGATTTACAAGTATGATCACAGACTTCAGTTTCCAGTAAGAGTGATTATTTATAGCAGTGTACATATAAATAAATTGCCATAAGAATTTAATATTCAAAACATATATATTTTATTTCATTTGATTTCTTCCCTCTCCTTTTTTTTATGTGAAGAATATTATGTGAAACTGTAAAGGACTTTGTTGCCAAAATAGGGAAGACTTATGAAAAACCAGTGGAAAATGCAGAGGAAGCTGATGCCATGGCCATTAAAGTAAGACTATTACTATGTTCAGGTTTAAAGTTGTTGGGTTCTCAAAGTTTATAGCTCATGGATGTTTAATTTTCACATTGCTCTAGGATGCACAGTTTGGCTTTCATTTCAACCAGTGACTTTAAAACTCTTCTTATTGCATAGAGTAATTATTTCCAAACCATGTATAAACTCTGAGATCTCTTTAAACTGTTTATATTTTTTCCTTTATAAAGTTCATGGTAGCATACATAGAGATAAAAGGATTTTTTTTTGCATTAGCTATACTTCTAGGGATTAAGTTAGCTACAGGAAAACAATGGGATAATGAAGAGTATGCTGCAAGAAAGAAGGGGAGGCAGACCACAATGTTAAAAATAGTCATTTAAGCTGCAAAATATAGAGATCATGTTGCAAAAACATTGGGAAAGAAAAACAACAGAAGGATTTTGTATGAGATGCAAAATTTACACGAGCTGAAAAGAAAAGAAGAAAAAATCCCTGACAATCCCAGAGTCGGAAAATGTACTTGCTAAGTGGCAATTTGTGGTTCACATTTCTATCCGGCGCACATTTTAGAAAATTAGTTTTTCTTTTTAACTGTTCCAAGGCCAGAGAGGGTTTTCTTTCTCTTAGGCACAGAAAATCCCTTCTTTTCCAGTGTACCTAGGGAGAACAACTGCTTAGTGTTGGGTAGAGGTATTTGACAGCATCTGATTCTGGCTTGAGCTGCTTGCTCTGTGACAGCTCACTTGCTTAAATGTACAGCTGTATTGCAAAAACAACCCCACGTGTCTCAGTCTAACAGCTGGGCATGTCTCCATAGAGACCTCTCAAAACTGGGGTACTGAACACCCACGCATGGGCAAATCTCGGGTGGTTTTCTGTGCTCAGGTCATTGGGAGAGGGGTAGGATTTAATCCATACCCTATTTATGGGCCAGCTGAGCTTAACATGGAGTGTTACTTGAATCTGAGTGTAGGGGGTTTGTGTTATAATTGCTCTAATCTGGTTGAGTGTCACAGGGTCTGCAAAAAGCCCATGCAGACCTACTGATAATCTGATATTTCTAAATGTTGAACCTGGCTTTGGATTTTACATAAGGAATTACATAGACATTAAAGACACCTTCAGTTTCAAATATAATCTGGTACCATATTTCCTGAAAATATTCACATGTTCACTATTGAATTTTTTCTTTTTGTGTGTGTGTGTGTATTCTTTTCCACTTTGTCTTAGTGCTCAGAGTTAAATGAGAAGCTGGACCTATTGCTCCAGGCTCTTCACACAGAAGCCCAGGCTGCTCCCATTCTCCCAGGCATTGCTCCCCCCATTGTGGAGGAAGAACCAGAGGAGTTTTCAAGTGAAGAATCCTTGTCTGAAAGTAAAGAGCAATTAGCGGAGTGTGTCTCAAAGTCTTCCCAGAAACTCTTCAAACCAAGGGAACAGTTAATGCTCCGAGCAAACAGCTTGAAGAAGGCTGTGAGGCAGATCATTGAACAAGCAGAAAAAGGTGCACATCAGCAACATTTTGCTCTGGACTGGTAGAATAGGATGGGATAATTATATTTTTTTGTTAAACTGGAATAAGTTTTCATTATAAAATTTGATTTCTACATTCTTACATAGATTAAATTGTTGTGTTTATTACAAGCTGCAAGGAAAAGAAATGCAGCTTGTTTGAATGTTGATGACTGTCTGCAGGTGTGAGTACTTATGTATGTATGTGTGCACATATAAAAGTGCATTTCTTTTAACTATTAGCCTCCACAAAATGAAAATTTCTGACAGCAACTCTTTATCAACTGGCAAAGAATTGACTGACTCGCTGAATTGACAGTAGAAATCTTTTGCTAATAGTTTTAAACTAAAAGCTACAAAAAAGTGCTTATTTTGATGTATGCAGTTGTTCTTTAGAAACCTTGAGACTTTGTCTTTTCTCTTAATGAACAGTTGTGGATGAGCAGAATGCTCATAGTGAAGAGCAAGTGAACCAGTCTCCAGTAGAATACAGCAAAGAATTGGATGAATCCAAAGAAGAAGAAAAAGAGGAAGATACAAAGGAACTTGAATCCCCATCAAGTGAGTAAATTAGGAATAAAATAGAAATATGCTATCTCCTTGTAATTGTATTTGGAGCGTCATTGGCTCCATAATTAAAAATACTATAATATAAAAATAATTTGTGGAAACTACTCACAAATTCTAGTAGATTTGGATAAATAAAAGTTAAGGGGAAAATGAGGGAAATAAAAGATGAACAATCTTTTGGAGTGTATTTACAAAGCTGAAAAGGCACATGTTGGGGAGAGAAGTGCCTGAATTTAATCCAGTGTTTACATTCACCTTTCTACATGAACCTGAGCAAAGACTAGAGTCTAGGTGATGGTGGCAATAGCGTGTCTCAGTTGTAGACTGAGATTCTCAAACTACATAGTAATTTTGGGAAAGCTGCTTCTTAGTATAGGTGGATATTTCAGTCTTTCCCATAGTATCAGAGTGGACCGCGATACACTGCAGGTGAGGTCACAAGATGATCTGTGAGTCACAGAGAAACAGTGGTAGCTGGTAGGCAGCAAAGTCCATCCTCTACATACTTGGTGAGCAGCTTCTTGGGGCAAAATGAGAAAAGTATTTTGGGATAGTATTTTGTTACCCTAACCCACACTAAAATCCTCAGAAGTTGTCCTCACAAGGCTCTGCTCTGAAGCTGGTGCCTATGTCAGTAGGTCCCACCTTGAAAATAAGACATTAGGCTTTTGGGGCTTCTGTTGACCCAGGATCTCACATTTTCTCCAGAAACACGTCAGGCTTTCTCCAGTGATTGTCTCTCCACTGGTCCCTTTTATTTTCTCTTGGTTATAGGAATCAGTTTATATTGGTTTTCCCTTTTCAATAGTAGCTCACAGAGGATGCTGGCACTAGAGATGACCCAATCCTACTGCCATAACTGTATAATAAAGATATACATGTCTAGAAATTTATTTAACTCCTTGTTTCTTGATGGTATAATTTCTGCATCTAATAGGGAGCTGTATTATTCTTATATGTGTGGAATAGAGTGCATATTAATGCTGTCACTGGACGATAGATGTTTAGAGACAAAGCATGAAACATGAATTCAATTATCTGCACTGAAACATCAGTTTTACTCATTAGGGCTGTGTTGTTTTTATCACAGCATTCACAGCAAAAGTTTATCTTTATTGCAGTTATTCCCAGGAGTCTCATCTGTCAAATAAAGAGCAGCTGCTCTGCTGATTTTCCTGTTTAATACAACCGCCTTGTTCGCAAGTACAGAGAGAACAGACTGTGTGAACAGTGTTGTGAATTTTTCAGTAGTATTATGAAAAATGAATGTTAATTTTGTTCTGAGTATTATATTTTACCCTCCGAGGATCTTCCTGGTCATTTGATGAAGATAATGTTTTTCCATATGTTAATACCTTCATCTAAATATTTAATGGCTCTTGTTAGATATCACTTGCCATTTTTATTCCTTTTTATTTTTTGACATCATTACAGTGTTTTGTCATGCACAGATACAAATCATTGAGTTGTATTGCAATCATGCAATATTGTAGCATTTTGTGATAACTGCTATGGCTGTCATGTAGGTATTAAAGTCAGAAGGAGCTGTTAGTCCACTTGATCAGTCCTTTCATATAAAACAATCCAGAAAAATGCACCCACTTTTCTATGTCCTGTGTATAATAATTTCTGTTTGACTTCAGGAAGTCAGCCAGAAAGGTGTATAATCTTACTCCTGGAATACAAGAAAGTGAAGAATTTGCCATTGTGTTTACTGTTCTCTGCTAGATTATCATAATTTAAAATAAAACTGTGAATGTGCAAATCCTGGCCTGAAGTGATTTGAACACCTTGTTCTAGTTATTGCTTTTGTCTCTAGATTTTCCCACTCAACATTTTCTTTCCATTAGTGTCTTCATACAGTACACCCACGTTACTCTCAGGCTAAGCTAGGATAGACATGACTTGATTTGTCCCAATCCTGCCACTGAAGAGGATGTATTCTATCCTTCCCACCACATTCCTGGTGCTGTTTCCCTGCTGTTGTCTTGGTGCTAGTCCTATTAATTCTATTTTTGCTGGATTAGTTTTCGTGTTTTGAGAGGAAAAATCAGATCATCTTGAAATAATTTTATTTTTTGGTTTTAACTTCTTCAGATGGTCAAGGTTGAAGTTGTCCTAAGCTGAAGTAGTTTTAACATGTGACATAGTTTGGAGCAGAGGTAGCCAAGAATTGTCTGTCTGTGACCATCTGTTGTGTGAGAGCTTTCTACATGTGACATGCTATAACAAAGCATTTGGTAATACCCAAACTTTTTTCCTTGGGGCACCAGTTTCTGGCTATGTCTGACAGGGCTGAATTGCACAAAGATTAACATCCCCAGGCTGAAGCAGGCACTGGCATACTCTCTCAGGCTGCATGAAACAAGTTCTGCCAGGAAAGTAAATTACAGCACCTGAGTTAAGCCCTCTGCAAAGCCCATCCTTCTTCATCGCCTCCAGAGGCAGCCAAAGGATAACTGGTCTCACTGAGCTACCAGTTACTCTTTGTGAATATCTTCTCTTTCCCCTTGGTTTTCTTCCCTTTCCTTTTCCTGAGCCTTTTTCAATAACAGTTACATCAGCTACCAAATATTGCTGTCTGTCAAGGTTTCACTGATCCATCTTCCGGAAGATTTTAATAAATAAGTTAATTATTTGGGAAATTGCTGGTTTGTTTGTTTTCTGTGTTTTTCTGTGAAAAAAGATGATGGAAAATNTGCAGAAGACAAAGGTGAACATGGCTTTTTTCCTTCCCTTGCAGTTTTCAGTTGGGCTGTAAATAAAGATGTCAGAGTTTTCTGTGATGTTTTCAGAAATCTGATGCAGGTCTGGGGCCCATTTTAGCTGCTTGAAGAAAATTATGTAGGTGTTGATAAGACAGGTATTCTAACTTACAGGCCATGCAACTATCTATATTAAAATTGTTATAAATAATTATATGCTATATAATATATCTATATTTATAAGTAAACATAAATGAAATTTAAATTGTTTTATTATTTCAGTAATATGTTTATCAGAAGCTTGCTGCAGCATTAAATACTATTGCATTTTAAGGTGGCTATAACACATTTTATGAACATATTTACATTTAATACAATAATACTTTTTCTGGTAGCTTGAAGTATAAGTTGGGAACTCCTCATGTTGAGTGCAATGCACAGTTGCTCATTTTAATGTGTGTTTGTCACTTGATCTGCTTCTGAGTTTTCTTCCTGTATTTAGAAGAAAAACTGTGGTGGGAGGGGGAAGGACTTTTGTCATGGAGTGGTAACAGATTAAATTAATGCTTTTGATATATTTTCAGGGCTGTAAAAATGATGTAGTTGGTAATGTCATAGTAAGTCTAATTAGTGTTCTTACTTCTGTTTTTTCTCCACAGCTAAAACTGCACCAAGATCTCCTGATAGGCGCACAAGCCGAGGTATCCATTCTCAGACAGGTTCTTTCTCTGCTCCAGCTTTGGCAGCAAGCAAGGAAAACCTCCCAGTACTTAACACGAGGATTATCTGCCCAGGTAATTATGATTTTGAAATCTGCTGTTCCTACCCTACTTTAATATTGTCTTCCAATCTCCTGCTTGCTGTCAAATAATGACTTTTACTTCATGCCCGGAATTTGTTTGAACCAACATACACATCTTTGTGTTGTATTATATAGGTGGAAATGCATAATAATGTACAATATTTCTGATCATTTGGCAAACCACCAGAAGTAGCAGAAGTGTTGCATTTGATTCTGGAGGGTGAAGAGTAAAATTCAGGATCATAGAATTGAGGAGTGGTTTGGGTCAGAAGGGACCTCTAAAGGTCATCTAGCACAGCCCTCTGTCATAGACATTGGCATCTTTCACTAGATCAGGTTGCTCGAAAAAGCATTCAGCCTGACCTTGGGCACTTCCAGTGCTGGGGCTTGTACAGCTTCTCTGGGCAACCTCTTCCCATGTCTCACTATTCTCATCACAGACATTTTCCTCTTTTGTCCAATCTAAATGTACCCTCTTTTTGTTTAAAGGCACTGCCCTTTCTCCTGTCACTGCAGGCCCTGGTGAAAAGTCTCTCAGTCTTTTTTTATAAACCTGCTCTATATTTTGAATGGGGACAATAAATTCTCCCTGGAGCCTTCTCCTCTCCAGACTGAACAACCCCAGCCTGTCCTCATGGGAGAGGCGCTCTGATCATCTTTATGGTCTTCTTTGGACCTGTTATGTCCTGCTTATGTTGGGGACCCCAGAGCTGATGCAGCACTGCAGTGGGGTCTCACCAGAGCAGAGCAGAGTGGCAGAATCCCCTCCCTTGCCCTGCTGCCCCCGCTGCTTTTGATGCAGCCCAGGACACATTTGGCTCTGTGGGCCACAAACTTACATTGCCAGGTCACATCCAATTTTTCATCCAGAGGTACCCCTAAATCCTTCTATCATTTACCCTAATCAATGGATTAGGATGAAGGGGCTGAGGGACTAAGCTGTGTAAAGTTCAACCCTCTGAATAAGAGCTGTCTGTGGGTATCTCTCTGGAAGTGGATAACTGAAACCACACAAAGTTGCGCTGTAAAACAGTTGGAAAAAAAAATCTGTTTTGCTCCAAATGCAATAAATACTACAGAGTACTAGTGAAATTTTGTTTTAATTAACTTTATTAGTATAGCTAAAATACAGTGGAACTGAGCTTACATTTTTTCTCTAGGCAAATTTAAGTGAAAGCTTTTAGTATTTTGCTTTGTCTACATGCATTACAGAGTATTTTGTAGAGTGAAATTGATATTAGTCAAAGCAAGCATGTTGAGGCCGTGATCTTTCCACAAATTAAGTTAAACTACAGCTCTGCTACTTGTAAAAATGACAGAATAAAGAATATTCCTTATGAATACTTCCAAAGGATAGGACAAAAGAAAAATCATGGACAGTTAGGAGATGAAGATTAAACTGAATGAAAACCTCTAGCAGTCTCTTTGGATGTTAGGTCACCAATTTGGTTGCTATACCAGCCAGTAAGTGTTGGCCTAAAACCCTGAATTTTCTTTGTTTCTTTTGTTTCTCAATGGTGGTACCTGGAGAGAGCCACCACAACGCAGCATAGCTGCCTTTCTGCTTAAGGAAGCCAGAGACCTGAAAAGATAACCAATATAGGTAAAAATTGAGATAGAATCACAATCATTCCCTGTACAGATGTAATGAATTTTGTTTCCCAGTATGTGGCTTATATTACATGTTTGTCTATTTATCAAATACAAATTGGTTTTTTATTATTTTCTGGTTTGTTTTGTTTATTTTCTTTTTAAATCAGGTTTAAGGGCTGGTCTAGCTGCTTCCATTGCAGGAAGTTCAATTATTAGCAAAATGTTGCTAGCAAACATCGATCCATTTGGTGCTACACCGTTTATTGACCCGGATCCAGATTCCTTGTAAGAAACATTTTTTCTTCCAAATGTACTGTTTTACTTTCCTTTGCTTTCCTTAAGGACATCCTTCTTAAGTTTTTGTAGTCTCCTTTTTTTGCATTATGAAATTCTTGTTTGCTGTCATTTGGCAGTAGACCTTGATGTCTGAAAACAAGCTGGATTGTGCTGGTTAGGTTATGAGTAGTGCAAATTTTTTTGCAGCAGCTGAAAATAATGGGAGACATTTGCTCACTTATCACTTTCTCACCTGGAGGAGGAGGACAGTAGTCTTTCAGAGCTGGGTTTTTCAGCCCAAAATGGTTTACTCAGGAAGATTCAGAGGAAAGATCTCTTGAAGTGTCTTAGTTCATATTCTATTCTGTGACCAATCACAGTCTTGGTTAAAGATGTTTGTGTGTCCAGGTTCTGTACAAATGTACACCTAATTTTCACTTTTCCTCTAACAGGGAGGGATATTCAGAAAAATGTGTCATGAACAACTACTTTGGAATTGGGTTAGATGCAAAAATTTCACTAGAATTTAATAACAAGCGAGAAGAGCACCCTGAAAAGTGCAGGTAAAATAATTATCAGTAAAAAGATGTTTCCATTCTTTTCTTTTCCTTACCTCTTCATATAAATTTCTTAATTTTTTTCTTTTTCTACAAATACAAGACACAATAATGTGTATATGTCAACATGTGACTCTTGTTTTGCCTGCTTTCAGAAGTCGGACGAAAAACATGATGTGGTATGGAGTTCTTGGCACAAAAGAGCTACTGCAGAGAACTTACAAGAACTTAGAACAAAAAGTTCAACTTGAGGTAAATTTTATTTATGAAGAGAGTTGCTTGCACAATGTGTAGTGAAAAATTAGTGCTTATTTTTGAAACCTGTTAGCGTTCTTGTGTCAACCCAAGCTGACCTCAAAGGCACTGTGTAAAAACGTGCTATGTAAAAGTTGTTTCTCCAAGTCATGTTTTGAGTAAAATGTCAGTACTTTAAGATCACAGAACTAGTACTGTGTTTCTTGTAATTACTGGGTTGAAAAAATATATAAAATTGGATATGTAGGTTATATTTCTTAATGTTCACTGCATCAAAAGAGAGACCAGGTTTTAAGGGCAACAACAGAAATAACCATAAAATAAAGAGAAGAAAAGAGATAAGGAGTCTTAATCCTTCAGGTGCAATTTAAAGTATCTGAAAGCTACACATATAGGGAGAGAATATAAATAGTAAAAAATTCCTGACAAAAGAGAGGAGGTTCTGAATATGCATCACAAGAAGCTCAGCTGCACCAGCAGAGACTTTCTCTAGGAGTCACACAAAAGAAGCACAATGTTATTACAGCAACAACAAATTCCATGTCTAAATGGTTATTTTTTGGCTTTCAAGTTCTAACATAAAATCTAAGTCTTCCACCTGGTACTGGGAACTTAAGGGAGATATAAATGATTCCCAAAAGCAGAAAAGGACTACAGGATGGTTACTGTGATTTTCACCCAAAAGAATATCTTAGGTGGATTTTGACAGAGAACATATATAATTTCTCTTTTTATTTCATACTAAGTATATAATATAGAAGTTTATGATATTTATATGAGAGTAACTTTTTAAGTTGAAAGAATAATTTTAGGTTACTGGAGCTCTTTCTCACTCTGAGATTTAGGAGGATTTTGTCTGCTAGCAGCAGATTGCTGTTAGCTAAGGATTGAGTAATTATCAAGGAATTATGCAGTAGTTAGCAAATATAATGACAGGAAAGAACATTATATATACTGCAGATAGAATTCTAATTTAAGGATCTTTTGAATTGGATTCAAATAAGATTCAATAATACTGCTGACCTTTCCATAATTATTTTTTAATGTTTCTGGAAGTAAGTAAGCAAGCAAAAATTTCATATTTACTGTTGCCCTGCATAATATTAGATATATTATGCCCACATATTCAGGCATTAGAGGCAGACCTCTACTATAACAAAAATGACTGTGCAGCATCTATTAATATCACACCATATTTTGGATACTGTCACATCTTGATTAAAATGTTACATTCTGTCTTGTTGCTAAGATTAAATCACAAAAAGAGAACACTAAGCACATTCTGGAAATAATTTGCATCTCTTTCTCCTCCTGATAAAGGTGCAACAGATTTTGTCCTTATTTCTTTAGATTTTCTATTTAATTTGTATAATTTTAATATCCTTCTGTGGGACTGGTAATGTGCAGCAATCCAGCAATCTTCATTAAAGGCAGTTTGACCTGCAACGTAATGGTCCATAAAGTGACACCTGGGTCCAGCATTTACCACCTTGTGTTTCTAATTTGCTTCAATTCCACGCCTGTGGCACTGCTGCAGGAATTGACTTTCGACTCCCAGTGGAATGTTTTGAGATCATTAGACTCCCCTCCGCAGGCAGCTGTACTGCTGTACATCAAGAGTGATTTCACTGATGTCTGTAAATTTACTCTTGACCAAAAGTGAGATTGACCTATGTCATCCCATGGTTGTGTTGAGTAGGACATGGAGTTGCTTATGGGTTTTAGGAGATAAAACTGTAAGAAAGAAGGACTGAACCGTCAGACTTAAGACCGACCTCTTACCTGGAAAATCAACAACTCCCATTCACAGCCAAGGTGACACCTGTGGGGTCAGTCCTAGATTTGTCTTCGCACTTCTGGCAGGAGACTGAAATTATTTTTACAGGAAGTTAACAATACATGCAAACACTGACAGCTAATCACATGTTTGTGGCTATGCCAGAGATATTCTTGGATATTCTTGACACAATCCCCCACTGCCCCTGGCCTTAAATGGATTTGACTAAATAACAAGTCTGTTGCAATTTTGGGAATGCTGATATAGGATGGAAGACTAGTTACTGAATGTGTAAATGAATCTTTTTGTAATGTCCTTGGCAATCTTAGTGTGTGCACTCAGGGATATTGGTTTTAATCCTTGATGGACAGACTATGGTCTAAGTGGATGAGAAATTTCCTAACAAGGGATGTGAAATTGTTTCTTTCAAGACTCATGGAACACCACTGCTGTAGATACTACAGCATGTAGATCTACATATTTTTCAGCTCTGCAAAAATCAGTGCCAAGATTAGAAAGAAGAGGTTCGTTTTAGAGGTGCTGCATTGCATAGAGGGAGTAGTCTTGTGTCAGACCTCTTAATGACTTTGTTCTCCCCTGCCAGCTCTGTTGAAGCTTCGTGTGCTAAAAATGGCTGATTACTTTTATCATATTATTTATGTACTGAAGGAGCTTTTATCCATTACAGTGTGACGGACAGTATATTCCCCTTCCAAGCCTGCAGGGCATAGCTGTGCTAAACATTCCCAGCTATGCTGGTGGGACTAATTTCTGGGGTGGAACCAAAGAAGATGATGTAAGTAGCATTAAGTAGACTTAACCTTCTGGGCAAAACCAGGAATAAATATAATGAACCGCTTTTCTTACTTGGTTTTAATAGTAGTAGCATATAGATTGGATAACAACTTTTATTTGAGAAGGCTGTTTCAGTTCAAACTGTATTGTCTTGCTGGGTTTTTTAAATTGAAAATATATTCCATTATTTTTTACTGTCCATTGTCTTCTGTCATGTCCATTCTAGCAAAGTGTTCATAATAAAGCATAATTATTTTGTTTTTTAAATGGCTCTATGAGTATTTTTAGAAACTAATTTTATAAACAGAGACACAAATAATTTCTCTCTATATTGCTTTACAGACGCCTGTAAATAAGGTTTCTGAAAGCATAGACTCTTCTGTTTGCTATAGTTTAACAACAAGCAAGGAAGACAGGATAATCACTCGAAGTTTATAACTTATTTTTCTTCCTGTTCTTCAAACAACTTTGCTGTGAGGGATGGTGATTCAGAAAATGAAGATTGATGCATTTAGTGACTGATAATTTAGTGGGGGTAGTAAACTGGTTTTTAAATATTATTTTCAATGACTCTTTAAAATACTTTAAGGTACCTTTTCCCCCTTCTTCCTTTCAACTTCTAAGAAACATTTCACCACATGGACACCTAAATGCCTTACAACCTGGAGCAATGTTACTGCCTCTATCCACTTCACTCACAGTGCACCAACTGTAATTACTAGCAGATTATCCTAATCTGCATGTCCTGATTTAGTGCGTGATGTCTGAATCACCTAAAACTATAGTTGCAAACTGGCTTGCGATTTTGGTGTAGAAAATCCATGATTTTTTTGCCAAAAGGTTTTGGGTTTCTTGTCAGTTATTATTGTTTCATTTTTTAATACACACATACAAATACACATACATGTAATATACATAATTTAATATAATATATTACAATATCTATTATATATAATTGAATTTTTATATTATAATACACACATAATTGCATATATATATGTTATGTATGTGTATGTATATAGACACACATATAAAAGTGAAAAAATAATTTTAGACATGTTTTAGTGTCCTTTTCTTATTTTTGGTATATGTCAGAGGATGGAAATTCTGTTTATATCTGGCAATGGATATCTAAAGATTTTATATATACTCCATGTTCATAGTCATACCTTGAAAGCTGCTCTAACATCTGCTCAGCCCCTGTTCAGGAGTTTATTTTTCTCCCTGGACTGCTTCAGTGAGTGAGAGAGAAGATCTAGCTTTTCTCTAGAGAGAAGGTCCTAGCTTTCATACTGGTATCCAGCAAATGTGTGTGTCCTGGAGCAGTTTTACTGATATTATTAGTCTTCTAGTGAGCCGATGTGCCAGCAGAGTGACATGTTTGTTCTGGATAGAGCTAGGAGCATAACTCTCTGCTTTAGTGCAGTCTTGAACGACTCTTCATTAAAAGGTGGTGGTGGTGGTGGTCTGAAGTACTGCTGGTTCTGCTTGTCTGGATGAATGAAAGATGTTGCCTTGTCAGCTGTGACTATTGCTGAAATATTAGCAGTGAGCCAGGCAGGGCATCTCTACCCTGACTGGCTTGAGCAAGGCTTGTTAAGGCATGTTATTTTGGTGTCCAGAAGACAGGCTGGAAACGTGACCTGCAACAGGAAAGAAGTCAATTGGAATGTTGATCCATAGAGATTGGTTTGCCTTTCAAAGAAAAAAAGGAGAAAAAAAAGATGGGTTTTCAGTACAGATATTACTGGTGGAGAGACACAGAAGAAGACTGGGTTGTGTTTTTCCTGTCCTTTTGCTGAAATGGCAACACAGAGTAAATGAAATTTTACAACTATTTTTTCTTAACACATGCCCAGAAATGCCCTGTAAATGTCAGTTAGTGGATCAAGAACTCTCCACACTTTTTCATGGAATAGCGGAATCACCATCTTGGTTCTTTTCAAGATGTTCATATACTCACGTGAAAAACGAAAAAAATTCCACAGAAAATACAAAAAAATTTCAGATGGAGAAAGTGGGATTTTCTCATCTGGTCTCAGGTGTTTCTGACGCAGCTTACTCTGCCTAAGGTGCCAACTGAGGGAGTCCAAGTACTGCTCAGAGATACGATCTCCGTACCCACTAAACTCTTCGTGGAGTGATTTCTCCTGCTGATTTTTCACCCTCATTGCTCCCTATTGCATATCAAGATGAAATGGCCAAGCTTCAAGTGACTTAGTGTGGTATCAGCTGCCAGACCCAGCAGAAGTCCAGCCCGTGGCTGAATTCCCCAGCAGAACAGCAGGTGGCAAGACCTCCTGCACTTTGTGTGAGCGCGTGGAAATTCAGCACCTTGGCTGCACATGAGGACATGTGTTCCCTACAGAAGTGGTTTTCCTATTTACAGTGGATAATTATACACAGCACAAACAAGATTGTCTTCAGTATCAAAGCTGTGTTAAACAAAGCGGAGCATGGACTCAGATGTTGGTTTCCAGAGAATTCAGAATAAAAACAAATAAGCACTTTTGAGAAGAAAAAGACAGCATTACTTCTCTTACCTTCAAGAACCTCTTAGATATTAAGTACATTACCCAAGCAGAAATTTGAATTGACCTTTCATCTTGCCTTGAAAAACATTTTTTAATCTATATGCTCAAACATGCCATCCTTCCGACATAAGGATATGCCTTGTCATTCAGATATTTTAAATGGTATCAGCATTGCTGTTTTAAATAATATTTGCCTGTTGTCTGTTGTGTCTTACTCCTATGACTTTGGAGAGACAGTGTAGTTATTGTGTAGTAAAGAAGTTAGAGCATTTAAATGTAGAAAACAAATCTGTAAATGAATCTGTGTTTCACTGCAATCTAAGCACTGGATTTGCCATCAAAAATGGAATACTTTCTTTTCCTCACAGATATTTGGAGCTCCATCGTTTGATGATAAAATCTTAGAAGTTGTTGCTGTATTTGGCAGCATGCAGATGGCAGTGTCCAGAGTCATCAAACTGCAGCACCACAGGATAGCTCAGGTTTGTTGCTCACTTGCAAGCACGCAGGATAGTTGGCAGCAGTTTGGGATTCTGGCAAGTAGTGGGACTCTTGATGACCACCACTCTATACATTAATAAAGTGCTGACATTGTTTTGTTTTTAGGGGGTAACAAATTGTCTTTAATGATGAATGAACTATAGGAGTGCTTAGTTCCTGAGACAGTTTGGAGAGAAGCCACAGCTCCTTGTAATCAACAGATTACAGGTGGCCTGTCAGTCTCACCAGTATTTATTGCCCTGTAAAATAACGTGTTTGTTCTTTTCCAGTGTCGGTCAGTAAAGATCACCATACTTGGTGATGAAGGGGTTCCAGTGCAAGTCGATGGAGAGGCATGGATCCAGCCCCCGGGAGTTATTAAGATCATACATAAAAACAGAGCTCAGATGCTAACACGAGACAGAGTATGTTGCAGAAAGAGCTACCATGGCTAACACTGGTTTTCGTAATAATTTTTTTCAGTTATAACATGAACAAAACAGTGCTGACAAAAATGTTTTATAACTATTTATATAATTCATACAGTTACTTACAGTTATATAATTTCTATAATGAGCCAGATAGAGAACTATTCTTTTGTATAAGTGGCAAAGCTTTGTTAACCTTTCTTGGGTTTATTAGTGCTGTTCCTATATTTTAATTAATATATAATAAGAATGGTCAACATTTTATCTAGTCCTTCCTTCCTGCCCTCCTCCCTCCCTCCCTCCCTGTCTCCCTCCCTCTTTCCCCTTCTACTACTTCTTTCTTTTTCTCTAGGTGTGTTCTACCAGTCACATACTGGACGTTTTAGCACAGATGCTTAAATAGCAAAGTTCTATACTGTCCATTTTCCAGAACAGCCTTCTGCAGATTTCTCTCCTTTCTCTGTCCTACCAATCTCCCCTCTCCCCCATGAGCCAGTCTCAGACAGGAGAGACACAAGCAGAACCTAGTCACAAAGCCACTGGAGAGTTCACACTGGTCTAGGATTACTGTGTGAAAGGTACAACTGCCCCTCAGTTCTCCATCCACTAACTGGATCTTGGAATTCGGGTGGAGTTAATGGAATTTGAACTCTATTTTAGTAAATTTGGTTTTTTCCCCACCATTTTTAATGTTTGAATCCTGCATCAGTTTTGGATTTCAATCATGCTACACACACAAAATGTGCTTGCATTAGAGAATCACAAAATTCTTGAATTATTTAGGTTTGCAAAGACCTCTGAGATCATTGAGTGCAGCCATCACGGTCTTTGTGTTCTTATTGGTTTGGAAGACACATTTTTAGGATAAGAAGGCAGAGATAGAGCAAAAAGCTTTCAGAAGTGATTTATTTTCTATGCTAAATTTAAAAAATTTAAAATATAAATTTATTATTTTATCAGGTTGTATTATTTATATAAAATCAAGCACTCATTTATTTGTTAAATTCATTTTAACTAAAATAATATATAATTTAAATTCATGTAAAATGTAAAATTAAATTTTTTAATGAGTAAGAATACTTCAAGTGCTGTGAATTGAATATATAATTCATTTTGATTAGGCCTTTGAAAACACCCTGAAGTCTTGGGAGGACAAACAGAAGTTTGATTCCTGCAAACCTGTCATTCGATCTCCCTTGTACCCTCAGCAAGCTGTTGAGTTGGCTACAGAAGAAGAAGTTGCACAGATCCAGCTGTGCTCACAAGCTGCAGAAGAACTTATTACCAGGTATAGTAAAATTAATACATTGGATTGGCAACCTAGACACCAAGACTGAATTATTAATGCAAATTCATACAGAGACTTAGAAGTGTACACTTTCCCTGGTTTTTGATTAATGTTTTGTTGCCACCACATCAGTTGTTTTTTTCCAATTCAAAAATTTGATTTTATTTTTAAGGCTCAACTTCTTTTTGTGTGCTTTTCCTATGTATTTTTTTAAATTTTATTTATGTGTTTTTGTGTGGTTTTTTTTTTTTCTTGTGAAAACCAACTTTCTGCAGTAGCAACAAAACTGGAAACCTGGAAAGCCTCTTTGCAAAAATTGAAGCTTCTCTGTTTATGAGAAAACCAGAATAGAATTATTGGAAAAAACCCTGTAGAAGTCAGCAGGATGGACACTTCAGTCATTCATATGGGCTGAGATAAAGAAAAGATTTTTTTTAGATCAGAACATTTTATAAATCTGCTATTGATTTTATCATAGCAACAAATTATCTTTAGCATCAAAATCACCAATGATATATGAAAGGAGAGCTACATACTCTATACCGCAGACATAGAAAAATAATTTATCTTATCAATTACCCAAAGTGAAGTTTAGCCAAGACAGCTTAAAACCTTTACTGTTCTAGAGATGGTCTGGAGGTTGTAGTTACAGCTGGACCTCCCATAGTCTTAAATTATTGCAGCCAATTTTCTTGCCACATCTTAAGGATATGCCTTGTGAAATAGGTGGAAGGGTTTTTAAGATAATTTCAGCTAAGTTATTGTAATGTGCTAGAATTTTCTTCTGTAATTTATTTGAATTAATAGAGCAACATTTTTTGGTCCATTTTTTTCTTTTATATAGCATTAGTGTTCTAAGACAAATAAATGTATCTCAGTATTTTGTACCATCATAAATAATCTGTGTGATGCATATCATTTATATGAGGTGCTATATTGCTTGAAGAAATACTTGACTTTCAATTTTTACTATAAAGGACTATATTTTTCTAAGAATGTTTTGTGAAGCACATCTTTATGTATTTTCTCATCTGATGACATTGTTTACTCAAGTATTATTCTTTAAAGAAATTAAGAAATATTATTCTCCTTTTTTAATGTTTTTGTAGGATCTGTGAAGCAGCAAAAGTACACGGCCTCTTGGAGCAGGAGCTTGCTCATGCTGTTAATGCATGTTCACATGCATTAAATAAAGCCAACCCAAGGTTTCCTGAGGTAAAACAGAACAGAGATTTATGTACAAGTAAATAAGCTTTAACAAGGGTGCACAAGCTTGTGGCATGGGGGCTGTGTTATAATCCCTGTCTGTGCATACATTCACAGGCATTTTTATGCTCAATTGCTATCCAACAGAGAAGGCAAAGGGGCTGAGGGGAAATGAGTTTCCTGGTTCCTCTCTTCACTCTAGATAATCTGGGTATTTCAGGGATTGGACCTAGCAAAGATTAATTAGGTAGAGGCTGGCCATATCTAACCTAAATTGACAAATGGTAAATATGTTAGTTGACCTTTGCTTCTTTATATATGGTTAGTAGCTTGCTTGTGCTAAGGATAAGGTGAACATTTGGATTCAACAGTCATTGTTAAATGAGATTCACAACTTTACTGCTGGCCTTTGTCATATGTGGATTGATATGGTGGCTGGTCACTTGATAATCTTCAGGATTGTATTACTGTCATTCTAAATGAAGTTGAGGAAAAGACAGAAGATAGATACTACATTTTTGGTTTGTATTCCCAGTGCTGAACAGGTTGTCTGTTTAGAGCTAAACTGATGTATTTCTCCTAGGAGAAGGCACTTAAGATCTGTCCTGTAAGGCGAAAGTACTTATTCTCAGTCTGACTTGCATCACTTCAAAGAATGTTTATGTTTCTTATTCCCCAGAGCCTTACCAGAAACACTGCCATGGAGATCGCTGTCAATGTGAAAGCCTTACACAACGAAACAGAATCTCTGCTGGTGGGAAGAGTTCCTCTGGTAGGGTCACAAAACACACGGTTTTATTCCTTCATTCAGATTATCTATGATTTGTTCTTTGCTGATTTTTGTAAATTGGTGCCAAAGTGAGGACATGCTGCAAAAACCTCTATAAGGTTGATAGAAGGAGATTACACTGGAGGATTTTGTGGTTGGATTGAGAATGAGTTTTGAAATCTTGTCCTAGGTTGGCATCCATCTTGCTTTACTTCAGATAGCTAAGTAATTGCTTGGACTCTTCTTGTTAATAGTCAGTGGAGAGAAGTAAGTATCCTTGTGAGGCTGATTCACAATCAGCTGTCTTGGAGGCCTATGTTAGAAAAAGATGATTTATCTTCTAGAGATGTAGCATTTAAGAGAACTTCTGTTGTACTATTATGTGACTATCTTCAGAGTTTGAGGAGAGCCTGGGGTGAGAGCTGTGTAGAGTCACACAATCAACTTCTACAGATCTAATCTGGGCAAGTAAATTGCACTCTCGTTCTAATACCTGTCAGGAGGTATTTTATAATCTTTAACTGGCAAGTGTTCAGTAAACCCCCATTAGTGCTTGAAGACTTTGCATCTTCTTTGGCAAGTGTTTCTGTGCCTAAAATGATGAAGATTTCTCAACAATTGTATCTGGATGTATAATTAGAAAACTTTGGTAATGACATTGTGAAGAAAGGAGAGATGTCAGTTTTTTTATGCAGGTCCAGTTTTACATTAAGAAGATACTCAGTAGGAGCAGTTACATTTTCTTTAGATTCAAAAGCAGATTTAATATTAACTTGTTTATTTAAGTGTTGTAATTAAAAACTTATATTAACAGGAGTATTTTCATTTAGCTGAGTTAGGTTATGAAATTTACTGCAGGTTCACATATGTTTTTAAACAAGTGATAAATGGTATGAGTCTATTTTAGAGTAACCAGAAGTGAATACAGTCTAAAGGCCAATAATCATTTAAGTTATAGAAATAGTCAAAGATTAGGTTCACATGTTTTATTTTCCAGTGTTTTCAAAGGGAAAATTAGTTAATTAGCAGTTTTTGTCCAAGAAAAGGGAAAGAAATCTGCTGGGTTTTTTTCAAATTGCTACTGCTAATTCCATATATTTCAGATTTAGTGGGGAATTAAAATAGAGATTTTTAAAAAAAAAATAAAAATCATTTTGGAAAAGGAATTAGAAGAAAACATTTAAGTTGGTGATGCCATACTAGGACTGGTGAAATTTATTGAGACAGTCTGGAAATAATGTTATTATGGAAACCTTCCCATTGAAACATTACCTTTTCTGCAGCAGGTTGTGATCTCATTGTGCTGTTGAACTGAGCCCTTGTTCAGGCTCCAAAGCTTAATTTGATTCACTTTTCCATTTCTGAATTTTTACATGTTGTACTTCTGCTTCTCATTACGGTTGTGCAAATGTCTTCATGAGGCTACATCAAGCCCTTTTTTTAATAAAAAGGCTGTTTGGAAGGTACCAAGATAATATTCCAGAGGTGTCCATTACGCTCGTTTGACATCATGCTCGCTTAGACCAGTATTTCACAGTCACAGTAACAAGGCATCCTGGTTAACCTTATTGCCACGTGTTTTATAAATGCTGAAGTTGCCTGTGTGTTGGTCCCTCATTCTATTAAAATAGAGACAGATGAAGTGTAAAGTGTTGCTTGACGCATCAGCCGCTCCCATCACAAACTGTTCTCCTAAGGATCTTTCTCTTCTGACAACGACAGACATTCTTTCTCTCATATTTTTTTGGCGTCTTCACTTCTCCCACACTCCTCTTTCCTGTGATCAAAGCTTTTGAGAGCAGTAAACTCATGTCTTTTTTGTGTATACTACTTGGTTTAATTCCCGGCCAGAAACTAAACTAGGGCACTTGGTAAGCTGCTGCTTCGGCTGCCATTTACTGGCTATTGAGTTTTGTTGTCACAGCTCCTGAGGAAGAGAAAAAACTGTAAATACACATAAAACAAGTCTGTGATTCCTGCCACTTCGTGTAAGAACTGTGGTTAACAAATTTCATACAACAGTATGAGCATTAGATAACAACAAATGGTAATCACAATTTTTAGTGAAATGACGATATCATAGGATCACAGAATGATTTGAGGGGATAGGACCTTAAAGACCTTCTAGTTCCAACTCCCCTGCCATGGGCTGGGACACCTATGAGACCAGACTGCTCAAAAGGGGACAATTAAGCTGATTTGTGGAATCTCCCAGATGCTTATGGCTGGAGTACAGTTTGGAAAAAAATTTAAAATACTGTCTTTTGTCTAGATAATTTACAAATGCACTGTTTCCATTTTTTAATTTTAAAAAGCATTTCCAGTCTGGAACATGGCACAGTTTTCAAAGGCATTAAGGGAAAAGTCTGATAGAATGTTTCATTCCAACTGAATTAAGTTATCTGGGCTCACTGAAATAAAATACTTTCATATCAAAAATTTAAATAGGGAAGGATTCTAAAAATCCTTAATTTTTATTTCTTCATTCATAGTGTGAATTTTTATCTTGGAAATAAGATTTTCCAAAATGTTGTAGGAGGAGAATTTGCCCTGAATTGCTGATTCTTTCTGTACCAAAATTATTATTTTGGATTTATTTCAGGAGCACCATCAGATGAGCATTTTTTTTCCCTAGGCAAAATGTTTTCCTCTGAGAATGAAGCAATTAGATAAGTACTTGTTGAAAAAAACAGAATTCTTTGCTTCATTCATTTACAGAAAATAGATGACTTGAGTAATTCCTCAGAATTGAAAACACAAGAGAAGTTGTAACTTTTTAAAAGAAAAGTGGCTCTTTCCCTGTGCTCCAAATTAACTGAACTGTTCACATGGGAAAAAAAAAAGATAAGACAAAAGAAAGATCAAAGAAAGTCTGCTTATGTACATCAAATTCTCTGAGCTTTAGCAGAGAAAATAACATGATAGCAAAGGGAGCTTGTATTTCCAGGATCACTACACTAGACAGTAAGATTTTACCAGAGATGGTCTCTCCTTTGAAAGATGGGAACATAAGCAGACTACTGAAGCAAAGGAAATAAGTTTTTTTAGGTAGGATAAATTAATGGGGTTTGTAGTTTATCACCAAAACTCCAACAATGTCAAAATCTTTTTCTGGTACTAGAGATCCAAGATTTTCTTCCAACTCCATTTTAAAAATGCATTCACTAGGATGTAACAGAATTACATCCTTTCTGAAGGATATTCTGCACTGCTTTGCGACTACTTTTACTTTAAAGAGAGAAATAGATGTTCAGATTGCTTTATTAGTGATTCCAACCAACTTGGTCTAGGATTCAACTCTTTGCCTCAAAATGGTGTTTCAGCAATCCCAGATAAGCTTAAAACATATTTTGAAGGGATTGGCAGCCTGCCTTACCTCTTCCACATGGGTTCACTCACACAACAGCTGCAGAACAGTTTCCAGACTGGAGTTTTAAAGGAAACAGGTATTTCTGTGGGGTTCTCAAAGTCTTAATACAGCCAATTATTGTAGGTCATGAAGTCCCAATGTTTTTACCCAGCCACCCCTTTCTTTTCCTCTTTGGCTTTTATTGATGTCCTTGTCTTCTTGTCTCCTGCCAGGGAGTTCTTCCCACCCTCAGCCAGCAGCAGTGCCTATTGGTTCCTGTCTTATCTATTTAGAACAGGTGCAGGTATCTAATCACCACTGAAGACCTTTGGGAATGGAGCATCCTCAGCAAGATCCATTTCCTCTTATGAGGAGAGTGATCTACCATCTGAACACATTTGCAAAAAATAACTGAGGCTTACTACCATCTGCTCAATTTTTTTCCACTGCTTTTTATATAAAGATATTCTAGATGCTTGCTCATCTCATCAGGTTTTCTCTCCCTTGTGTTGGTAGTTTCCATTTCTAGTGTGTCCTTGTAGTGGTGTTATCAGATAACTCTTGCTCTGTAAAGACTCAGGAGAGTGGTGAAGGATGACAGAGATTGACAGCTGTGTCCAACTGGTCTGCACCAAAGGTGTCAGCTGTCTCAGTCATCCCTTTGTGACTGGGACCATACTAAATGTAATGTCAGGGTGGTCTTACACATCTCTGAAGGAAAATCTAATTTTGGAAAATTATTTGTTCTTCACCATTTGTTGACACTCACCATGAAGTAGTCATCTTTTTGTGTGTGGTAACAGGATATCTAGATTGAAATGTTAAACCTCAGTGAAACTAAAAGTCCTATTTTTCTGGCCTGTTTATAAACAGCAGTTAGAAGCTCCCCATGAAGAACTGTTGTCTGATGCCTTGCACAGTGTGGAAATAGAGTTGAGAAAACTTGCTGAGATTCCTTGGCTTTATTATGTTTTTCAACCAAATGATGATGAGGTAAGTTTGATTAATGCATCCTGATTTTAATTGAATTTAGTTTTCTTTTGATAGGGAAAAGTAAGTTAAAATCTTTCATAATCTGGTGAGGAACTTTCAGTAGTGATGCTGGATCATTTCTGTCTGCTATGAACAAACTTCTAAGCTTAGGGCTTTTTTTTGGTGTTTTGTTCCTTTTGTGAATGTAAAGGTTTTGAGTGACAAATGAGTAAATGAAACATGTATATTTAATTTATATTTAATAATTCAAACATGTATAGAGTTAAATCCTGACATTATTCTTTACAGAAGTAAATTTGGGTCTTACTTTTTGAGATTAACTATGAATTACCATCACAAGCATATTATTTGACTGATGTTTTCTCTTCATTAAAGGTAACTGTGTCTCTTTTCTCATGCAGGATCCCCCTCTGGATTATGCTAAAAGAAACAACAGAAGTACAGTGTTTCGTATAGTGCCAAAGTTTAAAAAAGAAAAAGTTCAGAAACATAAGACCAGCCCTCAGCCTGGTATGTGTTTTGAAATTGCAAGAAAAGTAGTAGTATTTGCAGAAAATATGATTTTATGGGATTTTTTTGGTAAGAGGTGACATGACTTACCTAAGACTAAAGTCAAAATGAAAAGCAGCTGAGCTAACTGGCATCTTCATTAGGACAAATACTTCTTTTCGTGCATTTAGAAAGCATTCAATAGGACCCCAATACTTCCAAGTGAAACAAAGAACTACTGTGAAAATACTTTTAAAGTTTTATCGTGCAACAGGATCTGTGTCTTCGCTGGTGGTTACATTTGATTTACTCATAGGCATACAAGCCATGGGTAAACACATTGCATCCCTGGGAAGCTCCAATTCAGGTTTTTCAGGTTAGTTTTAGGTGTGAAATAGCTTTTATCACACTGGTTTAACTAACCAGTTATTGTTAAATTTTGGGTGAGTTATATGTTCAGTAAGTGAGACAGATCAAACAAAAAATCATGATAGTTAATACTGATTTTTTAATTAGAAGTTGAACAAACTCCACTCTCCTCTCTTCCCATTTTTATTTGTGAACTTACTTCCTTAAGATTATGTCCAGGAGGTAATCAGTGATTAGATGGTCCTAAAACTGTTTCTACATCTTTATTTTTCAAATGAACAGTTGATCACAATCTGCAAAATCTTGCTGTTGTTGATCAGATGTGAGTTTCAGATAAGACATCAGATTTCTCTTCATTATAAAGTGAAGCGATCAGCATTGAATGAAGTTGCAAAATTATAGCAATAAGTAGCATAACTATTTTTTAATAAATGTGGTCTTAATAGGACTAATGTGGGCAACTAACCTTAGAGAACAATGTTTTACAGAGAGCTTCTTAATGGCCTGTGTAACACAGTAGCTTAAAGAGTACTTTTTGTCTTAATTAAGAATACTAGAATCTGTTTATTAAAACTGGACTTGCTTGCTGCCATTGCTATATTCAAGGTATGGATGCTATTTTAATTTTACATGTTAATTAGTTTTTAAAGGCTTCTCCTCTCCTTGGATGACTACTAATAAATTAATGGCATAAAGCTGACCAACGTTAGACTTTGCGTCATTGATCCTAAGCTGGTTTAATGTGAATTTATTGGGACATGAGGTTTTAAAGGCTTTACTGAAGAAACAGGAGTAAAGCTGAAAGCATGGCTGCAAAGCAAAGAACCCCAACTTTGTTTAGATACTTTCTCATGTTAACTGCTAACCTGTAACCTGCATGTAAAAAGGAAATTGTCAGTTTTTGTGGAAAAGACACCTCTAACCTTTCCCTTTGCTAGCACGGCAATTCTACTCTGTTTTCCACTCTCTTTGGCCTAACCTTTGCTTGTGATGCATTTGAGCATGTAGAAATTAAGGGGGTTTTGCTCTTAACTTTGGTAGTTCAAAAATGGGGCACAGATGAAGTTGCTGCTTGGCTGGATCTGCTCAGTTTGGGAGAGTACAAAGAAATCTTCATCAGCCATGACATCCGAGGCTCTGAGCTTTTACACCTGGAAAGGCGAGATCTTAAGGTATTTCCTTTGTGCTACTTTTCTGCTATTGACCATTTTCTTTGACAAAACAACAACCAACTTTTCTTCTTTCCCTGCACTTGTCATTGCTTGTAGCTTGGCTTACACTGTGCAAATATGCAATAAACTAATATGCGCTGTCTTTGGGCCTGACTTTCTGAAGTGCTGACTTGAACTCATAACCAAGAATATCTGTGTTATCCAAAATTTCCTTCTTTTTTTTTTTTCACTTTATGTAGAATGATAGTGTTGCAGTTTATGTTAAAAGGCATAGGAGAAGCACATTTGATATCTTACTGGCATCTGTGAAATACAATGTTTTCTTCAAGAGTTCACTGTTTCCATTAAACATGATCAGTATGGATCAGCTGATGGTGGTCATAATAATTTTGAATCTATCTCTTGCAAGGGCTGATCTACTCCCCATGATATATTGTGTATATATTGGATATAGTGGGTGTGAGAGAGATAAGCAGCTTAATAAATTGCAGCATTGGGCTTACATGGCATTGGTGTTTGTGTGTCAAAATAGGTTTTCTCATCCCTGACTGACCTCTGATTTTGGCTGTGTAGATTCTTAAAAAAGAGTATTTTATTTTGACTCCAAAATTGTAAAACTCTTTTCCTCTGAGGTCAGATAGATAAGTTTTGCAGGGAGAAATGTTATCCAGCAGTTTGAGGCTGTTATTGGAGCTTGCTGGTCCTTTTCAGGAATGACTTAAGTGCATCCATTATATGTAATAGCGGCTGTATCTTTGGGGATTCATTACGTTACTTTTTCCAGGAACTCGGTAGTAATGAGTTCTTGGTAATGTGTTTTGCAACTGCTTTTAGCACATAAGAGAGGAAATAGGATATTGTATAAATTGCCAACATTTACATTTAGAGTGCAAGTCATTGCTCTAGCCACAGTGCAGTAGTCTCCAGGTAGAGATAATATTTTCATACAAATGTGTTATTTTATGTAAAGTTTTTTATACAGTGTGAAATCCTGATGTTATAAGGTAGTGCTTGCATTGTGTGACTGTTGCAGTAGAAAGGAGCTTCTGAAAACAGCTGTGTTTGAGATAATCTTTGGCTGGTGTGTATTATTTTACTCTTTGGTATTAGATTGCCTAAGCTTCTTTCCATGGAAGTTAAATTCCTTTCTTTCAGGGTAGTTCTGGACAGGGAGGGACAGTTTCAGGACAGTCCCTCCCTGCAAAAATTTAGAAATAGAAGAATGTCCAAGCAATCCACCACAGTGTTCCAGTGATGGATGTTGCAAGTCCCTGTTTTGAATGGATGCTGAACAAACCTAAAATTCAACTGAGAAACTCAGCATCACACAATGCATAGGTTTGCTAAGATGTTAAGAAAGTTTTAAAAGTCCAACTTGTTGGAATAAATGAGGGTGGGTAAGACCAGTGCTGAACTAGACATGGCTTCTGGCCATGCCTTATTTCTCATAGGTACCAGCTTGACTGCATGCCCAGAGGACTGGTGCTTAAGCCAAGTAAATATCTGCAGCAGGGTATTTATCAGCCCATTATCCCTGTTGCTAAGGCTCATGCTAGTTCAGTGTAAATAAAACCCCATCACAAAGGTCTATACCATGAAATATCTAAAGGCTTGTCTCAGAGGGCCTACAGAGAGCCTGCTGTCTCCTCTATCTAGTGCTGCCTGCAGACACGTAGGACGAGGAGTTGCTCTGCACAAGTTGCCAAGGGCATGTCCTGAGCGAACCAAAATCTTGCTCCAGAATCACCCCATGTGATTGTTAGCAGATGCTGAGAGCTTCCAGATCAGTGCAGTTCGTGAGCTATGCCAGGCTTTGGGCCAGGCACGGCTTGCACTCTGTGTGACAGCTCTGAGCTGAAATAGCAGAGTTTAGTGCTCATCCTTGAGCTGCTGATTTCATGCAGGGCACGGTCTCTGCAGGGAGCCTGCAGTTTGCTGCCAGTGAGCTGAACTGGTGTCAAGATGTGGTACTTGGGAAACGAGGAATGCGTCACAAGCTGCCCTGGGAAACGAGGAACATGTCACAAGCTGCCCTGTGAATCTTTCCTCCCTTTGGCTATCGGGGTGTGCAGATGAGCCTTCAGTGCTCTTGCAAGCTATTATCTGTCTACAGCCTCTCCTCCACTGCCAGGCTTGTGCTTCCTGACAAGCTAAATGGGGTCACCATTGATTCATGAGCTCCCAACTCATCTGCAATAGATTTACCTCTATTACCTTTCCTGTCTGCAGCAGGAAAAATTGCTGCCTGTTTTAATTGAATCCTCTGGGCCCACCTTTCTTTCAGTGGTCAAAAGTAGAGATAAAAAGCAGTATGGAAAAGGATTTGATGAAACACTTTTCCTTTGCACACATTGCTGGAGAAAATTGATACGCTGACAGAAGAATCGGGCACCTCTAATTATATTTCTGCATAGCTTGTGGATCCCATTCTCAGCAAGCTCTGTCTGGCAACTGGCAAATGAAGAACGAGAATACCTCTTTTCACCCAGTCCTTGCAGTAATGCCCTTTCTCCAGCCTCCTATGCCTGATTTCATTTAGGGGATTTTAGAAATTTACGCATGTATGATTTTCTTTTGCTAAAGAATGGCTGGGCAGTGAATTGTGAATTATTCTGTAGAAACTGTAGAAAGCAGGCTTGGTGTGACTTTTTTTTTAACCTTATTTTACAAGCAAACTTATTGAAAACTAGACTGATTTTTCTGAAGTAAATATTGGCATTCTTAGCATTGATAACCATGTTCCTATGCATGCAACTTAGTCATAATCAGGACTGCAACCCATTTGGTAGGACGAGGGGATGATGTTGCCTTAAAACTCCATAGCAATATTGGTTTCCTTGGGGAAAGGGTTTTCATGCCACAAATCAACTTGATAAGCAGTGCCACTCAAGCTAAAATCTGTGCTGAGGACTGACACTTCATCCTGTGTATTGCAGTAGCATGTTTTGAAAAGTTTCTTTCATGGAAAAGATTTTGTAAGATTTGTTAGACTTCAGACATACTAGATGGCTT
Organism: Daphoenositta chrysoptera; assembly: GCA_013397915.1. NCBI lineage: Eukaryota > Metazoa > Chordata > Aves > Passeriformes > Daphoenositta > Daphoenositta chrysoptera. The sequence continues at coordinate 1,823,867 of VZRO01003873.1, forward strand.
TTTACACTGGGGATGCAAGTAGGGTAGATTTCTCATTTAGAAGATGTTATTGTTAATGAGTGTTTATGTAAATTGTTGGTCATTTGTACCATCATACATTTGGCCAAAAAATGGCACAGCGGTTCGGGAGAGCAGGAGAAGTGATCTGTAGTTCTAAGGCCATAGCTGGGAAAAAAAGAAAGGCTATTTTTTTTCTTCAGACTCTGGATAGAGTCTCTTCTTCAAAACTGTATTTTAGTCAAACTGAATTTTTGTTAGTTAGATATCAATTAGATATGAACAGATTATGTAGAGGATGATGAAACCCATGCATACACAAAAATGCAGAGATATTTGAGGATCGTGTTCTTTGAATGATGCATGATTTGCTGATGTAGCAGATCCTTTTAGTCTGAGATGAGAGAATTTCAGCAAACTTATCTGCATGAGCAGTAAACTGAGAATACTAGATAGCATCTAGTGTCAGGATGGTATAAATTCTAGTTTCCACCAAACCAAAAACTATTATAAAAGCATAAATATTCAGAGTTGCTGGTTGGGGTTTTTTCCCTCTGGAAGTGTAGCAGGAAGGAGTCCCCCAAATTTTTTGATGAGGCTCTTGAGACTTGCTGTTCTGATATGCATTACAGCAACTTCAGCTGGGACAGAAATAAACCCAAAATCTCTTGCCTCTGAATCAAAGGTGTTGTGAAATGCTTTACAAAGGTTAGTGGGAAAAGTGGCTGAGTTTTATGGGAATTTCATAATATGTTTCTTTCCTCTGATTTTGAAGTCTGGCAGCATCTCACTATGTTGCTTATCCAATAGAAGTTCTACTCAGGAAAAAATATTTGTTCTGAAGAATTTTTAAGTTCTTAACCTTTAAATTGTGTGGTTTGTTGTAGTTTGGAAAGTATCCTTATGGGTTTTCCCTTATGTAGAATTTCCTCCACCTAGCAACTAGGCTATTTAATTAGTTTCAGTAGTTATGTGTAGTTTTGAATCACTTGAAAATTAAGTTTAACGTAAACAGGACAGTATTACAGAAATGTAAAATTATAAATATTACTGTCATTTTAGGATGAATTTGACTACTACTTACATTAACTCTCTTAACTTAAAAACTAGTACTACATTTGTTTATAAGTGAGATGACTATTAACAAAAATAAAATATAAATTGATGTGATGTGGAAAATCAGGAGATTTTTCAGGTAGGTTTATGAACAGCACTTGATTTGGGAACTTTTATGAACTAATCTTGCACTCCTTAATGATGACTCTTTTGTGCCAAAGTTCTGTAAAGGATGATGATCTATTTATAGTGTTGATAGTTTTCAACTGAAGAAACAATGAAGTATTTTTTCTCTCTAACATAACCAGAATTCAGTCTTGACTCTCTGAAAATTAAACCATCTGTTTAATCTTGACTGTGCTACCTTTATAATAAAAAAATTAATTCATGCCCATTTTGCCACCTCTTTCTTTCAAAATTAAATACATGCTAACATTTTAAAATAATATAGAATACAGATTTTCTGAGGTCTCTGTAGAAAGGTAGATACAGTCTTTGTGTAGAGTACGTACAGAATAATATATATGGTTTCATTTTCCACTCTTTATGACAGAAAATTTTTCAAGCTGCCTAATTATACTCCTTTCTTTTTAATGTCTTTGTAATGGAAAAATCTTCCTATTAAAATGAAATTATTTCTATTTCAGAAAAATAGTTAAACTTTTCTAAGTTTTTTTTTAGTTATTTAACCACAATCTATTTAGATAAGGTTTATTCTACAAATAGGTAGTGTTTGACTCTGCTGATTGCTCAACACATGGATTTTAAAGACTTTTTCATAGCTGGGTTTTACAGATAAGGGAAGCAGATTTCCACCAAACTGAGATGAAAATTCATTAGTGTGGTGGGGCATCATTAGCACAGCTGGGCATCCCATTCTGCTTCTCTGATCATTGGACCAGTCAAAATTGAAAAAGGGTGCTGCTAAAGCTATTACTAATACTGGAAGAAGTTTGCTACAAAAAATTCTTGTCTGTTGTTGCACACAGAGATGGGTCTGGAAACAAATAATAGAAACTTTTCAGCTGATGTGAATGATTTAGTGGTGGCTACAAGGAGATTTACTCTTGTGTTTTTTACATTTTCCTTTGGGATGTGACTATCATGTTTCTGAGAATTTTTCTTCCAGCTCTCTAATCAGGAACATCCATGCTAGGAGACGTAACCTTTTCGGAATGAAAAAACAAATGCTTACTCTTTCTATTGCTCTCTAAAGGGAAGTTGTCCTACATGCCTGTAGCCATTGCATCCACTTTCCCTGGAGAAACTGGGGATATGTGTGTTTGTTGATTAAAGTGGACATCATAGGGCCTCAGGTCAAGTGACTTTGCTGGACAGAAATTCTAATCCATTACATCCTACCAAGCATTTGATTGCTGTGTTAGAGAGGAGGGGGAGATTGTTCTCTTTATTTTGCCAGAAATTGTGAAAGGTGTTTGTATTTAGAAGTCAAGCCAAAGATGTTTTTGACATATATTGAAATGCCCTGGGTTGTCACTATTGCAGGTAAGTAATTTTTTGTCTGCCAGACAGAGAGGGATTCATTGTATGCTCTAAGCAGTCTCTTTGTAAAGCAACTCTTGCTAACACTTCCTGGTTAGTGTTAAATGCAGTGAGCATATTTCTAGACATCTGTTGCATGGATAGATCATAATCAATGGGGTTTCTTTTTCCCTTTTTTAAAGTAAACTTCCTTCTTTTTCTTTTTCTATTTTAAAATTTTCTGTAGGACCTGGGGATAACGAAAGTGGGTCATATGAAGCGAATTCTCCAGGGAATTAAAGAGCTCAGCAAGAACACCCCTTTGTCTGAAGTGTAATTATGCTGGTGCTTTCCTTAAAGAGAGAAGAGAAGTTTGCTGGAGAAGCAAAGCTGTTGCAGGCACTTGGCTGTCCTTGTAGTTTACTCTATGGAAGAATAAGCACTGGTGTTTGTACAGGCTAGCATCTCTGAATTCTTGTGTGGTGAAGAACTTGCAGAAAGAGTACGAAAGGATTTGTGCCAAAAAAAAGAGGAAAAGGTGATACATTCTGCAAAGACGTTTTCGTGGTGTGCGAATTGGCCAGTTCGGATAAGCCCAGTTTGGTAAATTGATTGGTTGATGGTGAACTGCACTGACTGGAAAATATAATCAAGAAATGATTGCTTTGCTTACATGCAGCTCAGTATGCCTCTCTTTATGCTGCAGCAAGATGCCACTGTACAGCATGAGGTCATCTGGTTATCCTTCCGAGGCGTAGCTCCACAAAACCTCCTGTGCAGGAGACCAGGAAGTTTGGAAGGTTCAACACGTGAGCCTGGCAGTGCCGCAGGTATCCAGCACTCGCTGGCCGTGCAGAAGAGGGGAGAGATACCTTGGGATACCATGAATGCAAACTATAATGCATGGTGTGCCTGCCTGAATTGTCTGTTGTTCTGTTGCATGACACATCTGATACTCTAAACACTTGAACAACTTTTTTACTGGTTTGAATGAGATTTAATTTATTGCTACTTGAGTGGTTTTTTTGTTTTTTTATTTTTTTTTTTCCAGCTTCAGGCACTTTTCTATTCTTCAGTGTTGTGTTATGCCTAAAATGTGTTCTATGGCAAAGGGTGTGTGGGTGTGGAAACTTAGCATTTGTGCCATATTCAGCAGATTATATATGATTGAAACACTGTACAGTTAGATTTTTAAATATATCATGTACAGAAGGTTTATCAGGTAACTAACTTATAAGAATTTTTGAAAGACCGGTACCTCACAAAAATATCAATTGGCTTCCTGCATGGAAAATGATAAAGAATCTTCTCATGGTGCATTTTAATGTAGTTATTCAGTTATCTTAAACATCTGTAGCATATTCGAACTTTTAGGCACTAATGGTTTTATTTATTCTATTGTTCAAAAGCAGGTTTAAAGATTAATGAAATTTTCTTAAAGGAAGATTTAATTTTATTTATCATACATAAGAAGATATTTAAAATGTAGCAGCTGATTTGATTTTTGTGGGGTAAACTTTTACTTGTTGCTAATTAACTATTAATTTAAAAATGCATCTGGATGCATTTCTTTAAAAAGGTATCAATTCGTTTCTTGACAGCACTCCTACATAAGTAGACCATAAAAATTAAAAAACCCCAGACTCTATGGTTTTACACTATGCATGCTAAGATGAATCACATGCAAAACAGTAATCCATAAGTGTAAACAGGTTAAAAAAATTAAAACTATCTTTGTTTAGAAATTGCTCTAGACCAGAGTTTGTAAGGTTATTTACAATTTACTTACCTGAAACAGGTTCATAATTTAATTTCCTGGTTAACTCTTCACAAAAATATTAATCTAGTCAGAAAATAATTTTTAGATATCTGCTAAAAAAATCCTACCTAAATGTTTGAGATGAGATGACTTTGCACCACCTGCCAGAAAACTTGCACAGAATCACTGTCTCCTTGCTGTTCCTAGCAATGTGCCATTGCAGCACAAGGAACACTTGACTTTTACTTAATCAAGTAGCTTTGACGTTTCTTGCACATTAAAGAGTATCTTAACATCTATTTATGTTTTCCTCATGGGCAGCAGAGTAAGGTTTCATTTGGTTTTTACCAAAACCTCTTTCTTCGTACAAAGGGGCCAATGTCAAGTACAGCATCCTGGTTTTGCCCTCCATTTCTCATGCGTATGACAGGAGTTGTTCCATGGCAAGTAGATGGGATTCATTCCTGGGAAAGTAAAATCTATTCTCTTCATTGTTTTATTGGAGAAAAAAAAAAATCAAAAGAAGCAAAACAGGCTTAATTTATATCTTATTGTAGTTCTTTGTGTTCTTGCTGCTGTAGGTTCAACAGGCACCTCTCTGGGAGTTCCGTGGACATAATGATTATTCTGGTAAACAAACAAAAGTAAAAGGCTATTTTCTATTACGTTTTCCCTAAAAAACAATCCAAAATGCCTTTGCCAAATTATATGATTTTCATGCTGTTGTATGAAAAGCTTATGCAAAAAATGGAAAGTTACGCAAACAATGGAAAGTTTGTTGGTTTTGGTTTGATTTTAATGTACTTGATATTCACCCCTTTAATGATGTTCAGGTGACATCTGTCAAGTCTTTGTGAGTTTTATTTCCTTTTCTCTTTGATTCTCCATAAGCTACACTGTATTTTAACATGTGGCAGCATTCTACCACATTGATGTTACAGTAGAAAACATAGTTTATCTTCTGGTCTATTCAAGGACATAAAACATAGAAGAACTTTCTTTGCTTTCCTGATTGTAGGATACAATCTCTTTACAACTTTCAGCCTTGCTGTATGCAATGCATTAAGATGGGCTATGGAACAGGATCTTTTCAAGTCACTGTAGATGTCTACGCTGAGTATATCAAAAAATGGGAGCTGCTTTTAGGCAGGGAAAATGGGCAAATGTTGTTTGTAACGCAATTTTCTTATGGCACTCCTCAAATTACCTCAGTATAGGACAACTGATCAATGATCATTTTTCTAAATGACCACCAAAGAATTTAACTTTGATTATCCTAAGCAGTTTTTTTAAACATGTGAGTAGGAAAAAACAAAACTGTAAGCATAATTTATGCTGCATTTATTACATGCCCAGGAGAGAAAATTTTATGCAACTCTATGCCTTAGACTAGTGTTGACTATGAAGTGCAAATGCATCTGACAGGAAGGCTCAAAATATTTTACAGGGGTTCTCTGTGGAGGTCATGGGTTGTAACTGTGTTTAAATGATGTGACTTTTCTGAAGACTTTTGAACACAGTGTTACTCTCTCATGATTTTTGTAAGTATTGGGTTTTTTTTCCTTACTGATGTGAAAGTCCCAGCTCCTAGAACTAAGTACATAAATAGCTACAATTTTTAATGATCTGTACTCTCCCTAATTTAATCCTACTGTTAAAAGTCCTTCAAAGCACACATCCCAGTATTTCAACAAAACCAAAGTAAACACATCCCTGACAGCAGTTAGTTTTTTAGAAAACAAGATCCTGTGGAGCGTGATTCAGCATGCTAGATTTATCAAGACAATCTCTGTACAAAGTTTACTGGATGAATTTTTTTCCCCCGAGTTGAATATACATAATTTCTGTGGTCATTATACATTAAAGTCTGAAAGAAATGCAGTGTAATCTGCATTTTTTTGTAATGGCTGGTATTCATATAGATGAAAAGCTCTATACCTCAGAGAGGGGAACACAAGAAGTGCATGTTTTAAAATGGCAGCAGGTTGCTGAATGTGTGCTTCTGTTTTGTCAGTTTCAAATAGGATTTTCTCAGTTCACTGTATTGATTGCTGTAGCAACCTCTGATTTAGGTCATGCAAGTTTTGCCTTTATAAAGCCTCATGCCTTCTTCTTAGAAACTGAATGAAATCAAGCAAACTCATGGTTGTAGGTAGGTGTTGGGGATGTTTTGCAATACTTCAAAGAAAAGAAGATTCAAAAATCAATTTTTTTAATATGATGGCAAGTGCAAGTTTTCTTTGATACATTTTTATATATCTCCCCATAACCACTATTCTTTTCTCTGGAATGTCTCTTTCTTTAAAAGAAAAATACTTCGAACTTGGAAGAGCAGTAAAGTGTAAAGCATATGATCAAAAACCCTACCAGACTATTTCATTCCAGTATTTCTTGTTTTGGGACTGGAATTAACATGCTTGGTCCTGTAAATAATAAACCATCATCTTTCTCTCTCTATCCCTGCCCAAAGAAATTAATACTGCAATATTGCATAACTGTAATTCAAAGGAGAGGTATTGATTTTTTTCTAAAAATCCATTTTATATTTTCCTACACTTTTTGTAGAGAAATAGACAACCTGACAATTTTACTTTTTAATTGAACTCACTCATGTTAATTTAATGAAAATGTCATAAAGCCTTGATAATGAATATGTCTGTCTTCAAGGGTAACATTATCAGTGTTTTTCAATGCATCTGGTCTTCATTTTGGGAAGACTGGCAGGAGACCTTTTTCACATGTAATGGAAAATTAATATATAAAGCAAATATATGATGATGTTCCATAGTCCTACTTTAAAAACAGTTGTAATGACGGACATGTAAGACAAAACCCCCCACAGTGATTCCATTTTGCTTGATGCTTCCTGTTAATTATTGCATTAGTAGTATTTACAGCTGTTTCTGCAGTGCTCTCTCTGTGCCCCTAAACATTAAGTTCTTGCCTATGAGTTCAGCTGCTCTGGTAAATAATTATTAGCAGTGCAAAAAGTCTTTGTGAAAGGTAAAGTCACAAGGAATGGATATGGTTGAGGATAACTGAGCTGGAGCAATATATTTACATTACAACCAGGAAATCATCTTGTCACTCGCATGAGTAAGTGAGAGACACAGAAAATAAATAAGTCATTCTAAATTTATTTTTCCACCCCAATAACTTAAGAACCTCTCAACTGCAGCATCCTGTATACATTTATAACGCAGGCTGTCCCATATTTTGATCCTGTTTTCATGGATTGTATGTTTTGTGGTATGATTTTCATATCATCAAAGTTTGATGCTGCTTATTCTAACAGCGAAGATATAATGTTTGCAAGAACTGTACATGAGTGTACCACTGTCTTAAGTAAAGGAATGAGTTTTTGATGACTTGAGGAAGCTGAGGAGTTTGGACAGGATTTACACTTTGGACAGGACTTAAAATATCTCTGCTTCCTCTTCAGAGATGAATGGTAGCATCAGCAGGATTGATAAAGCATCATTTGGTAATTATCAATATAAAATCTTTGCTGGTATAAATTCCTGTATTTTTATCTAGAGTATAGTGTGGAATGGATATTTTCTACAAAAAGAAAAAAAATTTTCTAGTTGTTTTCTACTACTGTTGCAGGAGGTTTCATGGCTCTGTTAAGTGTTAGCTTATGTACTTGAAACGTTTGTTTCTGCCATACAGAAGCCCAGTCTGTTTCTCAGAAATGATAATCCATTTGGAAGCCATCTGGAGACCTTGAGATGACTATTTCTGTAGCCAGTTGGAGGCAGTACCAAAATTCATAGCAGCTTCTGTGGGCTTAGTAGTGATCACCCTCAATATTTTAACTGAAAAAAATTATTTTGACAGGTTTGTGGTTTTTTGAATCCATAGAATTAATCTTAAAACATCATCTCCTCATCACATGTAAATAAAATGTTAGCATTGTTGACAGATTTTCAAAGAAGCAAAATGCTAATGAATACATACCCAAGAGCATTCCTGGACAAATTGTTATCAATTTAGCTGTAGTGGTTAAAGACCTACCACCTTCAGAACAGTTAACAGAAAATTCAAATGTGTACATGGTAGAATTACAAACATCTATTTTAAATAATTCAAGACTTGTTTCCCAGTTGACAAAACCTTGATAAGCTCTCTGATGGGATTTTGAGTTCCTATAACCTATTGCTTGTATTAGTGGGGGCAGAAGAAGCTGGTGCCTCATTTATGTTTAACGCCAGTCATGCCTTTACTAATGTTCTTACGTTGTTTCCCAGCTCCTGTGTCTGGATGAGTTCCCAGCTTCTGGCAAGATGAGACCCTTGCATGTCTCTCCATGGTTTCTGTTCAGAAGAGCTGGACAGGCAAACTGGGAAAAAGTTGTAGGGTGCTCGAGGAGAGCAAGGTAGACCAAGGCTTCAGTCTCCAAAGCTTAGTATAGCCATAGTGGACTAAAATCCTTTAACTTACATTTTTTCAATCCCTGCTGGAAGCTCTTTCTAACAATTAACACTAGCTACCAGAATGCCCTTGGAAAGAGAAGTGTTTTGGCAGACTCTACCAGCTGTGTAAGACATTGAAAAGACTGAACATTATGGTAGCTATTTGTAGGATAAATATCCAAGTGACCAATAAATATTTTATTCTATGGAACAAATACTTTGGAAAAATATAGTTTGTAGCATTATTCAAAGAGGATTGAAAAGTTACTGAATATAAAAGCAATGTGGTACAAAATTTAAAGTAATTTGCAACTATCTTTTTCCAAATTCATTGGAAACAACTATTTTAGGGAGCTGTGTTTGATCCAGGTATAGCTATTCAAGAGCATGTGAACTGGAAGGTGGAAACAGGAAGGAATGAACTAGAAGTAAAATTGGATAGTTTGTTTTCATTATGGAAACTGTATGAAAAGCTAAAATAAAATCTTCCCAGTGCCCCAAATCTCTTCTATGACTCTTCAAAGTGAAATAGCATTTTAAGTCCTAATTTTACTAAACTAAAGCATTAATTGGATAAAAAACATTTTAGTTGAATTAATAACCTGAAAGTGCCATTAACTGGGAAAGAGTTAGAGACATAACTATGTTTTTCTCCTGGTGTTAGTTGAAGTAAGCTCTGTTTGGGACTAATTCTCTTTGCAGTTATAGTCAATTATTTTGTGAATGGGGAGGTTGAGGAATGCCATTCCAAGCTGCTTGGTCTTGCTTTTCAGGGAGGGGTAGAGCACGTGTGCTGAAAAGTAGGGCCTGGAAGCTCTTAATAAGAATTTTAAGGATACAAGATTTTCTAATTGGACAGTTTAGGAAGATTTACAACTTTAGAAAGATACTCACTGTGAAGGTTCCTGGTAGCACTGTCCTCTCACAAGATGCCATGGCTATACATTGAAACAGGCATTTGGACTGTCTGCTTAGCCAGATTCCAGAGGATGTCTACAGGCATCTGTCACTTGTGATGTCCATACTTTCTGTCTTGGTTTTATGTCTCCTTAAATCCTGCACCTTAAAAAATGCAGTTGTCCATATATGACAAAAATTACCAATTTTCCAACTCAAGGAGCACAGCCTGTGAACCTGTCCTGAAACAATGTTTCATTAGCCACCTTTTTACATCGCAGCCTTTGAATCCTAAAAGAGCTGAAATGATGGCACCTCCCTAGAGCTGCCAGTTACCTAAGGAATTAATATGCTTGTATGTTGATGGGATCATCAAAGGGCAAGGTGATATTCACAGTGGCAGATGAGACATGCAATGGATGGGATTTGTACATAAAGTGTACAAGCTGTTGAGGTGCTCCTGAAAGGTGAAGAAAGCCTGACCTCTGCACCTCCCCTCTGGCGCTTCTTTGTTGCTGTCATTGCACTCAAATAATTTATTGTCATCTGATATTAACAGCTTCTTGTCTTAATTCATGGTGACTGCAAACCTATCAGTCACTACCAATGAAACTTCTCACTGTCACATCTGTCTGTCTAGAGCAGGTATCTTCAAGTGTAGAGCACTATGGAATCGCATTACTGTATTTTTAGTGTATGTTCTGGCATTTAAGAAAGGTAAATTTCATCTAAAGGTATTTCAAAGGTTCTGAGAGGATCCCAGCCCAGCATACGTGGTTTCTGTCATTAGCCAGGCTTGTGACTTACACTGGTGTTCCAGTCAAGTACAACTGTTGGTTAATTCTGTAGTAACATCCACTTACCTGGACGAGTGGATGCATGAAGTACACATGGAAGCGTTGCAGAGATGTGACACTGTCTAGTTCTCTGCATAACTCCTACATTTGTGTCTAAATAGCAGTTTGTAGCAAAGAGCTGAAACACATGATTTCCACTCAATCCAAACTATATTCAATTGAAAATGAAAACATCTAACATGCTTTGTATGGGTTTAGGTAAAAACTGGTGTGTACTCAGTAGTTTCTGCCCTTTGTTTCTCCTTTTTCCTGTTCATTCCACAAGGAAGTTCATAATCTTTGCAATCATCCAGATCTGGTGGGACTTAGACATATGCTGTGCTTTAAACAGTACTTGGAGATCACTCTTGTATTTCAGTTATAGCATTTACATGTAAGCCTACAGATGATTTGGGTGGAGAGGAATTGCTCCTCACATAAAGGTGATCCTCAGATTGACCATGGGTAGACTTTTAAATGCCATACCTATGAATGTTGTTTTCTTGCCAGTATTTGTGTGGATGTGTGTAGACATGTAGTATCTAGTTTGTAGTGTGTATGTGAGAGCACACCTGTACATAGAGATGTATATATATACCCTGGTTTTGCCCAATATAACGATGCCAACTTGTGTGTAGAGCCAAAAAACACTTAAAACTATACAGTGCTTGAGATGCTGCATTGTTTTTATTATAGTATTTTTTATATCAGATGAATTGCAGGATGTTTACAGATGCTTATTAATATTTAACTTATACAATGGGGTGGAAGGATGTTTATGATTGTTGTCAGCTAAAGAATTGTAAATGATTCTGGGTAAAATTTTGGCTTTTTTGAAATCCTTGGCAAAACTCCCATTGATCTCACTGGGGCCAAGATTAAACCCCTCTGAATCTATTGTTTACTGGCTATTTTCCTACTGTGATAATTTTTTAAAATGAGTGAAATGTATTTATTTTTTCCCAATGTGAAATCTGCAGTTTCTATTCGGATTTTTCTACGGAACCTGCAAACTACAACACAGGTGGGAATATATGCCTCAGAGAATGTACAGAATTTTTCACTGATCTGGTCCTTGATTATGTCTAAGAAAATACCTTCTAAAATAACTTTTGTAAGATTTAATACAGAATAATCTATAAAGAGATCACCTTTCATGCCTCTCTCAAAAAAGAGGGAATGCAATGTGGCAGGTGAATGTGAAGAACTATTCATTGATAAATAAAAAGTAGTCCTGTCTGTTTTCTATACCTACTGATCTCATGCAGCTCACCTGTCTCTGCAGATCTGGTATGAGACACTTGAAGTACCTTATCCAAAAGTACCTTGTTGGGAAAAGAAATGTTACATAGTAAGTATGTGGCTTTAACCTTCTCATCAAGACATGGAGATACCCTCAGAGCCAGTGTGTTGAATGACTTTGAATATTCCATGGATTAATTAAAATGATGAAAATGTTAAATGGTAATGCAAGTCAGACAACTGCTTGACATTAGAGAAATCGTTTGTGTAGAGGCAGAAGGATCAGTTCTTTAATAGCACAACGGAGGAAAAATACCATAATGCAGCGCTTCCTAAATCCCTTTCCGGGGTATCTTTTAATTATATATGCTCAAAGTGTATTCTTCCTGTAAAAAAACCATATGGCTGTGAAACAGCTAAATAGATGCATCCTAATTTCTTCATCTAAGGCTAAAATAGAATTTTCAAACAAGAGCTGTCATGCACTTTGAAATACATGTGTTGGGAACAGGTAAGTTTATATTCATCATAGATAGTCATCCCAGGGATAGTCGGAGTTGTAAACTGAGGTAGTTATGTCAAGGCTATCAAAAGCTCAAGAAATAGCAAAGCAGACACATTCCTTCATGAGGCTCTTTCTGATGACATTTGTGCTAACGCCCACCACTTCTGGGAATCTTTTCCTATAATTTTGTTCAAGAAAGGATCATATTCAGATTCCTACTCTTCCCCTTCCTAATAAGGCAGGAAGTATGCACCTTGGTTGAACTTTCTAGGAGTTTGTTGGCTGTAGGAACAGACCTCAAAAGAATAAACATTCAAGGCAATCAGTAGGCTTGTGAAGGATACACAGGGCTCTGTTTGGGCTCATTAGTCTGCTAATGTGGATCTGATCACAGATAAGTGGGGGAAAAGCTCCTGTGGAGCTCCTGCTGCACTTGGTGGCAAGGCTCCATGGTTGTTAGTGGGGGCAGTTGAGTGCCCAAGAGAGCAGACACCTTTCCTTTTGCATGTTGGTTGTCTTTCTGCAATTCTAATCAGGACTGGAGTTCAGGACACACCTTTATTTGTCTGCAAGGCCATGTGATATCTGAGGAAATGAGCAGGAAGTGGCTGAAGGTCTGGGTTCTGCCTTTGGTTTCCTGCCAATGGAGCTGGTGTAAGACTGGGGGCAGTTTAGTTAACCTTTGAGTGCCTCACTTTCTCCGCCCATGGGAATGGGGATGCTCAGCCCCTCTGTACAGCCCCCCCGAGTCCTGTAGGAGAGCAGTGTTACATAAACCGCCGAGTTTTACCCACACTATTATATGTAGTGAAATAAATGACTTTTGTCCATAACACTGCAAGAATTGCTTTTCCTAGTTCCAGTTCCCTTTGATGACCTACTACGTCCTGGGTAGTCAGTTTTGAAGCTTAGCAATTGCTCTAATACTTAGAATTACACACATAGCAGGCTCTGTTTGCTGCAGAAAAGAGTAAAACTTTAAACTGCCTGACAAAACTTGCCAATGAAATATATCTAACAGAGCAGGGGTGTAACTTTTGGCTTTATTTACTTGTAATAATGGTAAGGAACAGTGAATTTTGTTTGTTTACATACTGTTTACAATGGCACAGTTTTATTTTTAATATATAAAAACAATTGAGGTATTTATTGCATATACTATTTTAAAGATGTTTTATGTGTTTTCACCTTTGGAATATATTGTTACATTTCCTTGTACAGATAATTTGGGTGGCTTTGTTAATATAGTTAGTAATTTTTATGACTACTAAGTGACCAGTTTTCCGTGCCTTTTTATTGTTGGAAGCATGATTACATATTTATTATTGTATGGAAGTCACTGAGATGTGTATTTTTGTATTCTGCTGGAAGCAATGGTTGATTTTATTGTACATGATAAGAGATGCCTTCCATAACAGGCACTCGTATGAGATCTTCCTTCTCAAATAAACAGAATGCATTCAATGTATATAAGTTCTTGGATTTATTTTGTGTCTACAAATCAGTGGAAATGCTTGGACATCATGACACTGAATTTTAGATGTTATCCATTCAAAATGTGGGCTGCTACCTATGTCATCAAATCTAAACCAGAATTCCCCATTGAAATCAATACAATGGCAAGTCCTTGGCACAGTCCAAGACTTTGGCATTTAAAAGAAAACTCTGTGTGTTAAAACTACATAAAATTTGGATGAATGACTATCAGGTGTCATTTCTACTCAGTCTGCCAGGGACTGCCTGAAAATTGTTTTAAATTAGGGGCTTTGAATACAGCTTTTATACATCCTCTACATGGCTACGTGCAAACCCAGATGTAAGTAGGTCACTGTGCATGTAGGTGTTTACATTTGCAGGGATCTTCCGCTGGATCTTGCTGCCACACAGCGTATTAAGTGTAAAAACAGATTTGCATTTGCATCCATGGTAACAACAGCCATTAAAACAGAACATTCAGCAGCGCCCGTTTTTCCACGGGTAAGTGGCAGTAAAGCAAACACGTTTTTCCTCAGCAGTATGGACTGTGCCTCGCTAGCACCAACCCTGACAAACACTCACAGGGGCTGATTCCAGAGGGCCATTCTGCAGGCAAGTATCAGCTGCCGTGTTGTAGGTCAGTGAGCTAAGCTGTTCTTAGCACAAGATGTGATGTGAAAGTCACCACAATCAGTGGCATATAGGAAGGAAAATTATAGTGTATAGGAACCTAAGTCAGTTCACAAAGGCTGTAATCTTGTGATCGATGAAGCTGTCTTGTGGCTGGGATCCCATTGTCCTGAATGATCACACGCTGGAGAGGCAATTTTATGGATAACCCAGAAAGCTTAAAGGTCAGTGCTGGGGCGTTTAATGCACCATGAATGCCAGGTGCTTGCAGTTCTCTTAGGATTGAAGCCTGTACTTTAATTTAAGGAGTGTTTTGGGAGAATTCAATTTCTTTAACTAAACTGAAATGGTTGGTTTCACTAATCAAAGCAGTGGTATAAATGAGAGACTGTAGCAGGAGAAGTAACTCATGAGGTAAAGCAGGGGACACCACTAGGTATGGCACTCTGCAGTACATGAGGAGACTGGATGTGATGGTGCTTGGACACTGGGAACTCTCCAGAATTTCTTCTAGCAGTTAGACTGCACAATAAGGTAGGCTTCCCACAGTTCATCGTGACCATAAATTAGATTTCTGTGAGTAAGAAGTCAAAGAATGTGAAAAAAAGTAGTCGGATTATAAACCTTAACCTGGGAGATGCACTGAGGGAGCTTTTTAAATAATTTTAAGAAAAGTTTGGTAAATGAGTGAACTGTTCATACCACATGCTAATACTTGTGGCATATAATCAATCCGTTCATGTCAGTGGCATCAAATAGCTGATGATGAAGTCTGAAATTGTGCTTTTAACTCCTATAATTAAATTAATAAAAATCTGAGAAAAAGAAGGTAGTAGACAGGCAAGCATTGAAATTGGAAGTGCCGGAGCAAATCTAACGGAGTTACTGCCCAGAGTTATTTTATCAAAAAGGGCTGCATGGATGTCTTGTCTAAAAAAAACCAAAAAACTAGTAAATAATTATTTAAAAAGGTTTAGTGGGGATGGTATGATAAACTAAAAGGGAAAAAATGAAACTGGTGCAGTATTAACATTTCAGGTTATTATTAAAATATTGGAACAGTGAGCATAGTAAAAAGTGAGAAACAAAAATTATTTTTAAATTATGCCATTCAGGCCACTAAAAGTTTGTGTTTAGATTAAAATCTGTCCATTCTGCAGGCAGATATAGAATTATGGCATTAGCCTGAATTGGCTGTGTATTTAACTAGTTGTTTGCCCCATTTCCTTTGGAGTTATTGCAGACTGTTTCCTAATTACATAAATGCAGTTCTGATCATATTTATAACTATACTTTTAAAAAATAAAGTATGTCAGTGGGACCATGGCCTTGACCATCCCCAGCTGTCTAATGGTAGGAGGATGTCATGGATTGAATCTGTCTGGAAAGCATGACAAAACACGAGGCAGGTGCAATAGCTTCTGCCCTGGCCAAATGCACGCAGATGAGTGAAGGCAGCAGCTGGCCCATGCCCTCCTCCTTCAGATGGGAACTGAGGGGATCTACACGGAAGTGCATCTTTCTTTTTATAGAGGGAGAGATGAGACATGTCATGGTGATGAAATGGGACATCCTGGGATGTGGCAGATGCCTCACTGAAGCACCAGGATTTTTTGCTCTAGCTTTAGTTTCCATTTCCTTTCCCTGACAGCAGTGCACAGCTGTGCCTGCACTTGCCCCTCTGAACTCATTCCTCCCCTCTGCCCTTTTGCTGTTATTTGCATCTCCCATGGCTCAAAGACTTCAGCCCTTCTCAGGTACCCACCGTCATTTCCCAATTACATTTTGCCAAGTGCAATTTCCTTTCTTCAATTTCATTAAAAAAAAAAAAAAATCCGTCTGCTGCCTAGCAACATTAATGTAACAGCAGATATGAGTTCTCCTGGCAGTCAGGCTACCCTCTGAGTAGAGCAGTTCATTGATTAGAATCAGACGTGTAATACCTCTGAATCCCTAATGCATGTCCCTAGTAATAATAATAATAATAATAATCTGCTAATGGTGTAACGATTCAACCGATGGGCTGTTTTCCATCCCTCTCAGGAACACTGCTTTGCTCAGACTTCCTGGGCACAGCATTTCCAACCTGCTGTTGAAGCCATCACTACTCTGAAAGTCAAGTCACACAGGAGCATGCAAGTGTTGTAAGAGTATGTACTTCTGATTTCTGCTTGATGACTTATTTTCGAGCTAACTTGCTAAAAAGCATTAATCCAGTCAATCAGAAATCTTAGGGGGCTATTTTTGAATAAAAAGGAAAAAAAGTTCAAGAAGTTGAAGACGCCATGGAGCTGTTCCCAAACATGGGTTTTTTGGAGTGAGGGGAAGCTGCTTTTTTAAGGATTGTATGTTCAGAGGTCACTTCAGAGTACCTGCACTAAAAGCTCGGTAGTAATGGTTTCAGGCTATCCTTTCTACTTCACCAGCTTCTGTAAACTCTGGGAGGAGCAGGTGGATTCTGAGGCCTCATCCATGGCAGAGTGACAGTTCAGAGGAGAGTGCCTTACCTGGAGTGTGTGGACAAACCATTCCTGAAATTAAAACCCACATGCTTGAATAAAAGAGGAAGTTACAAAGTGAGTTTTTATTTTTTAAGCACTGACTTTATACGAAGGCTAGCCTCACATGATTCTGCTCTGGCATTCCGAGAGGGCCTCTTCGGGGCCTGCACTTTCCACTCCAGCACGTTTTGAGCATCTTCTTTCAGGTACTCCACAGACCATAAACCCAAGGAAATGTAGGTGCAGGGGCGACACTCCAGATCAAGAGGAGGAAAAGCATCAAACCACATCGACTGCCTTGTAGAATCCAGTTGAAGTACAAAATTATTTTTCCAGATGCCAGTTGAAGTCACATCTTAGCATTAGAGAATTAAGGTAGTCATCAGAAGAAAATAATTAATGAGTTTATATATGAATAAAAATCAAATATGTTCCTTAGAGAATTTACAAAGGCAGGCAGCTACAGAGAGAGAGATGGAGGAGACAATACCTGTGCAAGCTCTGCTCTATCAAAACATCAAGAAATAACCAGCATAAATTTTACAGTTGCAGTGTGAAACCTTCACAGAGTTATCTTAGGGAGGTATATATTGCTTTACAAATCAAATGTCCTCAGAATTAATATTTTCAATATAATTTTATCTCCCTGTGACCACTCAGCCATAAAAATGATTACTCTCCAATTCCCAGAATCTTAAGACTATTTGAATTATTGATAGGAGTATTAATTAAATCTTTCAAACATTGTGGAAGGAGTAGCCTGGGCAAATGAGCTTAAATTGTTGAAAACTACAATAACAATTAATTATGTCAGGACAATCAATCATCATTTATTTCTCAGTCAATAAGAACCATTGTTAATGGCTGATTAAGCTCAATTAAGGTTTGATGGAAGCGCTAGTTTTAAAATAGAAGTTAAATTATTGTATCATTTGCTAGCAGGATCAACAATACATCTTGGGTTATTTTTTCAATAGAAATCCCCTCTCAAAACACATTTATTTTGAAAACAAGATTCAATGTCCTGTGTTTTCTTAGATGGCTGGGCAGTCTGGGTTTTTATTAAAGACTTTTTTCCTTGCTGGATTAAATGGAGAAAAATTTGGAACCTTAACCCTTGTAGTTCTTTTACATCTGTTTATCTAATACCCAGTTTAAATGCTTCTGATATCCAGACTAATCCCTGGGGGAATGGAAAGAAATAATACTTTTCCTTAATTTAGAGAGGACTCCTATTCTCTGTAAACCTACTTGCTTTGTGATTTGTGGGAATCTGACCATCAGGTTGCCTTTGGGTTGGTAAAGGGGGTTTGCCTCGAGGAATCACAGTGCTGAAAAGATGTTACATGACATTTTACCAACCCATTAATGTTCCCATTTTGGCTTCCAGGCTCACTTGTTGCTACCATCAGTTTCCCACCTCCCAAATTAAACAGAGAAAAATGAGAACTTTTGGGGCATGCCATGTTAAAATTCCGTTGCACCTTAGTTTTGGGCCCTGAGTGACTCTGGTGCATAAGGCATCAGTGAACCTAAGATGTGTGTAATGATGCTGTTGAAAATTTCTTGTTAAATCACTTACTATTTCACCAAAGCTTTGTTTGCTTTCAATATTAACTGATTTTTTCTTTTGTTTATTTAGTGGTTCAAGGCCTGTACAGTAAATCAAAGTTTTCCTTTTGCATTGACTGTTTTCACTGGCCCAGAATAGAAGTCACTATCTTTTAGAGATACAAAATTTACAACTCTTAAGGAGACTTTCCCAGAAGACATCCAATACAGCAGCTAAAATGCAGTTTCTCTGTCTGAATCCCACACAATTTGCAGGGCAGCTGCATCTCTTACCTTCCATTCTCCTTTGGCCTCTGTGTCTTGGAGGGCACCCAACACTTGCGCAGGTGGTGTCTCTTCCTTTTGACACAGGATTAGCATTTTACAGAGGCAATGAAGTTTTAGCATGATTAGCATTAGAGAATTAAGGTAGAAACATTTGTTTGTTTTTATGATGCATAAAATAAACGCACAACTCGTGCAAATTGTACTTTTCATCTTCTCTTTCCTGCAGAAATGGGTGGGATTGCCCATTTCCTTTAAAAGCAGGCCACCTAGTGCTTGCAGAGCCTCAGCACAGAGAGAAGCCCACTGCCAACGCTTGCTTTGCTCCCTCCCTCACTTGCACTCCCTTCAAACCATGGAGCTGCTCACCTACTTTTCAAAACACACTCTGCCACTCTGCAACTTAAAAGAACAGAAACTTCAGCTTGTTGATTTCACTGGCCTGTTCCCTGCCTGCCTCTGTGCTGCTTGCTTTGCTCCAGCACTGGATTTTGTCAGACCCTCTGTCAACCAGCATTAACACCCTAATATGGCCAAGAAGCGTCAAGGAACGTGACAATGTGGTTGGGATGAGCTGGATTAGTGAACAAAGCCAAGGGTAGAAGGACTGGCCCAGTGAGGAGGCAGTACTGGGAGAAAAGAGGAAAGACAAAAGAGTAAGAGAAGACAATATTCCCCTTTCACCACCAGCAAGCTGGCAGAAACCACATCCTCAGGTTCACCAGAGAAAAAGAGAATTAAGGTAGAAACACTGACAGCTTCTCGTCCTCCAGACTGACACCAGGGCACTATAAGAAGAAAAAAGTATGCCCCAGTCCTTTACATAGGCTATTAAAAAATGATGAGCCAGTAGTATCCATACTGGAATGTGACATCTCCAAAGACAGCAGAAAAGCACAGCCTGGAATGATGTTACTAATTCTGTAGCTGTATGACTAGACATGTAACCAGTGCCCCAGGAAGATACTTTATCCCAGCATTTTGCTGGAGCTTCCTTTCCTCCTCCTAGTGAGACAAGGAGAAGACCCAGACACCTGCTGTTACTATTGGTCCTGTGGCACTTCTCATAGAATGTCTAAATCCTGGTGAAGGTAAATCCTGTCTGAATTTTGTTTTAGAAAAATTGGATAAATCTCTGGGCGAGAGGTGAGTTTGGGGTGTTTTGTGCATATGTAAGAAGTGTAAATACTGAGCTGTGCAGCCCTGTATATCGTATAGCACATCTAAATTCAATCCTGCACGGCTGCCAACGTACTTGGCAATATTCTCCTCTTATTGTATGGGTTTAGCCTTTTAGTTAAAGTGAAAAGTCAGAGATTTTTCATTCTAATCTGCTTTTAAAGAACTGCAGAGCTCTTATTTTTATTAAAAAAAGAAAAAAAAGGAAATTTAACACTAGCTAGAGGATCAGTCTGTATCACTAACAAGAAAATTCCTGGAAAAGCAATGTCTTAGACTGTAAAACTTGAGAAAATTACTAAATGAAAGAAGTGATAAATAAATGCTTTCTATATTTGGTCTGCATTGGATAGTAGGCACCTTCATGTATCTTTTGTTAGCTACTGTCAAGAATACAGGCTGGACTGTTGGATCTGGGATGGAAATGCTGACATTTCAATAGTGGTAGGAAATTAATTAGAAGAAGAGGCCTTAACAAGCTTCTTTCAAAACAAAACAAAACAAAAATCTGTAATCCTGATCCTCAGTGCTTTGTCCTGTTGGCAAAACTTTACTTTTGACTTAGGATCATTTCACTTTAGTTCTGTATCATCCTAACAAGTCTCCTTCCCCTGCAGTGTGAATCATTATCTTTCCTGAAAAGAACTGGAAAACACCCACACTAGAAAGCCTCAGCAGAAACTTTATTTTAATGAATATAATGTATTTTCTCTAGCACAATGTGTATTTTTCACTCACATACACAAAGATACTATCCTCAAATATACCATATAGCTATGCTAAGTTGCAACTTACTATTTATATTAATTATAAATGTTAATTTCAAAATTTCAAATAATATCTTAAAACTCACCACCTATAAAACTGTAATTAACTTTACTTGGAAATCCAGCCTTATAATCAATCATCAATATATACCAGGTTTCTGCAATCTCATCAAGTGAATTTGCATAGAAAATTATCCTCCCCTGGCACACCTG
>VZRO01003873.1:1853126-1921292 GCA_013397915.1 Daphoenositta chrysoptera
CAGTCTCGGCTGGGGACTGCCTGGCCCGTGCTGGGGCTGTGCTGGTCGGTGCACGGAGGCTCCGTGAGTTCGCGTTCCCTCCTGCGTTGTTTGGGTTGTGGTCGGTGCGCAGGGGTTAAGTAAGTTCAGCCTGTTCTCAACATTTCGCTGTAAAAGTGTCTCCTCGTCCTCCCTCCCTCCCGCCGCACGTCCTCCTCCCAGTTCCTTTTCGCCCTCAAGGGAGGAGGAACAAGGATCGTTCCTCCTTCGCTTTCTTGGCTCTTATGAGGGGCTTTCTTTGGCTTTCTTATTACAACGGAAGTGCTTTTCTCTGGTTTTCAAAAAAAACCTCAATATGCAAAAGGAAAAAAAAGGGTGAACTGTAGATCCGAACTGTATTTAGTGATGAATTGCGAGGGTGAGATAGGGAGGAAAAAATCCCACTTACATGGTATCTGGAAAAGATCAGTGATACCGAAATAAATGGTAACAGTGCTCGAAATTTATCCACATTACACTTGGGAAGAGTCTTACATATTTGTAAGATTATTTCAGAATCGTACAGTTAGACTTTAGTGATAGATACCACCAATATTTAATTAATCCTTGAGAACTAAACAAGGTATTCTCTGGCGAAATTTTCTCTAGGGGGGAATAAGTTTGCTTGCGAAAATGCTGCAGCTTAGAAAATAATAGTTCCACCTTACTTGGTGTAGTTCTGTTATATACGAAATATACAACAGAATGAAGTACAGAAGCTTAAAGTTAATTGCATAAGCCACAATCTAGGCTAATGGATATCCCTAGTACATCAAGTAACATTTTTTTCCCAGGAAGTGTTTGAGAATTCAGACCCAGGACTGGGGTGAAGCTGTGGTGATGGTTTTCTAGCGATGATTTAGGAAAAGAAAATGAAGGATTCTTTTGATATTGCTGCTTCTATGTGACAAAAATACAATGTAAGAGATTTAAAACCAAAAAAGAAAAAGAGGATGCAGCCTGTCATTAACACTCACCATAATGATGTATTTTGCTCGCCTCTTAGTGTGGGTCTAGCTGTGGTTAAGACAACTTGTATTTCATAACTGGACTTTTTCAAAACTGGCAACCTGATAACTGAAACTGATAAATCACTAGAAATAAGAAATAAAGAAGGATCCATTATACTATTCTGCCTGTTTGTCAGTGTAGACTTGCTTAATTTGGTTTTCAATAGCAATTGTTTGGTAAGGTTGTAAATACACATGCAGGACAACCAGGGAACCAGGCCCAACCAATATGGATATATGAAAGGAAGGTTCTGCTCTCCTTCTATGACAAAGTGACCAGCTTAGTAGATGAGGGAAAGTATGTGGGTGATGTCTTTCTTGACTTTAGTAAAGCGTTTGACACCGTCTCCCACAGCATCCTCCTAGAAAAACTGACTGCTCTCGGCTTGGATGGGAGTACTCTTCAGTGGATAAAAAGCAGGCTGGATGGCTGGGCCCAGAGAGTGGTGGTGAGTGGAGCTAAACCCCACTGGAGACCAGTCACTAGTGGTGTCCCCAGGGGTCAGTTCTGGGGCAAGTCCGTTTAACATCTTTATTAATGATCCAGACATGGGGATTGAATGCATCCTCAGTAAATTTGCAGACAGCACCAAGTTGGATGGGAGTGTTGATCTGATTGAGAGTAGGAGGGCTCTACATGGAGACCTGGACAGGCTGGGTCAGTGGGCTGAGGCCACTGGTATGAGGTTCAACAAAGCCAGGTGCCGGGTCTTGCGCTTGAGTCACAACCCCTGCAGTGCTACAGGCTGGGAGAAGAGTGGCTGTAAAGCTGTTCGGTAGAAAGGCACTTGAGGGTTCTGGTTGACAGTGGCTGAAGATGAGCCAGCTGTGCCCAGGTGGCTGAGAAGGCCAATGGCACCTGGCCTGGATCAGCCATAGTGTGGCCAGCAGGACCAGGGCACTGATTGTCCCCTGTACTCAGCACTGGTGAGGCCACACCTCAAATCCTGTGTTCAGTTTTGGGCCCCATACTTCCAAAAGGACGCTGAGGCACTAGAGCATGTCTAAAGAAGGGCAGCAAGGCTCACAAAAGATGGAGAATACATGAGGAGTAGCTGAAGGAGCCGGAGAAGAGGAGGCTCAGGGGAGACCTCACTGCTCTCCATGACTACCTGAAAAGAGGGTGTAGGGAGGTGGGGGCCAGTCTCTTCTGCAGTGAGAGGACCAGAGGAGATGGATGGTTGGACTAGACAGTCTTGTAGGCCTCTTCCAACCTTGATGATTTTATGATTTTAAAAGAGTGTTGTTTTTAAATTTCTTATTTGGAATGAGTCATCCAAAGCTCAGTGTTTGATTAAGGCTGGCTTTTGCAAATCATCATCAGCGTTCTCTAGGCTGCTTCAGGTCAGTGTGTTGAAGACAAAACACCCGTACTTTTTCTTTAAAAGAAAGATGTCTATTTTTGCCCTAGTACTACTAAAAGACTTCCTTTTTAAAACGTAATATAGATATACTATTATCACGGCCTAGAATCTTTTATTTAAAATTTTATTTTAATAAGAACATATTACATATATTTTAAATTTATTGCCTGAATAGTTCAAATTTCTTATAACCTGTATGTGTTTAACATAGGTTTGCGCATGTACACATATGCCCCTATAACAATCAAAGAGATTTCCTTACCACATTTACAGAAAAAAGATAAAGTTTCTTCTTTTCTGCCAGCAAAGGTTTATCAATACACACTGACTTAGAGTGAATTTAGGCATGGGATGGACTTACACAAAGATATTAAATCCATAGCAAATTTCCTGTTGGATTCCCTTAAACTGATTATTTAATTTTGCTCCTTACATATATTCAAACAAGGATACATGTATATGGAAAAGCTAGCTAAGTGCTTATTACGTGCTCTGATGAGAAAAGTGTTCCTCAGCAAATCACTGGAAAAATGGGTTTATAAATTCATAGAATGCTTTGGTCTAGAAGGGACCTTTAAAAGCCATCGAGTCCAACTACCCTGCAGTGAGCAGAGGCATCTGCAACTAGATCAGGTTGCTCAGAGCTCTCTTCAGCCTGACCTTGAATGTTTCCAGGGATGGGGCACCTACAACCTCCGGACAGCCTGTGTCAATGCCTCATCACTCTCATTGTAGAAGATTTCTTGTATCTAATCTAAACCTACCCTCTTCTAGTTTAAAGCCATTCCTCCTTGTGTTAATACAACAGGTGCTGCTAAAATGTTTATCCCTGTCATTCTTATAAGCCCCATTTAAATACAGTAAGGCCTTCCCAGAGCCGTCTCCAGGCTGAACAACTCCCACTCTCCCAGCCTGTCTTCATAGCAGAGGTGCTTTATCCCTCTGATAGTTTTTGTGACCCTCCTTTGGCCCCACTCCACCAGGTCCATGTCTTTCCTGTGCTGAGGACCCCGGAGCTGGATGCAGCACTGCAGGTGGGGTCTCACCAGAGCAGAGTCACCCTGCTGTCTATGTTGCTTTTGATGCAGGCCAGGACATGGTTAGCTTTTTGGGTTGCAGTTGCACATTGCTGGGTCATGTCCACTTTCTTGTCCACCACCGCCCCCAAGTCCTTCTTCTCAGGGCTGCTCTTAATCAGTTCATCCTACAGCTTTTATTGATACTGGGAATTTTCCCAACCCAGATGCAGGACCTTGCATGTGGTCTTGTTGCACCTCATGAGCTTCGTATGGGTCCACTGCTTGAGCTTATCCAGGTCCTTCTGGATAGTATCCTATCCCTCAGGCGTGTCAGCCACACCACTCACCTTGGTGTTGTCTGCAAGTTTGCAGAGGGTGCATTTGATTCACTTGGCCTATGTCATTAATGAAGATAGTAGATAACACTGGTCCCACTGCGAACTGCCGAGAGACACCACTTGTCACCAGTGTCCATCTGGACACTGAGCTGTTGGCTACTCTCTTCTGGATGCGTCCATCCAATCAGCTCCTTATCCACTGAACATTCCACCCATCAAATCCATATCTCTTCAATTTGGAGAGAAAGATGTTTTGGGGGGTTGTGTTGAAGGCCTTATGGATGTCCAGATAGATGACATCCGTAGCTCTTTCCTTGTCCACTGATGTAGTCACCCCATCAGAGAAGGCCACCGGGCTGGTTAGGCAGGACTTGCCCTTGGTGACGCTGTGCTGGCTGTCCTGAATCATCTCCCTGTCTCCATGTATCTTAGCACAGCTTCTAGGAGCATCTGTGGCATGATCTTCTCAGACACAGAGGTTAGACCAACTGGTCAGTAGCTCCTAGGATACACCTTTCTACCCTTTGTTAAGGTGCGTACAATGTTTCCCGTTTTCCTGATTGCCATGACTTTTCAGATATGATGGAGTGACTTGATAACTACCTCAGCCAATTCTCTCAGGACTCTGGGATGTGTCTCTTCAGGTCGTTTACACTTACGCACATTCAGGCTCCTCAAGCGGTCACAAACCTGGTCTTCTCTTTGCTCCCCCAGTCCATCCACTGGAGAGGTGTTACACTTATGCACATTGGATTACGCACATGGATTACGGTCCATCCACTGGAGAGGTGTCGGAAGAAAGGTTGCCAGTGAAGACTGAGGCAAAAAGTTGTTGAGTATCTCAGCCATCTCATCTGTTGTTACCAGTTTGCCAGTTGGTTCATCAGTGGGAGTGCATTTTCTTTGACTTTCCATTTCTCTCTGACATACCTGTAGAAGCCCTTCTTATTCTTTGCATCCCTTGCCAAGTTCAGCTTTAGCTGCACCTTGGCCTTCTGACCTCATCCCTGCAAAACTGGGCAGTGTCCTTGTACTCTGCCCAGAATATCTGTCCCTGCTTCTGCCGCCTGTTCATCTCCTACTTGCCCTTTAGTTTGACCTCAGCTGGTCTTAGTTTGGTCTCAACTCAGCAATGCCAGTCGTGTGCCTTTCTTTCCTGATTTCTTACACCCAGGGACTGGTAGCTCTTGAGTTTTATGGAAAGCGTCCTTAAAGATCTGCCAGCTCTATTCTACTCCCACACCTCTGAGGACAGTTTCCCAGGAGGTCCTATGGATTTAGCTCCTTGAACAGCCAGAAGTATGCTATTCCAAAGTTGAGGATCCGGAACTTACTTTTTGCCTGTTCATTTCCCTCAGGGCTTCAAACACCACCAGTGCGTGACACCTACGGCCCAGGCTTTCACCAGTCCTGTCGTCAGTGATTAGCTCACTTAGGTTGGTGACCAGCAGGTCCTGTGTTCCGTCCCCTCTAGTCAGGATTGTCTGTTATGTGTCTTAAGATATCCTCCATGCATTCCAGGACTCTCCTTCTGAAATAGAAGGGTGTGTGAATAGTAGCTGTGCTACTTTTTCGGGAGATTTGGGTTGGTTGAAGTCCCCCAGCAGGACAAGAGCCTGTGAGCATGATGCTTCCTGTAGCTGGAGCAAGAAGGCTTCCTCAGTAGGCTTCCCTGGGTCAGCCGTAAGGTTCTCTTCATACCTTGTTTTGTTCTTTTTGTCAACATGCTTTCAGCCCGTTCATGGCTGTTCTTCAGAGACAGCTCTTCACACTCCATCCATTTCTCGTTGTAGAGGGCAACATTCAGCTGCTCCTTCCTAGCCTGTCCTTTCTTAACAGCCTGTAGCTGTCCACAGCCACACTCCAGCTGGGGGGTTTTTCCCTACAAGTTTTAGTAATGGCAACTAAGTTGTAGTTTTCTAGCAGGACAGAGGCTTCCAACTCCTCTTGTGTGTTGCCCATGCTGGATCCATTTAAGGTGAGCCAACTTGCTAAAAAGGTAAAGATGGTGTAGGTGTTTATTAATTCGTTGCGTGACCATTTTTTTCCTTTTTTTTGGGCGTCTGATGATAGTTATTCAGTACCAGGAAAGTCCTGTTCCTCTTATATCTGATACTTCTGCCATTTATTCCCTTTTTTGAGTTAACAATAGGAGGAAATTAAATTTAATAGTCAAATTCAATATCCAGACGTAAACGCAATTTTAAATGGTAGGTTTTATTTATACAAATGAGCTATTTCCAGGCTGTTTTGTTGTCAGTGCTTTCACTTCCTTTTCAGTTAGTTTTAATGTTTGTGTACTTCTCAGATGATTGTTGTATTGTTGTATTGAATATGGATAATAATTTTTATATATTAAAAAGAAAACGTTCAGGTTTTGCTGCATTGTTGGACAAGTGGGACCCTTCAGATTTCTCTGAAATGCATGACGGAGAGCAGAGATGCTGTAGGTGGTATAATACAGGTATATATTAGGACCTCTGTAATTCAAGTACTGAAGGACAGTATGCAGACAAGACAAAATTATTATGGTGTTAGGTTGATAAACCCTCATGGTTTCTGTCCAGTATCTTTCAGAGTCTTCATACTGTGATTTACAAGTCTGTTGGTTTTATAGGTAGGGGACCCTGCAGGTTGATGTTCAGGTCTCCCGAGCTGAGTAGCAGATGACATAGGAAAACACTTAACCTGAAGGCAGTTTGCAGTGTAACTGTGAACTACCGTGCCTCAGTGAACACTGCAGCACCCAACAGGGTCAAAGGTCATAGTGTGCTATGTTCAGCTTTATTAAAATTGCTGCAAGGAGGGATCCATCCAAAAATGTAGAGCTGAAGTACCTGATCCTGTGGGAAAACCCAACTTTTCCTATAGATGGCTTTTCTTAGGACAAAGAATGTCTAAGAGTATTTCACCAATATGGTTTGTATTTTTAGTGGATTAGCCATATAAGGTAGAGCAGTAGGGACAAGTGAAGTGGATTTCTTTTTATTGCCTGATGCTGTTTAGTACGTTTTTTTCTTTCAAGCACAATGCAGAAGCATTGTGTTTAGTCTTCTAGCCATAGTTTACTGTGAAATGAATTTTTATTTGTATTCATTATATTAATATATAATATATATAATCTGTGGAACTTGCACCTGGCTGCTTTGTGTAATTGCCTTAATTTTGCAAACTTCAAACATCCAATTGAGAGAAGCTGTGCTCTAGAGATGAAAATGTTGCAGTTTATTTGCCTAAGTGTAACTTCTTTTCTAAGATTCTAGCAAGTTCATCTTTGTGAAGGAAAGCAGAAATCAAAGTGAAATGTGAATATATGTACCTAATAATAATCTCTTCCTACTGTATTCTTGAAAAGGTTTTACTTTTAGACATGTGCTGGGGTGGAGGAAGATGAAGAATACAGTTACTTGATGACACTACTAATGTTCTTATTTAAATTACTTATACTGAATACTAAACCCCTATAAAGGTTTATTTCCCATATAAAGGTTAAGTATGTGCTTGAGATGAGATTGACAAAACCAGTCTGGTCAGTTGTGTGAAGAAGACCCATACATTGATGTCGTGGTGTTTATTTTCTTAATCTTTGCAGTCATTTTTACATGCACTTGCTTCTTGCCTGGTTTGTTTTGTATAGTCTAGGAGCTCTTTTTCGATTAAATGGTGTGACCATGGGAAAAGATGAAATATTAAAACATCCATAGAACTTAAAAGCCCACCCACCACATGCTTCTTGTCTTTATTAACACTCCATATTTATTGCCTGTTTTGGGGGATGCAGAGATGAATGAAACAAACTGGATCCATTGCTGCTGGTTAGTGAGGGAAACTTGAAAAAAATACCTTCATTTCATAGCTGTTTTTTTTTATCTTCTTGTTGTTAGAATTAGACTTAGGATAAATAAGGGCAGCTGACTCGAGCAGAAACTCTTGTGACCTACTTGGTTGCGAGTGCTGGCAAATGCATGTGGTCTGCTGTGTTTTGCCAGCAGAGACTGAGCTGCCCAGAGCAGAACCAGAGGACCAGAGTGATGATCCATGATAGCCTGTAGCACCTCAGGGTGACAGACGTGACTAGGCCCGTTGGCTGGGTGGGTGAGTTGTACATTTGCCTTCTGAGACTGTTAAAGGGTGGTTACAGTGCGTTTTGTAGTACAGGAAACTGCTGAAAAACCTTCCAGAGTATAAGTGACAGTGAAACAATATTTAATGTAATGTTCCTCCCCACCCCCAATGCAGCATTGAAATTCTAGTTAAAGAAAAACGAAACTTACTGCGAGGTGTCTGTGTTCTGCATTTCATGCCTGGTTTTGAAGGTCATTAAGGCAGTACATTTTCAAAGGCAGCTGTCAGTAAGGATGGTGTGCTGTTTAATCTTTCCTGGTTTTAAAATGCTTTTTAATTGTTTTTATTGGTTCTTGGTTTGTCTGCTTGCATTTTCAGAGTGGATGCAAACTAAATGGATAAACATAAAATAATGAAGTATAAATATTTTTTGTAGGTATTTTTGAGCTGATGTCTTTCATCGAATACCAAGATTGGTAAGATCATGGATATGTACGCCAGGGCTCAGGGCAATCGCATGAAATCAAGAATATCTGTAGAAAAGGTAATTATCTGTATTTAAATAGAAAAGTATTTAATAGCTTTTCGATCTAATAATGAACCAAGTGAATTGGTTTGTTTGGGTTTTCTGAGTGTGGGGTTTTTTTGTAATGTGTTTTAATTTTGGTTGTCTGACATTTCAAGGAGGCAAAGAAATTGCTTTTACTTTACGCTTTGGCATATTTAGTGTAACTGAACTGGGAAACAGCATAATTTAAGGAAAGGGTGCATGCTTTTGTCTTTCAGGGTGATGTGATAAAACTGTGATGTAATAATTTCCTAGATTTGCCTTGTTTATTGGAATATAGCTTTTATTTTAGAGCAGATTTTTTGAATTTATATGTAATAAATCAAAATACAACTATATAGTCTTCATTGAATTCTGTGAAGCCTATATTAGGGCTTACTTGTAACATCTTTATATCTTGGTTTCTTTTCTGGTTTATCCTTGTGTTTACATTAACATTTAGGAAGTACCTTGGTGAAAAAGAAATATGTCTAGCACTTAGGAAGGATATTAGTGGGGATTTCTAATATTAAATTAAGCTTATGTATCCTTTTAAATTTTGTCACTTTAGCTTGGAGAACATAAATACTGTTCCTAAAGTTTTCTTGCAACTTCTATAAGCACTTAATGAAATGAAAGTGGCGGTTTATCCTGAAGGAACAAATTTATTTATCTAATCATATTTCTCTAGGTAGTTGAACACAGATGAGTAATTTTCTAGGTCTTTCTTGTTTATTAATAACTTCCTTGTTTGCAAGTTGCTGCAAGAGTAAGAGGAGAAACTGAGCAAGGAAGCATCTTGCCACGTGAAAATTGCATTATTTTATTTCATAAGCAGATTTTGTTGTTTTAAGGAAACAGTGTCTGTGGTATATGTCCTGTTTGAAGGCAGAGGAAAGTGTTATGAGACAGCCAGGCAGGCAGTCAGTTGTTCCAGGTCCTAACACAGAATGTTAACTGCCATATATTAAGCAGTTTGTAATTATGGATGATAAACTTCCACTTTAAGACACATGGTGTAAAACTTTGTACTTTATTGGTTTATGAGAACTCTTCAGCTCAAATAGAGATCTTCAACTACAGTCAAGTAATTTTGCATCCTCAACATTAATATAAACTGACTTTTAAAGGACTTTTTAAATCTGCCCTTTATTTGTTTTTCTGTTTCAATTTACTAAACAAAACAAATGCCAACCTCCCTGCCCCACCAGTTTTTTAGACCCATGGGTTACAGAAACAACTTTCTAATAATGACAGTGACCAGTGATTCCTCACTGATTGTAATAGTTGCTTAAAATATTACCTCGGTGAACTGCTCCATTAATCGCTATTAAGCATTCTGGACTGTGTGGTTCTAGAAACATGACTTTGAACCCTTCTTGCAGAATTCTGCATTTTCCTACAGCCAGACTCCATTGTTTTGATCTGTGGCTGCCTCCTCTTAATGTTTACCTGTGAGGTGGCTATTTACATTATGGTGTGGAACTTTCATTCTCATAGAACCAGGCAGTAGGGTGGTCAGAAATGCACTGTGTTTCTCCTTCTGTTGACTTACAGAAGATTGCAGTCTGATTCCCATCCTCTTCGTAATACTTTCTCACAGCTAACAGGAATTGTTGCAGTAGTAGCTCTTAAAAGTCAGTGCACAGTTATGGTACGTATATTTAAAGCCTGAGTTTCTATTTTTACAAAATTACCTCAAAATATTCAGTCCCTTTAAATCTTAGAGCAGGTTAAATCAAGAAGAGCTGCTTTGTTACTTTAGAGCAGAGTAGACATGACTGTCTAGCACTGCATTTCATTTCTCTAGATACTGTGGCATCTAACAGGTTGTTTGAAATATTAGAAAACAGTTGTTTTCTAAAACACTTCATGAGACCAAATACGTCCTCCAATGTACTGTGATGGATCCTTAGGTAATGACTTCTTGATTTGCTGGAATGAAGAGACAGTGCAGATCTTTGAATATTCAGATCTTTGAATAGAGGTGTGACAAGGATTTCCACTGTTCGTGTCTGAGCACCCTGACAATATTTGTGGTTTTCCCCTGGCACAACTTAGTAAATTTGAAATCTGTGCTTGTGAATGAAATAGGATTTCTTGCAAGACATGACTTTTGAATTTCTGTGAGAAAGGAGTACCAAGTCCTACAGGCCTACCAAGTAGCATTTTATAGATTGCTTGGGTGTTTTTTGCCCATATATCGATCTACATTGGAAGTAGCTGTACTATTTATAAAAACAAATTACATCCTTTTGTTGAAGATGACCTCTTGTCCTTACCTAAACTGAGCTGATAGTCTTGGGAACTTGTTAGTTTTTAGTTTTTAATGTAGTTGTGTCTCCTAGTTCAGGATTGTGAGAGAACTTGCATCATTGTCTGTTGGATAGGAGGATTTCTCTGAAATTGGGTCCAGTCCTCTGCTGTCACAAGCACAATTTTGCTAAGGATAAGAATATGAAAAAGTTACTAAATATAGCCTCTCAGTTAATGAGGGGTTCAAAACACCTCCCCCAAACCACTGCTGGTTTTATCTTTTTAAGCCATACTGCAGTAATAACTAAGACTTAAGAATTTCAGGCTGAAGCTACTCACAGCAAATTTGTACCTATTTGTTCATGGATATCCTTATTCTTCTGCTTAAATAATTTCTTTCGCTGATGTTCACCCTTCTTATTTTTTTACAACTGGTGATCTGTCCTCTGTTAGCCTTGGTTTTTGGAAACTGTGTAAACTAAGGTTTTAGTCTGCTTTTGTATGAAAGCCTGTGCATTCCAGTGATTATCCTTCATAGCCCTACTTTCTGTGCTTGTTGTGAGTTAATCTTCTTTTTATATGCGGATAATACTGTATGTGCAATTACACAGGATGTCCTTCTCAGTGACTCTGATTTCAGTTCTTCCACTAAAGGATGCATGTTTGCTATTTTCAGTGCAGTATCATATTGACTATCCACTCATTGCTATGCCATGATCAAGAAGTCAACTCAGGTCTTTTATTTCCCAGTTTGTGAATTTGCAATTCAATTTTAAAGCTTGCTTTAAGTTTTTAAGGACATAAATTTCTGTTTCTTATTGTTGTTTTTTAAAACACTTAGCAAATTCTTCCTGTGTGATTTGCTATTCTTCTTAGCTGATGACACCTGCTTATTTCAAATTATCAACAGTCTTCATCTCATATTTTTTTCCTCATTAAATTTATTAATGATGATGATGCTTGATACCAGTCTCAAGATAAATTCTGAAGAAGTTGTTTACTGACCTGTAACAACTATTCTCAAACCCCCCCCCCCTTTATTATCTCCATCCAGGCAAAGTCTTCATTTCCAAAAACAGCTCTTTTAGTTAATTCTGTCTTTATCTGGTTTTGTTAACTCTTCATATATTTAAGGGATCTACAGAAGTCCAGATAGATGGGATTTTTTCTTCTATGTATGTAGTGTGCCTGTTAATTTCCATATAGTTATTATTTTCACATTCTGAGCTTTTTTATATTCATTAATATGATCTGAAAAACATGTGTCACTTTGTTCCTCCTCATTTTAACTATTTTATCTCTTAACTGAAGAGATAAAATATCTCTTCAGTTGCATAGTGCCACCATAGGCTACCAGACCTGCATATAGTCTTGTATGCTGGTCCTTCCAGACCTTAGGGAGATTTTTTTCCCGTTGTTTCATCTTTATTCTTCCCCCACTTCAACTTAAGATTCTCCAAAATGTTGAATTGTTCTTCACCTCAGTAGTTCCTCACACCATGCTCTGGTTCTAAGTTACCCATTCTGCCTTTCAAATGTTAAGCTAGGGAAAGGTACTTGTTTATAAATAAGGTGTGTGTAATAGTTTGTAGCTTTAGAAAAGCCAACTAGAGAATTAACAATGATCCCTTCTCAAACTGGAGCACTGTTGGCTTGCAGAAAATTAGCAGGTCATGTCATTTGACTTCTTTTCTTCTTTCTTTTCCTAATTACTATTTTGAATGTTGTGACTGATTAAATTATTGTAGAAGCTGAAAATGAGACATTTCAACATGTTTGCTTGGCTTCACAAATTAACTTCTGTACAAGACAAATGAAGGAATTACTGGGGAAAAGTCTGAGTAATAACTGGTATTGCAGCCACTTGTAAATTTGGAAGATCTAGGGAATCAGCTAAAGGCACTGACAGCATATTTTGGAAAGTACGAAGATGTCTTACTAAACTGTGAGAGCAAATTGCAACTAAACATGTGGCGGTAAGGGAATAGATAAAAGTGGAAATTGGGTGAATGCTTTATTCATTTATTTCAAATGACCCAATAACTGCCTAAAATACTTTTAAAAATAGTTCAGCTGCTAGTTTTCTATAAAAGATACTGTTTTGACTTCTTTAGGGTCACTTGACCTTGGCTGTCAGTATGGCAGTCCGAGCCTTGTTGGCTAGCATTCTGAAATGTATTTTGGCAATTTCAGAGATCCTGAAGTTCTGTTTTGCTTTTGTCTGTTCATTCTAGAAGTGCTTTCCTAATTTTGTGTTGCCATGAGCACAACCATGGTGACACTGGCCCTGCTCTATTAATTTGGCTTTCAATGTAGTAGTATTTGATACTGCTTTTTATACAGAGAAAAAACAAAATCTTTCTCGAGGCTTAACTGTAATATGTAAGATCACCTTTTACTCTAAAGGGTTTGTTTTTGTTGTGGGAGTACAAGAAATGTAAAACATTCTCTGTCTAAATTTGGCTATCTAGCACTTCAGCTATTGTTTGGGAAGCTATGCAAATTTGAAATACCTTGTCATAAGTTGGACACACTGATTTCTCATGTCATTTTAAACAGGGCAGTCTTATAGAGAATAATAATCTGGATTAATAATATTTGACCATATGATGTTCTTTTTTATGTTCTTAACCTTACAATTTGCTAGAGAAGATGAAAATTTTAAATTAAAAAAAGAAAAAATTGCCGACTTCCTAAAACAATTGAGAGGATACTGTCTTTTTTACAAGCTGAGTGAAACAGTTTTTGTTGTTCTGTAGTCTTATTTGCCTTCATAGTGTTGATTCTTTTGTTCTGCTACGCTTTGTTACACTGGGAGAAAGTCTTGGATTCTTCAGCCTTTTTTAGCCATCCCTGGGTGCTTGCATGTCACCATAAGTGTAACTACAAGAAATGTTACAAAAAGTATTTACATGGAATTAAGTTACAGTTGTTTTATATTCTTCATGGAATGGGAAAGAGTGCATGTGGATTTTCTTGGGGGTTTTTGCTTGTTTGTTTGTTTTCTTCCCCTCTGACTTTTGAAGCCACTTCCATTACTTTTCTTGGCTAAAATTGGTTTTCATCCTATTTAAGGAAAAGCTGATGGTTTTTCCTTATACAGGCTACAAAGCAAGGAATAGATGGAGTTTGGATTTCTTCTTGGATTCATCTGTTCTTTTTTTCCAAGTCTGTGTGTTCTCATTTTTAGGTTTTTTTTAAATACAGAATGTCAAACTATTTTGGAATAAAAGTATTGCTTGAAAAAAATGTAGCTGCTTCAGCTTCATGTCCTGAAGTAAATTTAAACTTCAAGCCTGGTGATTTATGTACAAAATAATTTGAAATAATAATCAGAGCAGCAAAACTTGTGGGGAGCAGAGAATAGATGAATGAACTATGTATCTGAAACTGAAAATGCTTTTTTTTCTTTAATTTTTTTTCATTCTTTTTCAGAGTTTCGGTGAAAGTATCCTGCATTCTATGAAGTCGCTGCTACACAGCAGGAAAGAGTTATGCAATGTATCAGCAGAAGAATGCTTGAATCAGGAAGAACAAGATAATTTTATTGAGGTTTGCTGTAATATTCCTACTTACATATATTTTCTGGCTATGATAGAAAACAATGTCTCGTGACACAGTATGGAAAGCTGCAGGATAGTAAATAGGAACAATGCTGCAAGTTATTAGACTTAAAATCTATGCCTCCTGTTGTCATTCTTGAATTGAAGTCTTAAAAAGAGCTGTGACATTTCAAGGTGACATTTCTCTGCTTTGGAGGATTTGTGAAACTAGAAAACCAAGATGTGTATAAAATAGATGACTTGGGCATACTGCATTTGTGAGCACTGCTGTGATCAGGGTTGTATGAATGGTATCCTCACAAAGTAGCAGAACACTTTGATTCAGGTCTGAAGATAAAAGCTGAAGCCTCAGAATTGCAGATCAATTTTTTGCATATTGTTTTATGTACTTATGGGTGGGCTGAAAGCTGGACAAGGAGAAAAGTAGACCTGACAGAATGTGGGACTATCTAGATAAATCTCAAGCTGTGAGGAGGAATTACTAGAACTGTTTGAGTTACAAGGCTAACAACTTCTCCAAAGGGAAAAGAAAAAAGTAAAAGCAATATCTACCATGTAGCTTGTATTATGGATTTTACAAGACTTCTAATTAGTAGTTGAGGGGCCTGAGAAGGAGCTTAGAGAAGGAGAGAATGACCTGAAAGGCCTTGCAGAGGACCTGAGATAGGGAGAACTGAAGCAAAGACAATTGAGGAAGTGGTTAGGGGAGACTGGTAATTTCATAAGGAGTAGCAAGAGGCAGATTGTGTGATCAGCAGAGACGAGTTAGGATTGCCTGGATAACACCAGAGGTTTTGTAACTGAATGGGTACAGTCAGAGGTTGTGACTCTGTAAAACATTTGGGGAGCAGGCAAGAAACTGAATTTGTGAAAGATGAGAGCTGTGTCAGATTAACTTAAGGAGGAAGAACTATGCGGTGGAGGTGGGGGCAAAGCCTTGTCTTTTTTCTGATCAGGCAGACCATGCTTTAGAATCTATGAAGGTATTTTTGTCTTGTAGCAAATACCTGACAAATAGCTGGGAACGTGTTTTATATGCCTCTAGTGCTGGTCCCTGTGGAGAAAGATAGCTGACTATATTTAGTTACCTTATTAGATCAAGCAATTAAGAGCCCTCTGGTTGAAATATAAGAGGGTCACTATCCTGTCACAGAACAGGTATTTTTTCCTCATGAAAATACAGGAAAAGATACTTATATGGAGAGTGTTGTTAAAAAAACTCAGACTTGAGAAAACCAGAATTTAGGTTTTCCTGTACCATTTCCTTTGTACCCATGGCTTAAGATAGCCTTCGAATACAGTGTCTCATACTCTTATTTTTAAAGAACGGGCTTGTGTTACTGATGACCTTTTTATTTCCTTGGCCTACTCCCCAACAACTTTTGATACACTGATATACTAACTTCAGACATGTTCAAGGTATTAAAAGGTGATTTTTTTTCTGTGAAAACTGGAATTTGACCACAATAAAGAGATCCAGATTAGCCTTGTCATTCGAGGCAAAAATAGACAGACCCAGTAGTGGTGTGGTCTCTTCGTCAGCTGTCTGCTGACCTCACAGTGTAATATTGCCCTTCATTTGTGTGCAGCTATGACTCCTGCTCACTGCCCTGTCTTGCACAATGAGTTATCCCATGGGAGAAGATAAGGGTTGGAACAATTATCTTGAGGAAGGGGAAGGGGCATGTAAGAAGACAAAAAACAAACACCCATTAAAAAACCAAAGCAAAACTGCCAAAACCCCAAACAGCAACCATCGCTAGAGCCTCTAAAAATGTTATTTAGAGAACTAGTTTTTTTCCCAGGTAGTTTAAATGGTTTGATATTTTGCCCCTTCTGTGAAGGAATTTAGTTCATATTGTAGGTACTGTACAGACAAAAAAATCTAGAAGTTGAAGAGTGTCCTGCAGATATTGTGCAGCTGAATTGTATAGGGTTGAAGAGAAGGTGTAAGAGTTGAAGAGTAACATTGCTCAAACAGGATTGTGTCATAGTTAACACAGTGAATATGGTACTGGAGAGGTGTAATTTGTCTGGAGCTATTTGGAATGCTACTGAGAAACATTGTTTCATTTACGATCTTATCATACATGACCTAAGGATAAGTGGATGTAAGCAGGAAGATATTTACTGGAAGCATGAGATCTTTTTCCCAGCATGAGACCCTCTGAAATGAACTAGTCAGAATTTTTCATAATATGATTTCAGTTGAAAATAAAGTTTGGGGTTTCTTTTTTGGTCACACTTTGAAAGAACATCCTCAAAACACAAATACAGGTCAAAATAGAATTTCGGCCATTTCTTTTTTCTAGCTCTTTACTTACAGAGATTCTGTGTATGTACAAGCAGGTAGCTGAACCAGTTAATAATATATCAATATAAACATAGTGATGTTCTTTGGAATAACTGGAGTAGCTGCTACAAATTTATGAGTTATGGCTTAAAAATCAGTCTATTGCATAGTGCTCTGAAAAAATGGAACCCAAGCCATGTAAAACTGAATTTCAAACATCAGTAGAAGTATTTAATCTCTGTGCTTTATTCCATATCTACAAAATGGAAGTGAAGTTTATTTTCTGACACCCTTGTTTTGAACGTTTTGAAAGTAAATGTAGGTTGATTTTTTTTTATTTTTGAGTATGCAGATGGCCTGTTGATTCATTGTTAGGGAAATAATAAATGAGAACTAAGGAAATCTGGTGTTTGAAACAAAGTTTGATTAGTGACTGACTCTCTTCAGTCTATTCATGTTGAATGGTACAAGACATCTGTAGACAGAAGAGAGGGACAGTATATAGTAAAATATCTCCCTTGTCCACAAGCACAAGAACCTGAGTTAAAATTAATATTTCTGGCGTACTCAAAGTTCCTGAGCCTGGCAAGACCTTTTTTTTTTGTAGGTTGGATATTTTAATTCTTTTATGTTAGCGTTTATTTACTTGGCAATGGCATGCAAACACGTGGCTTAAGTAATCTGTTGTGTTTTGGCCTTAGGCTAATCAATTTACATGGTAAATTGCATAATGTTTTGGCATCATGCTTTATTCAGTATATCCAAATGTATAACAGTTTATCAGCATGGACAGATTTCAGACTGGAACTGTTTTATATGTGCCCGGCCTGAAGCAAGGACAGATGAGCACTGATCTTTGCAAAATCGTCTTTATTTTAACAGATGTAATGAGGCTTGTATGTTGCTCTGTATTTACCAGCCACTAGAATAATTCCTGTGTTGTGGGTTTTAAATGTTGTATATGCTCTTCAGTGTGATGTGACCTTTCTCAAGTCAAATAGTATAGGATTACCATTCTTTATGTATGACTGTGTACTACTGTTTGAGCAAGATGTTCTACCCTAAGGTATGGTTTTTGCTGCAGTAGAATGAAGCTTTAACTTAAAGTCTGCTGAATTTTTAACTTCTAAGTATCTGCAGGAAACAAAAGAAAAAATCTTTTCTGTACTTGACTATATTCATGTATTTATTTTACAGATTACATTTTTAGGTTTTGCAGAAGAGATGGGTACTGCTTGCTTGCAGGTACAATATATATCTATCTATATTGGAAAATTTCTTCTAAGTAGCACCTATTTTTTAAAATGGAGGAACTTTGGTGTTCAAGAAATGAAATAGATGTATCTTGAGTATTTAAAAGCCTAAGTTTCAAATGTCATTAAAAGTTTGAAAATAATTATTTTAATATGATAATCAGCGTTTTATATGTATTTACAATGTTACCTGGGTCAGTCTTTGTATTAGGATGGTCTGGAACAACTTCAATGCAGTGGAGGGGGATGATTGGTTGCAGGGGGGTTGTTTGGGTGGGAAGGGGCTTGGTCGGTTGTGTTTTTTGTGGGTGCTTTTTTTTGGTTTGGGTGGTGGTGTTGTTAAACACTTGAGTGTATCAGTATTTTGATTTGTTATCTTATCTTTAGGTGAGTTGTGCGTATTAATGTGGTGCAGTTGCATGTGTGAAACTAAAACTTCACTGAACTGACTGCTAGCTGTGGGGCTTTGGGAGTCAGTATTACGGTTATGGCTTAAGATGTTATTCTGGAGATTTAGATAAGGAAATATTATTTTAAAAGGTGGAGTATAGCAAACTAGGAGGGTTACGATGTGCCATTTTCCTAAGTTAAGGGTTTAGACTTCCTGTTCAATTTCATATCAGTATAATTCATAACCTACATGTTCACAGTAAAATTCCATGTTTCTACTCTGTCTAAATCTTAGTAGATAGAGATTGCTTGTAATAGTTTGTGATGTTTTAAAATATAAAACAGAAACTCTGAATCCATTTGTGTTCCATATTAGGTCAATGTTGCTAATTAATCAAATTATAACACTAGAATTTTTTCAAGTATGGGTAAGAACTGTTTGATTGTTTACAATTAGATGGAATTTAGGGAAAGTTGGACAGAACAGGTTTACGGAGTTTTGCTTTAAACCATAAGGATCAGTAGTATTTGGACTGTTGGAAAAAAATGTAAATCTTTCACAGGCCTCTTCTGTATTAGATAAATCTAAAGGTTGTCCAAGGTCATGTTAAAACCATGTTTTTGTAATAGGGAGCTAGAACACTGTTCCAATAAAGCACACAAAGAGCATGTAGAGATCCACTGAGAACCATCATTAGCTGAGGTCAGTGTACTTGGGTATTTTGTAGGATATGCAGCTGCTTTTCAGCACCTAAAAGATTCTGCTTTATGACTTTTAAGCTTCTTCCAAGAATGGACTGAATTAAATCTTGTTTACACAAGCTTTACATCACAGTTTGAGAAAGTACATGGGGGATAGAGCAAGAAATAGAGAAGAAAAGAAAAACTTTACCAGAATTAGCAGCTGTTAGGATTTAGGGGAGGTATGAGATCAAACCCATTGTCATTTGCATGCTGTTTTTTTGACCTTATATTCTCAATGTTTTTTTATTTAAATGTGAATCAGGAGTTGTCAGCTGTTTCGGTAGAGCTTCCAGATGTTCTGAAATCACTCCAGTTGCACAAACTAAAAGAAAACGATGCTGTATTTCTAAAAGACATAAAGAAAACCTTGGCAAAACCTTATGTCATGAAACATCAGGTAATATTTTTGTATCTTCTTGCATGTCAGA
The DNA here is from genome assembly GCA_013397915.1 of Daphoenositta chrysoptera. Classification (NCBI taxonomy): domain Eukaryota; kingdom Metazoa; phylum Chordata; class Aves; order Passeriformes; genus Daphoenositta; species Daphoenositta chrysoptera. The sequence goes on from VZRO01003873.1 coordinate 1,872,415, forward strand.
AGCATTACATTTTACCTCCTAAAGAGCTTAGTCTTATTACACCCTGTCTTGCTTTTGGTTTTGGGGCATCTTCGCCACAGTATTAATACTATATTTCTGTTGTTTTATGAAAATAAACTGTGCTGTATTGTTGACAGAAAATAATCAATGTTTAACTGTAGTGCTGATACCATGCTTCTGCTAGCCTGTAGTCCCTTTCACTGGCAATTTGGAAAGAATATGAAATTTGTCAACTTACCTATCTCTGCTCTGCTCAGATAGCTTTCATCTTAGCAGACTTTTTTTGTTGAAACAGAGGTGCCAAAAATTAAGGGAATATCTGGTGTTCATAAAACTCGGTGATTGCTTTTCTTAAAAAAACCCCAAACCTATAAATGCTGTTAATGATATAATTTCCATTATTTTTATTTCTATATTGTTCCCATTATTGCCATGCTAATTATATTCTTTCCAATTACAAACATTGTATATAAGATAAAAGGTACCTCGGAGAAACAGATATCCTATAAATTGAAGTATTAGGATAAACCCGCTCTGAAATACTGTGTTCCTCCACAATTTTTAACATGCATTCTTTAATAGAGTCTTGGGTACATATTATCATGGTTGTGTTACATTATTGCAATGATTTATTCAGAATGCAGAAGTTATGAAAATGAGTAAGTCATTCTAGCTATCACTCTACACAAACTGTTGAATTAATTTTCTTGTATTTAAAATATTTTTAAATTATTTATTCTTCATAAAAATGCATTGAAGGGATCCCTTGAAGATTGCTGTGTTTGTTTTCTTGTTGTTCTCTTTTTCAAGAATCAGCTTCCTGAAGTGTTTTGTGTGATGAGACTGTCTCCTTCATTCCCAAGGATCAAAGTTGATTATATATTTACCTTGCTAAGCAAGTATACCACAGGCATAAGATATGCAGTGGAAATAAACTCTTCACAAAAACAACTAACAGAGACAAGCCACGGAGAAGATGATGACACCAATCAGTCAGTTTCTTCAATTGAGGACGATTTTGTCACTGCTTTTGAACACTTAGATGAAGATGAACCTTCAAAGATACAAAGTACTGGTAAGTTCTTGCACACTTTTTATTTTTTTATTTTTTCAAATTGGTATTTGAAATTTAGACTGTTGGGATTTCATAGGAAAGTAAATGTAAATAAATTGTACTTTTTTTTACATTAATCATGCTTTGTAAAGGGATATAATGCAATTGAAAAATCAATTTTTTGCTCTTTTCACGCCAGGTTACCAACTCATAAACCAAAAATTCTTAGTGTCAGATGGATATCAAATAAGATCTTGTTCTACTTTGTGTGCTAAAAATTACATTAATTTGTCAGTGATTAGATTTGTATAATAGGATTTAAAGAAAATGAAAGATTGCTTTAATCATGAAAGATGAACTAGCATTTTTCAACAATAGCAAACCCAGCAATTGCCATTAAAATCTGTCCAGTTTGCTGTAGTTCTGTGGAAATTCTTGGCTTTGAAGCAATATCTTTTTACTTTTTGTTTTCTTCAGGTACATGCAGCATTACTTCTCAAAACCATCGAGATGCTGCTTCACAGACCATCCCTGCTCAAAGTTTAGAAGCTGTTGACACAAAGATTCTTGTGGGTTCTGCACATCGAAAGTCATCTGCCAGATCTTCTACTTTGATTGATATTTTTGGACTTAAGGAGCTGTCCTCAGTAAAGAATTCAGTTACAACCTCAATTTCTGATCCTTGGATACAAAGGAGTTTCTATAAGCCATATAATCCTTCTGATCAAGGTGTTAATTTTTTACGTAAAACGTTGTTTTCTTCCTCTCCAGCTGAATCCTCTGAGTCAGATTGCTCCAGCCCAAGCCCCATCATCTTCTTAGATGAAGAAGGGTATCAAAAAAGCATGAAGGCAAAACTTCAGCTGCCAAAAATTCCAGTAGTAAAAGATGGTATAGAGGATTCAGACTCAGAAGTAAGTGAATTTTTTGATAGTTTTGATCGGTTTGATGAGCTGGAACAAGCCTTGGAAAACTCTTGTAAAATTATTAGGGATCCCATCCTAGGAAAGCCTTCCCAGAAAAGAAGGACTGCACATGAAAAATTGTCTTCTGCAAGCATTACAATGAACCCTCAGAAGTTCAAGTTTGATCGTCCCACTCTCCCAGCCAACGTAAAGAAACCAACTCCTCGCAAGCCAGAATCACCGTACAGCAGCATCTTTGAGGTGCCGGATTCCCCTCGCCCAGTTAAGACATCAGGGGAGGAGAACGGAGGCTTCTTCAGCCCCATCAGGACATCGGCCTTCAGCCCCCTAGGGAGCTGCGGTTCCTCCGAATGCCTGTGTCGAATTAATCTTGGTGGAGATGGGACAGGTCAGAGTCACCATGGTGCAGCTCATAGCAGTTACTCAGCGTATGCTGACAGCGTTTCATTTGAAATCCTGGGCTCTGTTTTTTTTCCCGAGTCCTCATCAGAACAAGTGTGCGCAGAGAATGATTCGAAGCACAAAAGGGTTCCTTTGAAAGAGAAGAAGAGGCAAGCTGCAGATCTCAAAACAAAAACTAGTAAGGAACCAGAGAAGCAAGGAAAATCTAAACATAAATCACTAATGATCAGAGATAGCATTCAAAAATTTGCAACTGAATTGGTTGAAAAAAGTTTTGGCAGTGCATTTAAAGACCTCCAAAAAGGCGTTTCTTCATGCACAAATGCACTTTGCCATTTGGCTGCTAGGCTGACTTCTTCAGTCTTTCAAATGGCTTTTTATGAGATTGGAAGACGTAGAGCAATCTCGCTGAAGGAGCGTGCCATTAATGGCATAGCAAACTTTTTGGTGAGCGAAGCTATAACTGGTGCTTTGAAAGAATTACGTCAGGTAAAGAAACAAATATTTACCAACACCGTTGCACGGTTTGCAGCAGACCTCGCTGAAGAACTTGTATTTGAAGGAATCATGGAAGTATGCCAGTTTTCATATCCATCAACACCTACTGCACAGTCCTCATCATTTGATTATGAAAACAAAGTGGTAAGATCCTATGCCCGAGATTTGTCTGAATCTGTCATTCAGGAGGCATTTATTGAACTATCTCAGGTTGATGTGACCTTCACAACACAAGCAGCCATTAGTGTTTCCATGGACAATATCAAATATGTAAGTGCAGAAAGTATGATAGAGTCAACACAGACTTCCACAGTTTCTCCTAATTTTAATGATAGGGTAGCACTAAAACCAATCCAAGACTCCAAGAAGGAATATACAGTACAGCAAGCTTTATTTTGTACCTCTGGTGTTGTGAGTTCAATACCTGTGCCCTTAGCTGGAAGAGCTCTTTGTCAGCAACAGGTTTCCTCTGATGCTTACAAAGCAAAAGTATCCACTGTTCCAAATGCTGATGACAGTATGAAAGTATTCAAAGACTCCACTCATCCATTTTTCACAAGCAGAAAGAGAGAGGAGGAAGTCGCTTCTTTCAGAAATATTTATCTAACTTCAGATCACAGTCAAAGTACTGAAAATACTCCATCACTTTTTTGTAACCAGAATGATACCAGACTAACAAATAACAGATCTGGAATGAACAATAATTCAGAATTAACAAGTGGGTCAAAAGACATTAATACCTTCTCTGGAACTATGGTAGATATGATAGTAAATGAAGCTTATGAAGCCATAACCTCATCTAGAGTAACAAAAGCAGTAGAAGAGTATTCAGATTTTTTAACAAGAAAAATAATAGATAAAAAACCTTATATGCAAGGTATTGCTGAAGACTCCCCCAAGAGCATGTTTGCAGATCATTTGGCCAAGAATGTTATAAAACAATCCGTGGAAGAAAGTAAAACTGTGTTACGCAACACCAGTGAGAATATAACATGTAATGTGAGCTTACAGACTTACGGAGATACCAATCAAAAAGAACAATGTGTGGTAAAGAAGCAAGAGGCTGAGAAACAATGTAATGTTTCTATAATTGTGGAACAACAACAGTTGCCTTTGAATAATCTATGTGAATTTCTTACTCCAACTCATTCTGTTCAGAGTTTTTTAGAATCTAAAGATTGTTGGCAAGATCAAAAAGGAAACAAGTTTTCTTCAAAATCACCACCGCCTTGCTCCACTGTGACTTTTGCTAGGCATGTTCTAGAGGACTGTACTGAGATGGGAAGCTGTTCAATAACATGCTTAAACAAGCCTTCCAGAAAAAGTGATACCCAGAAACCATCAGCAGGAGCTGTGAATTACAGGCAGACGGATTGTTTTCTGCATGCAAATAGCTTTTCTTCTGAGATGTTTGGCACTGAATGTGCTTTGCAGGTGGAAGAAAAATCAAGCCTGAAACATGTAAATACCTGTTTAATGCCAGATACACCCCCACCGACTCCTTTAGTGCCATGTCAAGGTAGCTCTGAAAGAAACCTAAGAAAACTGTCCAAGAAACTCAAGGGAGAATTAGCAAAGGAATTTGCACCTGCAACACCACCTTCTACACCCTACAATCCATCCATTAGTGATTTGTCTGAAACTGAACACGACTCTTTGGAAAATGAGGAATTTATGCTGAAACTCATGCGGTCGCTTTCTGAAGAAGTGGAAAGTAGTGAAGATGAAGATCATTCTGAAATGCCTCTTGAGAAAGAGGAGCATTCAGCAAAAACAATTCAGTATGCAGATTGCCTGGCTAGCCACATAATTTCAGTAGCGACTGAAATGGCTGCTTCCCATTTAGGTGGTAAAACAAATGAAAGAGAAGCTGGTAGGCAGGCTCAGTTAGGTATGCAAAAGAAAAGATGTGGATGTACTGCATTTGTAAATATCCCAGAAGAAACGTGCAATTCTTTGTGGAATTACGCAGGTGATATGGCAGGAAAAGTCATCAATGAGGCCAAGAAAGTAGTGAAATCAAGGCATTGCAAGCTGTTGAGGTTGAAGCGCGTTAACTGCCAGGTGGATTGCTTGTATCTGAGAAAAGCCGAGAAGGACGGCAGTTCAAAGGAATGGTGTGGCCCAGTGCGGGACCAGTGGCCTGGGGAGAGAGATTCCTCCGTGCTTCCTTTACCACAAGGTTCAGGCACCACAGGTTTGACTTCCAAGTACCCGAGCTGTGAAAGTGTGACTGACGAATACGCAGATCACGTTATCCGGGTTCTGAAAAGAGAAGGAGGTAATGCCGAGCTGTTGGTGGAGCAGTATGCCAGCAGACTTGCTTACAGGTCTATCAAATCGGGCTTGCAGCAAGCTGCTAGAAAAAACAAGTTCAGATGCAGCAGAAAGATGTTTCCTGGGCAAAATGCGCAGGTAAATGGTAAGCTGGAGCTGATCAAAGCAGGGAATAAAGACGCAGTACAGCACGTGAAAAGCAGCATTCATCGCTGTGAAGGCCAAATGTTCGAGAGGAGTGCACAGAGAGTGGAATGTACAGAGTTGTTACATTTTTCCGAATCCCTTGCTCACAGTATCACTTGTGATGTCAGGAAGAAACTGAAAATGTCGGGAGCATGTTTGCCAAAGTCTCTAACAGACTCCTGTCTATATAAAAAGACTGAATTTGATGAAGTCACAGGGGATCTCATTAAAAGAAGGTTTTCTAGGACATTTCTTCCTTTCTCCTCAGATCATAAACTCTATCACAGTACAGGTAATATAAATGAAAATGGCTACAGTGAAGGCATAATTCAAGCTATAGAACAATATGCTAGGAAAGTAGCAGATGATACTCTAGAAATGAGTTTAGAGTCAGCTGTTCTCCATGTGGCTGAAAACAGAAAAAATGGGGATAAGCTCTCATATACTGAGAAACTGTCTCCTTTTTCTGGAACTGTCTGTAGATGCTGCAGGATGAAGGAACATCGGTATTGTACAGAAAGTATGTCCCATCATCTACCTGCACAAGAATCCTGCATTCCAGTGAGGCATTTTCTTCATACCGGATTGGGTGGTGCCTGTCAAAATTCAAGAGTATTTCAGCTCGATATTCCCAAAATTCATGTTGATGTAGAACAGAGGACAGTGTTTTCTGACAAGGGGGCTACTGCGGCCGTAGAGAAAGCAGAAAGAGAGCTGAGTTACACAAGTCTGACAGCTGACAGTGGTATTGGACAAGATGGAGTCAGTTTTGCTGAAAGCCTTACTACTGAAATAATGACATCAGCTATGACTAATATTGGTCAGGCAGTTACCATAAGGTAATAACAGTTTTCTCTTCTTTGTTGCATTTTTACCAGAAAAAGGATTGTTAATACAAATATGTGTTCAGAAGGAATTTTAATATATATTTTCTTAGAAAAATGTACTTTACATTCTGAATGTTTTCTCTTCTGGTTATATTTAAATTACTTAGAACTAGGGAAAAAAAGCTTTTTTCCACCTTTGTGAGCTTGAAACTGAGGATACTATGTATATCAGCACACATTTGTAGGTGACTAATAAGAGGAACTTACTGTTTCAACTAGAAAATAATACCTACAGTAGTGAATACTAGTCCTTACAGGTTTTGTTGATCTCTGAGCTGTGACAGAATCCAGGTTTGTCCCCTATTTGTACTCCCTCTTCAACACCTTATGCTGGCCAAACGAGCCATTGCTTTGTAGTATGAAGACTTCATTTTTTATTATGGCTGTGTTGCGATAGTGTCTTTACTACTGGAAAAAAAAAAAAAAGAAAAATAACCTGTTAATTTAAGAAAAAACAACTAACTAAACTGCACTTTAGCTTATAAAATAATAGTACAATAACGAAGGAATTGACTTTGAAATTCTTGTGTATTTAGCAAAGGGTAACATACTTTAATAGGCCTATAAATAGGAAGTATTTGCTCCTATAAATTTGTGGCAAACAAGTGTTTCTTAAAACAGAGTGTGCTGTGATCAGAGTGAAATCTCTTCAGGTGCAAGAGCAATCCTTACCATGTTGTTTTTTTAATTTTGAAGTAATATTTATTGATTCTCTAGGACATGAAAGAAGCACTCTAAACCCGAGTTCTTTGCAGTTCGCAGGCCAAAAGGAAAAGAGAGGCCTGGTTGTTTATTCTTTTCATATATGTTTCTAGGAATGACCATGGATTGGAGGATGAGGTTGCCACCTCTTCCATCCTCATTAGTCAACAGAACAGTCCATCAAACATTCTCCACCCAAGAGAAAAATATGTAAACAAAGGGTACAGTCAACAAAACATTACTATGTTTATAGGAAGTGTGTGAGAAACTTTATCAAAGAATGAACACATAGAAAAACTGCAGGAGACAGGGCAACAATTTATATTCCTACCTTTATTGGTGATTCTTTTTTTTTATTTGTTCGGGGTTTTTTTGGTTTTTTTTTTGAGGGGAATTGCTCACACTGGTTTCTTTCTCTGGTGTTTAGAGGGGCATCATGATGAACAATAATATTGATCTTTATATGTTCAGTGGCTAAAGGACACAGTGGGACTGAACTAAGTTTTTCAAGGTTTGATATGGAACACATACATACTAACAGCATAAAAAATGCTCTTGAGTAGTATATTGTTGGTCTTTGCACAGCAGCATTGAGTCCTTACTCACGCAATGTGTGACAAAAAAAAGTAGACATGTGGTGATGTTTTTTCTATACATATGGTATCAAAGATGATGCTTTTTAAAAAAATTCTAGGTAGAATATGCCAACAACAAAATGCAGGGTTCAAAGAGATACTGTTTATTATTAAGTTTGTGGCAAGAAGGCGATATTAGAATTTTGCTGTGACAGAATTTGTAAATGTTTCTTATATTGTCATCTAGTGTGTGATATGTAATGCATATGTTCCTTGAGATACTGCCTTGTGTGATGTAGAGAACTGGTGCTGGTATCACTGTAAATAAAAATGGGGAAAATGACCTTTTTGATTACCCTGATGGGTTCCAGTTCAGCTACATGTTGTACAAATTCATGCTCACTGGAGCAAAGTGTTAGGAATGTTGTGGTTAAGGTTGTCTTTTTAAATAGTGAATGTTACTGTGGATGCTTGCTGTGTGGGAGTAGGATGATAATTTTTCTTGAACTTCCTACCTCTTCGTGTATATATAGATAATCACAGTGTGCACATGAAAGTTAGTTCATAACTGCATGTTCCTATTTTTTAAGTTGGTTTTGGTTTTTTTTTTTTTTTTAATAAGAAGTTCACACTTCTTTAAATGAATTTTTTCAAGTGTCTTATAAAAATTCACTGTTATGGGGTATGGTTGCTTGATTGGTTTTTGGATAAAAAAAATCAAACTTACTTCCTGAGGGGAAAAATTCAGTACAAGTCATGCATTGCTACACTTTCTTGAAGGAGAAAAACAAATCTTTTTATGCAGAAAGCTTTTTTTTTTAAATGGAATACTAATATTTTAGACACCATTTTATACTTAAGCACCTTTCCTGCAGTAGCAGACCACTTAGCTGCTTGTACTGAAGGCAGGCCAGGGAAAATACCTCAACTGTCCTGTGGTGAACAAGTTCAGAAATGGTAAGTTTTCTCCTGGGAAAGTGTACCTTGATACACAGTCTGCAAGGCTACAGTGCCTTCTGTGCTTTATAGAAAATAATATTCCAAAGTAGAGAATTTTTGTACCACTCCCTTTGACTTCTAGTGAAAGAACTCCAAATAGCAATCCCTGACCTAAGCCTGTTGTTTCAGATTCATTTGGTTGCACTATTTCTTGTGCTAAGAATAGGGCACAGATTAAGGGATTCCTCACCTTTTCTTTTCCAATGGAATTTAATGTCTTTGGAATGGTGTTAAATTGCTGTGAATGGACTAACACAGATCAGCATGAAATGCAGTGATGTTTTTGTCTTAAATTTTTGTTTAGCTCTGTTGGAAGAGAAGGATTTCACTCTGTTGAATCTGTTGTTAGCCAGCAGATGAGTCTTAGTATTGGTGATGATAGCACTGGGAGTTGGTCCAATCTAAGTTTTGAAGATGAACATCCTGATGAGAGCAGCAGTTTTCTTCACCTAAGTGACAGGTAATTATAAAGATGTTAGTATAGCTAAACAGTTACCTTGACATCAAATAACTTGTCATCAAGTGTATTTCTCCTAGGGCTTGGGGGAGAAGAGATTATTTTTGTCTTCGACACACAATGACTTTTTTATTAAAAATGGCTCTAATATTATGATTTTGTTATGTTACAAAACGTTGTTGGCCATGAATGTTCATACTCTGTAAAATATGTGGAGTGTGCATTGTCATTGATGCCAGGGAGTCACATCAAGTAAAACTGTGTATATAAAATTTAAGTATTAGCAAAAGGTGTAAGGATTTTAAAAACCACCACCCGCTGTAAAATGTAGCTTGAGAGTACAGTGTATAAGTTGTGCTCTAAAATATTAAAACTTAATCCTTGAGAAAGTGTTTTATATAGATTATTTTTGAAAAGAAGTAATTGTAGCTTAATTTGTATAATGAGCTTTTACAGCTGTTTTTGTCTTTTTGGAGACTGGAATTTATAAGCTGCTCTCACTGACATTGGTGGAGTATTTGTATACTGCTAACCATGGACTTGCAGGTGTGCAATATTGGAACTTTCCTGTTTAGGGTAGTAGCTTTTTCTGCAGAGTTTCTCACTGCACTGTCTCTGGGTGATTGATAACTAACAAAGATAAGAATGGAAATTCTAAAATCTGCAATGTCTCTGCCTGTTTCCAGGGAGAATTTTATTGAGAGCTGTGGCCCAAGCTTCTATATAAGGAATGTACGAGGAACGAGTAAACTTAGTTTTTCATGATTCATATAACAACGTTCAGCATTTCTGTTGAAGAATAGCAGAAATGGGAGAGACATTTTTTCTTTAGTTAGTACTTCCAGCATTGCTGAGATTAAAGAAAGTCTGGGAGACGTGCTTGCTTAAGTAATATACAAGTAGGTTATTTGGTACCAATGTGAAACTACTCAATTAAATGTCTGCAATATTTGTCATATTTTGCTTAACTAAGTAATTTAATCAAACCACTACTATAATTTATCACTTACACACCTTAATAATTTTGTAAAAGAATACATTAACTTCGAGTTATTTTAGTAAAGCATTATCTCTTGAACAAGTGAAAATGATGATGAAAATCCTTGTATAAGGAAGAATATTTGCTATATTGGCAGTTACAAATACACAGTAAAGTATAGGTTAGTTGATAATGGGAAAAAAGTATAAAAACATTTCTGGACCAGTAGTGCCTAAGTTGTATTTGTTATTTGTTTATCATTCCCAAAACAAATGTAAATGGAAAGAAGGTAATTTATGTAACTCGGAAGAAAATCTGTGTCTCATTAGAGGAGGAGTGACTGGAATTAAAATGTCACTCGTAGAAGGGGAGGCATACTTTGAAAAACAAGGTGTTAATGGAGGAAACAGGCATGTGCAAATTGATCAGCTGGTTTTACAGAACTCATGTGGCTTGGTAACAGCACTGGTGTTCGTTTCTGTTGCTGAGGTTTATCAGGTGGAAGGAAGAATCTCAGGATTTGCCCTGAGTAAAAAAAGATACCCGGGGGAGATCTGTAACAAGACCAGATTGAATAATAACACCCTGTTTTGGTTTAACCCCAGTTGCCAACTAAGCCCCACCCAGCCAGTCAGTCACTCCTCCCAAGGTGTGATGGGGGAGAGGACTGGAAGAGTAAAAGTGAGAACACTCATGGGTTGAGATAAAGATAGTTTAACAGGTAAAGCAAAAGCCATGCACAAGCAAAGCAAAACAATAAATTAATTGACTGCCTCCTGTGGGCAGTTCCATTAAGATGAATGTTATTCAGAGAACTTGGTAGTTATGCAGGGACGTTCTTGTGTCTTCTGCTTTTCATGCCTAAATCTAGTGACTTAAATTTAGAATTAAAAAGGGCTTAAGCTTTCTCTCTAGTTAATGTGTAGGTATAAGCATAGGCGTAGACATAGGCTTTTCATCCAGCATTCAGTTTGGGTTAAAACTCAGAGCAGAAGCCTCCTGCTTTTTTTGTTACTCTTCTGCTGGCTCCTGTTGAAGAGCTGCATGAACCATTACAGAGGCATTGTAATGCCTTTGTCTGTTCATTGCCTGTTTTGTGGTTACAGGAGTTTATTTTAAAGACTGCTAATTTGGCTGTTAATTTAAAGATTATTAATTACAAAAAGGTCTCATCCCTTTCTCATACCTCACTGTAATCATATGGTTCAATATATATGATTATTTCAGACCAAGACTGACCTCTGTAAAGTGTTTTAAGTCTGTTACCTAATCAGAACAGTAGTGTGCAGAGGTTACCGTTAGATTGCAAATTATTTATCCTTTAGTCTGAGAACCAGGGCAGCTTTTCCTTCTATTTTTGTTCTGCATATGTAGCTTTCAGTGAAAGAGGTTGTGTGAGTGCAAAATATTGATATCAATAGGCTGTATTAATTTTTTTATACCTGTTATTTAACCATTTTAAGCCAAATTTAATACTTCATATCGAGTGTGAAAGTCTCACACAGTATCTTAAGAAATGTTTTTTAGACCAGGTTTTCATTCTCTGCAAGTTGGTTTCTTCAGAAGCTTCTGCTCATTGATTTTCTTTTTTCTTGTTTGCATAACAAGAGAACTCTTTGAATTTTCTTTGGACATGTAGTCTAAATAAGCAACAATGTACTGAATGAAGCACTTGCAACTTCTTAGACTTCTTTTCATGTTATTTGGGTGTGTTTATATAGCAGGCTTGCTCACCTGCTGTTACTTCACTGTTTTGAAATTAGGATTCAAGCAGGCATGCTGGAGAGCAAGGGACACTGATACATGATAATGTTACTAGCAAATGCTTGAAAGAGATCAGTGTCTGTCTCTTGAAATGTTTTCTTCCACCATTTTGCTATTTGCCTTGAGTGGTATGAGTGGAAAAGAGCTTCAAAAGTCACATAAAACTTAGGTGAAGAAAACATTTTCTTGCAGCAGTTATTCTCTGCAGTTACTCCATGGCTTCTCATGCCATCTCTAGTAGACAGTCTACTTTTTGAAGAATGCTGAATACTTGGAAGTCCTATTTTTGGAAGGCTTCCAGACATGCTCTGGGGGAGGTATGAAGTTGGGGAACGAAGATTTAATCATATGAGTTGTTTAATCTTGTCCATATTGATGGGCTTAACAAAATGTGCTATTTATAATGACTAAAATTAATGAGTGTAAGAACATGCTCAGTTTTTCCAGCTCTTTGCATTGGGTTGAATGTAGTTATAGAAAGAATGCAGTATTTTTGTGAACTGGGAGTGAAGTAATCTTTTCAGTATTGTTTTCAAACCCACCCCCTTTTTTTTTTAAAGATCAACTTGCAGAACAATATTCAAAATTAAAAAAAAAAATATTTACTCTACGAATTCCTTCTCATCAGCTGTTGGAGACTGTTAGTGGATTTTTTGGCTTGAGATGGAAGGATTTTGTATGTGAAGTTGTCTTCGCAATGCATAATTTTATTAACTCTTAGCTGCTCCTTAAGCAAATAATACAGATGTAATCCATATTCATATGAGTAATCCTTTTGAAATTGTTGAGCTTCTATAAATAATGAGTGATGTGCTTAGACCTGAGGACAGAATTCCTGCTAGCACTGATTTGGAAAATTAATGAGTACAAATGAATACTTTCACCTGTGTACTGAAACCTGCTAGTTTTGCATTCTTGTGCACATTGCTGCTCTGGATAGCACTCAGAGTCATGTTCATTCCAGCAAACATGTCTAGAAAGTTTCAGTGCTCTTGCATTAAATGTCTTGACAAAAGAGTTGTAAGGAAAATGAAGGTTCTAGTTTGAGCTATTGTTCTTTTCTAGTTCAGCTGTCTTCTCTTCTTCTCCTGGCAGTAATGGTAACAGCAGTAGCTGGAGCAGTCTTGGTTTAGAAGGGGATTTGTATGAGGAGAATTTATCCTTTCCAACATCAGACAGGTTGGTTGAGTTGAGAAATATAAACCAGATGGGTTCCTCATAATTAATGCATGAAATCATCATTTTTGAAAATAAAAATACAGTGCTTTTTTTATGCTGATACATTATTCACACTCTTCTCACTTAATCACGATATGATTTTTTCATTAATTAATCCACGCTGAATGATTAAATTTTGCTGTGCTAAAACTGATGAATGTGTTTTGCTTGCAAAAGGGTCCCTGTTTTGCATGTTCTTGCCTGCAGTTTTACAAGTCTTTAGATGTACTTTTTTCATGCAAACTAGAGCTTGCTTCCTACAGGATTTCTGGGTATTTTTCCCTTTAGCTTGTATAAACTTTCAAAATTGCTTAGTAATTGGTTTTTATAGACCACTTATGGCTTACCTATAGCTGTTCATATCTGGGACATAAGGTGGCTCAACATTTTCACATATGAAGCAAAACCATTAAAATCAATAAGTAACACCTTTAACACCTTTCTCTTGTTTCTCTCCTCTCCCTTCTTTTCCTAAGAGCAAATCTTGTGAAGTTGATGATAAGCCTGTTTACAACATGAAATGGTGTGAGAAGCAAAGCTGCTTTTCATGATCACTCCTTAATTCTTTTATGATCTTCGTGTTGTTTAACCTTCATTACAGTCTTAGGATTTACTACCTTTAGTACATACATTGGATTCATATTTTTCTTTTCTTAATTAAAATACAGTGATGGAACAGAAGATAAAGATGAAGATTCCAAGGATGCCGTAGAAGGTAATGTCAGTTCCAGCATATACTTAGGTTCTTGTCCTGTGCACTCTAGATTAATTATTTTGTTAATTCTTTGCCTTTGTAGTCTGCAAAACAAGATGACAACTCTATTGTCCCTATTCATCATAATGAATGTCAGTCAAGTGTCAGAATGTGTTCTTAGATTAATGCCCTACATAATCCTCTTAATGCACTGAAATTTGCAGCCTTTGGGAAATGCTGGTTACTGATGCTCATATGACTTTAATAACATAAGGTAGGGAATTTCGGTCATCTGGTTGAAAGTGGGAATTTATATGCATAGCTTAAATTTTTTAAATAGTATTTGATAAGGAGCCATGGCAATGCATCCACATGGCTGTGTTTGACATGCTGAAGTTACTCAAACTGGACACATTAATCTTGAGAGAGAGTAATGAAAAACAATAAAAATCTTGGATTCAGTGCATTTGCTATTCTCTCTTTCTTCGTAGTGAAGTATAACACAGGGTCTATCCAGAATCTTATTTCGGCTCTGTGGTTTGTAGAAGTTTTCTGTGCTCTGGTTCCAGTCTGATTGATGTGCCAGAGGTTGTTAACTGAAGTGAAAACAGCCTGAATACACAGTGTGTGAAGATGGTTTTAAGAGGAGCTGGTGTTAGAACAAGTCCTAACAGAGCTCTTCTTTGTGTTGGTTATATTCTGAAGATAAAGTAAGCGTTTCCAGAAACCTCTGCTACTTCCTTAGAGAGGGTATTCAGCCTTGTTGCACATCTTCAAATAGTCTTGATGTAAGCAGAAAGATGTGTGGGTTTAGGGTTTTTAGATTTGAGGTTTTTTGCTCTCCTTTTAAGCTCCTGGAAAAGGTACATAAATGACCAACATCTCTTAATTGTATTAAATCAGATGTGGCTGTAAGGATATAAGAAAATGAAACTAAATTATTGAGTATTTTTTCCTCAGAATACTTATAATTAAAATATTTTCTGCTCTGTAGGTTTCATCTACTTTATCAGTGTCATTGCTTTCTTTTGGTCTCAACTTTAAAAAGTTCTGGCATCTCAAATTGCTCACTTAGAATAGTGATGGGATTTTTTCTTTACACAGTTTAAATGTCACCTTCTGTCTGTAGTGCAACTGACTGCTTTATATTGTATTAAGGATTTTCTAGTGAAATTTTTCCTGTGTAAGTTCCTCACCTTCTCACTATTGTTTTGAAAAGGCTTTCTGTTGTGTCATTATGGAACTGTTGCTAAGTAGAAAACCTTTGTACCTGTTCCTGTACATTTCGAAGTTCTGTTCATGTCATTCCTGGAAATGTCTGGCTTTTTCTAACCTGACTGTGCCTTGTTCACCAAAGAATTTGAATCAAAGCCTTATTATCAAACGTACATCTATTTTATAAGACTAAAAAACGTACCAAAATTTCTCAGCAATGTTACCACAATGCTTTCCACCCATCCTCATAAGTTTTTTAAATTGTTCTTTCCCATATGAAGAAGTTAAATTTTTGCTCCTAGACAAATACTCAGTTATCCATTAAAAGCAGAGTTTTGTTTGACAGTTTTGCTAGTTAATTTTCTCTTTTACTTGCTGGGGGAATCTGTTTCAACTTGCTTGACTTTGCCAGTTAGGAATGAATACCTTACGTACCTCAGTTTTCATAACCTTAGTTGGAAGAGTAGTGAGATTGAGGTAAACTCAACATGGATATATGTTTTTGTTGCAAATACATTCTGTGTTTCTAGAGTCAAGTTCAGTAGTGTGGAAGTAGTGACTTCAACTAGGAGAGCACTATGTATGTGCCTAGTTGTTTCTGGGAGTGTGACAAAGGATCCCTGTGGTAGCTGGATACAGAAACTCAGCTTGGGAACAGAAGATGACAATACTATAATTCCTGAGTGTTATTAACACAACTGCTCTTCCAATACTAATTTTTAGAACTTCTGTAAAAGAAGTGTTGAAAAACTGGATATGCCTCAGTAAAACCAGCAATATATTTTGGAGAAGTTCAAGAGGCAGTCTCTGATCAGTACAGGAAAGAATTCAGAAATACACACTTTTTAAAATCACTAGATGAAGGCATAGTAAAAAATAGCAGCTGGAAACAGAAGTAACTGAGGGACCATGTGAGAGCCATTGCTGTTCAGTTTATGAAAGTCTGTGCTAAATTCCTTGTCATTTGGAATATACATTATAGTTTAGGTATCTTTTAATACTCAGCTATGTTTGCACATAGTTGTAAATGAGATAAACAGTCCTTCCTAATGGGAAAATGCTCAAACACTTGAGACCTGTGTAATTTTTTACTCTCGTATTATCTGTGTATACTAAATTGAGGTTTTTTTAAGATAATGTAGTCTATAAACAGGGAACTACAGAGATTTTTTTGAAACAATTTGAAGCTATACATTTGATAATTTTATATTTAATGTTAGGTTTGGAGCAAATCCGAAAGACTTTATCAATAATGAATATTGATCTGGAACCAAATCTAGTGGACCCCCAGCTCAGAGCAGCACTCCAGTGGTTGGCAGCTTCTGAAACAGAGGTTTCTGATCTTCACCTCCGTGACACTGCTGCAAGGGAATTCGTCTTTGTAAGTACTTGAGTTTGATGGATGGCGGGAAAGGGGAAGGATTCTTTGACTTCCATTTGCTGTGATATACCAGCTGCTATTACTTTATTTGCTGTTCACTGCTGAGGAAAATCATTATCTAAATCCTGAGAGGTCAAAGTGGAATAGCCTGTTTATCGTATGTATATACCATACATAAACCAGTACTCATCAAAGCTGTTTGTTTCACTTCTTTTACAAGTGTTTTACTCCAAAAAGGATGCAATTACAGTATTTTTGCATGGTGAAAATTATGTTTTTTCAAGTATTTTTTACTTAGTACTTAATTGTCTATAAGTTGAATCTTTCTGAGAACCTGGTCATGCAACTGTTTTCTAATTTAACATGTTCTGCCTAGGGTTTGGGGTTTTTTTTGATAGCAAAGACACATTTTCTTGTTAGAAAGAAGTTTAGTTTCTAAGTAAATATTATGTCTTTGTTCTGTAAGCAACTGAAACCAAAGCTATTAAAAAGTAGTCTTAATAAGATTGTTTTAGTCTTAGATGCCTTTATTTTGGTTTTATAGATCAAGCTTTCAAAGCACGGGGCTTTAGCAATTTGTGTCTCTGTTGAGAGGCTCAGTATTTTGGTATGCATACTGTCCTGAGTATTTCCATCAGAAACATTTAAGAGAAACTTATTATTCCTATAAAATCATAAAGCTTATTCTTTCATGGCTGCACACCAAACTAGACATGATAATCTGGAACTTCTTACATTAAAGTTATATTTTTTAATCAACCAAGAAATTACTTTAACATCACCTGGTTATTGAAAGGCTAACTTAATGGATAGACAGCCTCTCTAATGATGAGGCTCATAGGAATGATTATTATAAAATATTTATATTTTGCGACCTGGTAATGTGAAAAAGCATTAATGCGATGACATTTTTATGATTTTAACAATTAAGATCTTGGCAAAAATGACTTAAGGTACTTAGCTGTATATTAAGGAAGAAAAAGCTTGCTCTCAGTTCTGAAATTTAATATTGACTCTTCAGCTTGAGGCTTTCCAAAGCTTACATCATAATTTCAGGAGAAAAGGGGAGTTCCTGGGAGGTGAAGGTCAGTATCACAAAGCAGATTCCCAGAGTTGGATGGATGTGTGCACCTATGGTGCTTAGTTACTGTAGACTTGTGGTAAGAGTGAGAAAGGTACCTAGAGGCCAGTCCAGATTGTACCTGGTCTGAATTTTCCGAAGAGAGGCTCATCCCTTCCTACCACACAAAGAGAATGATGACTTTGGGGTGTTTTTCTGCCTGTGTAACTGTGGAATGTGTATTTGATTTCGAGAGTAGGAAGTTTTGCATTCTTATTTGAAATAACCCAGAAAGTTTGGAAATGTATTTTGGGCATATAGAAATATCTGTTCTGTGCTCTTTTTCTGGAGCTTGGTGTGTTTGATTTAGAATTATTTCAGGAATATGTTTTGTTGTACATTAGTTCTGACTTTGTGCTTTCATAAACTGGAAGGCAGTTTGAGAACGGTTCTCTCCATTTCTGTGCTATTCGAAATTGTTGGTTTTATTCCTTATATTCATATATTTCTTTTTGGTTACGGTTTGTAAGTACCTTAACACAGAGAAGAAAATACATCACTTTTTCTGTTCTCTCCTGCTTGGCTGAGCATTCTCTGGAGGTTTTTTCATGTGAATGGGTTGGGGTTAGGGATTACAGTCATTCTGACCTCAAGAGGTTTTTTGCCTTCTTTTGAAGATCTGTTCATCTGTTTCATGCTTGTTGCAAATACTCGGGTAGGATAGTGGTAGGACCCACAAGTGTTGATAATAATTTTTTTGTGTGTATGTGAGACACCTGTATCTTCCATTGCAATATAATACGTGAGACAGAAAACAATGGCAGGTTCCTCTTTTTTTAATTTTTGCTTGAGTCTCTCATTCTTCAGCCAGCTCTGAGTTAAGAGACTAAATAATTGTGGTGCTGAGATTTGAGCCAACGCTGCAGGACACACAGGAAAGATATTATTAGCTGCCTGTGTATCTGAGCATGACTCCAGCTACCTTAATAAGAGGACATACCGAGAAAAGCACTCTGGAAAATAGCAGTGTCTGTTATGTGTGCCCTCCTTAAAAATGATAATATTCTTCTACTTGACTCTTCAGTCATAAATTGATACTGAATTGACACCTGAAGGTAAGACCTTCAGGCAGGCAGTAGCCAGGCAGTCCTGAAAATGCTACAGTAGTTAATTAATTGTTTCACTTAGTTTTAAAGATTATTTTTAGTTCTCCAGATGCAGTTATGTTAAAATAAATTGAAATTTTGTTTCCCTCCCCGGAGGCATAGAATGATTACCTGTTTTTTATTCCATCGCACTTCCCAATTGGAATGACCTCCGACCCCGAGCGAATTAAATTGGAAATAGTGGTTCCGAGTCCGTCTGTTGTAGAGCTGAGCGAGCCCCTCCAGAGGGCGCTGCAGCCCAGCAGGAAACCATGGCCGGTGTGCTGGTCCCTCGGCAGCCGCGGGTTTGGGGCATCCCTCGGGTCCCCTCGGGAGATACCTCGGCTTCGTGGGGAACGGCCCGGGCTTACAGCACATCGGAAACAGCTGTTTCCTCCGTAAGTGAGTTCTGGAAGGGAGGAAGGGCTTGTGTTAGCTGATCACTGCAGGGTAACGAGCCACCGATGGGATGCGGCTGCCTAAAAGGCAAAAGTGCTCCTAGCAGGTATCAGGCGGGGTATTGCTTGCTGCAGCTGGGTATGAACTCGTACTTAAGGGTACGTGTTATGCTCAGCAAGGCAGAAGGAAGTTAAATACCTGTTTATGAAACAAAATACATTTGTTAGGAGGGATAACAAGAAACCAGTATATTAGAATAGATAGTTTGTGACTTCTTTGAGATGCCTGGCAATGTGGATATGCAAGTGCCTGGATTAAAAGATCTTATGTATTCAATTTTTAATCAGACCTTACCTAGCTGTTCTAAGATTCCTACTTTGAGTAAACTCTAATATTTCACTTGTCTGGCAGTAAGAAACAGATTGGTCATCTAAAGAAATAGGGAGATTAAACCTAAAATTAAAATTTAGGTGTCAGCTCTGTAGTTTTACCATAGTGGAAAACTTCTTTGGACAGAAGTTTTATATTGTATTTGCTGAAGTAGGTATTTGGACATTAGCCACACTTTCCTCTGGCAGAGGAAAGAAAAATGACATTCTTTTATAAACCAACAAACACCATTTACAAAATTGCATGTTGTAGACTATAAAACTCCTACTTCCTGTGCTCTGCTTTAAAATTCACAGAAATAGCTACAGATTTCAGTCTCTTCTTGTATAGAAAAGATGTCTTTTTTTTTCCACTGAGAAAAGTTTCCAGTGTTCAGAATAAATTATGCTCAGGATTAGAGAGGATTTTTTTTTTTTTTTGCTTGTTCAAGCTAATGGTTTTCTCAAGAAGTTAATTGTTTGAAACATGTTTTTAGCCCATGTTCTTTCTGTCAGTTCTATCACCTGTCTTGCTGCAGTTGGAACATCAGCTAGGTAAAGAAGCAGGGAAAGATTGTCTTCCTTTTTATTTTTAATTGAACTTTATATTGCAATCTGCAGGTCTCATAGTAGAAACTATATGAATTTTTAGTTTTGTAGCTGTGAAAAATATTTCCCTGAACACTGTGTATGACTTTTTAAAAATTTATTATATGGAATGTCTTGGTAGGAACTATAAAAGGGAATAAAAATCTACAGTTCCAAAGAATAAGAAGGGTGTCTAAACTGTGTTTACTAAAGCCATGTTTAAAACTTGTCCAGAAAGCTACAGAGACTAAAGTTTGTTTGTGTGGGTGTTGTTTTATTTATTTATTTGAACTAAAAGCTGTTGGGTTTTTTACTCCTGGGCAAGCTGTCAAATTCATTCTTTCCATAGGGTAGGTTTTCTTACACATATAGCTGAGCTTGACACATCAGCAATGGAAGATTTTTTTGTTTGGACCCTGGGGGAAAAGAACTGTTTTCAGCTACACTGATCTCTGCTCCTGAGTGGTAGTTTAACTTAATCATCACCTTTTCCTCTTCCCCAAGATGTTATAATTTCCCAGCTCTGAAGACACTGTTTTCATTGAGGGTAGTGTCTGTGCCACCCCAACCACACTATATGTTGTGAAAGGAAAATCCACATCCTTTTATTAAGACAGAGTTTTGTCTTTTTATACATGCATTATTGGCATGGGAGGGGTGGCAAATGTCTTAATCTTGTGTTCAGAATTTCCTGTTTTCTGCAGTCTTGATGAACCACAGCCCTCATACCTGTGGCACCACATAATTTGAAAATGGTGCTCCCTCCAGAAGAAAGTTTTGTGAAGACTGCCTTAAAGAAAAGTGCTTGATTCTTGAGGAAGTTTTTGTTTTTATAGATGTGGGAATAATGATTAAATCATTACAACTGATCTCTTGTGACCTAATGTTTCAAGAATAACTTCTGTAACTTAATCAGGATGTCCCAGTCAAAATATTTCGTTTTGTGTTCTCCTGTCTCCCCTTTAGCTTTCCAGAAGACTGAGAGAAAGAGATTGGAAAGTTGGAGATCTCTTGCAAGCAGTGGTGAAATATTGTGAAATGATAGAGAAAGCATCTGATGGAGATCAAGCTCTAAGTAAATCTTTGGTCAGTTGGCTTCTGGAAAATGTCTGAAAAATCCAAAGATGCAAGCTCTTCACTTCATTCCTCTTCTGAAAGGAGACAGAAAGAACACAGATGTGTAAAGTAAAATTCAACTTGTGGATGTTTAAGTAATAGTCAGCATTACAAGACTTTGAGGTGAAAGTCAAAATAGCTGTGCTGTGCTTTGTGATACTGTGCACATGGTATGTTTATTCAGTCCATAATCGGTGTTGTCCGCCCATGCATAACTTGTATTTACTGCTGTGTTCATACCACTGAGATATTTATGAACACCCCTTGTCTATGATAGTAGTCCACAGGAGACAGTCTCAGACATGATATTCAGGATTCCCATTGTGCCAGGATAGCTCTTTCTCCCATTCCTATGTGTGCTATATTCACAGCAGGACTAAGAGCACTGATTTCAGCAAGAATCTGCTCTGGAATACCTTGCTGCAGACAATGGAAAAAATTATCAATTTTGGCCAGGTATTATGTGCCCAAGAACAGCATTGCCAGGAAGAAAATTGTGACCTGCCCGACCAGCCACTTAATACAGTCTGGCTTCATAGCCATGTATTTATCAGTTTTATGTGAAGATGGGAGAGTCTGCTCTGAAATTGCTGAGGTGCAAATGCATGTTCCCCTTTGTTGACTCCCGTAGACCTGGGAACTTCTGGTAGAAGGGCAGAGTGGGAAGTTGAGCATATTTTCCTATGAAATTCTTCAGCAAGGTTTCCTGAAGCTTGCCAATCACATTTAAATTGCTACATTTTTTTACTGGGGCTTTTTGTATGCAGATACTTCCATGACACTAGTTCTGTGTCAAAGAACTTGTACATCAGTCTCTCACAAAGATGGGTTTAAAAGTAGAAGAGAGAAATTTCTGAGGATTTTGGCCATCTTTTTGGCTAGTTTTAATTCTTTATTTCAAAGCAGCCACATATGAATTTTCAGTGATAAAGACAATTTTCTTACTCAGTGAGCATGTGTTTAGCAAAGAAACTAATAAAAATGTAAAGGGGATATTTCTTCTAAATTGATTTTTCATTTTTGTTAACTACCTTCAATGAATTTATTTTAAAGGCACTTTTAATTGAATATTTTTAGCAGTCTTGTCAGTTTCTCACCAATGCTGCTGATTTGCCTTTCTGTCTGAAGGGAAATCTGGACCTTTACTTATCCTGTGGTTTCAAAGTGTTTTTTGGGATTTGTTTTTTTCTATATCCTTTGAGAGAAAAAGGCACGTGCTGGTAATTACAAGGTTGCCACCTAAAACTTGGCAAATAATCATAAAGCATTACTGATTTTGGATGAACAAAAAAAAATCTTAATAGCTTTTTCATGGAAAAATATACTGTTGATATGGTGTACAAGTTCGTGATCCCAAACAAGGAGATATATGGTCTCCAAATCTATTTCTGAGTTTTAATGGCATATGTACAATTCTGATTCCCCCTATCCCAGGAATTACTATGGAGTGTCAACACTGGTAAACTCAAGAGTGCTGTTCTTGCAGTGTCTTTGTGTTTCAGGAAAGCATTCCACTGGCCTTTTTGCAGAGACCTGGTTGGTTTTTGTCCTCTTTTGATCTGGATTTCTGCCGTGGATCTCACAGAGTTCACCTTTCTCACAGAGCCAAAGATTTTTCATGTTTTTGTATATGCACATACATGTGTTCTCACATGTGCATACACACAGAGATATGTGTGTTTATCTGCATGTGTATGAGATCTCAGCGATGTGAACTCCTAGTGCAAACTTCTACCACTAAATTAAAATTGTTATGCTCAGTTTATTTCCTCACTTCATATATCATTTCACTGATGGAAAAATCTATGTATGTGACAAAAAGACCAAAACCCATTTCAAGGTCTTTTGTATTGCTATAGGTCATATAATCCAGGCATCAGGAATGATTTTTCTCTAGAGCCCAAAGCATGCCGTGGGAAGTTATCTTAATTCGTGTATTTGGAAGATGGGCCTAGTAGCAAATGTTTTTTAAGAATTGTACAAAAGTTGTCTGGATTTTTTTTTTCCTCTCCCAACCCCCATATTCCTTTCTTCCTTTTTTTTTTTAGGCTGATTTTCAACATTGTTTTAGACAAAAATTTGAAACAATTCTCTGGGTGTAACACCATCCCCTTAACACAGCAATAATACACTTGTACAAATTTCCCTATAAAATTAAAATGTCAAGGAAATAAAATGCTAAAAGCCATGCCTCATGACTAAATTTTGCTCACCAAGAGGAATTTCAGGGCATGAGGATATAGTATAGTATAGTAAAGTGTTTCTGTACATTGAGAAAGATACTGAAGGTATTGTAAATGTACAAAACCATACATTTAAAAAAACCTACAACACAACCAACAAAAAACACCGTAGGAACAGCCATTTTTTAACTGTTTTATTCAGAATGTTGGATTTTATAAAGTTGGTGAAGTGCTTTTTCTTTTCTTTTACTTTTGTGGAGAAAGGCAGAAGATTGTGCCATTCACAAAGCTACAATTATTCAGAAATTTAAGAAGACAACAGTTGCACTGAAAATTATTTTTATAAATGGAATCTTGTTTTCAAACATGTCAACAGAATGTTGAATAACTATTGATTGGTGTTATATAAAGGAAGAAATTGTTTTATTTGCCTTTGAGGAAAGTAGCAAAGTTTCCAAATTTTTTTGAGAAAAGTACTTCATTTTTACTGAAAACAAGTAACAAAATCAAACCAGTTTTCTACACAAATTGTTTTAAATTTGTTCTGAATGAATTGACTTTTCTCCTTCTGTATGAAATTAGGAAAGCATTAAACTAGCCTGGCAAAATTATTATAATTTAATAGTTGGAATAATCTTTTAAAACCTTACTCTGACTATATCTAACTGGTGCTGTCTGCCATATTAGTGAGAAAGCTGTTCTTTGCTAATGCAAGTCTTAAATTACACTTTTACTGAGTTTGTTTGAAACTCCTGACCACAGATACAGAAATGTAAGTGAAAACTGTTAAAACATGAAGGGCCACATTCTGGTCCCTTTAAAGCAGACAACTCTGCTTTATAAACAAACATAATAAGGTAGAGTTTGTTTAATCTTGCATTTCTTTCTTTATGGGAAACCCTGAAAAAAATTTAATTTTTATGTTGAGGATAATATATCCTAGGATGTTATTGTTTCAGAAATCACCCAAACACTTCATAAATACATTTGGTGTTCTAAAAAATGGAAGTGTTTTGATGTTTTGTAAGATTCTGTAGAAAAAGCACTTTGAGAAATAGACCCTTTATAAAGCAGCAGTTAGAACTGGCCATGTTTAAAACTAATTTAAACATTCGGAACGGGTGCATAAATAATACAAAGTATGCATAAAGCCTTAAAATAAAAACCAAACAAAACTCAAATCTGTACTCTAAAATCAAGGAGGATTTGCTGTCTCAAAACAAGGATGTGAAAAGTTGGTTCAGACGATGTACATGAATGCAATTTCTGTAGTATCTTTGTTCTTGAGTTTTCAAAGATTGCGTAAGCTTTTTAGAAAAAAGCCAACCAAAACCCCAAAACCCAGCAACCCACATTCCGAGACTAATTAGGTCTCTCAAAAATGGTATCATATTTTAAATGTTATATTTTCTAATGTAACTTTGTCTGGGACCTTTTCTATGAAGAGCGACATATTGTTGGAGATGGGAACACAGTGAGTAGTAAACACCAGCGCAAACCCCTGTAGTTCTAGACAGTTGATTTGCAAACAGAAAGACAAGATTCAGGAATGATTTTTATTGTAAGAATTTTGGCTTTTCAACAAGAGCCGCTACTGTCAAGCATTTACTGTACTTGATCTCTGAAGAGGCAGGTACAGAGCCCAGCCACTGTAGTCACTTTATTTTGTACCATCTTTGTACATTCCTGTTGTATAGCTGGTGTTGTAGTTTTAGAGGGCCTTTGTTCTAATGTCTGAATAGTATTTAATACTAAAATTTATTATAATTTGCTGGAACTGCTGCTTATTTGTGCAGTGTTACAGTAATTCACAGCCCAGTTAGTGATGCAGTTAGTTGTATACCAAAAGCAGTTTGAATAACTAAATGTTTATGTAACTGTACTCAATGAATATGAAGGTCTTGTACTGTATAATGGTGACAAGTTTTGCCATTCTAGTAATTTAACTATATTCAGTTTTCAGATTACAAACTCCAGGTTGCACTAAATTTGTCCTTGTTTTAGCAGTGGCTTAAAATAAAACACATTTCACTGGCTTCGAGAGTGCTGTTGTTTCTTGTAAATCCATGAAATACTATTTTTCTTTTCAGCAAACACAGCTAAGACTGGTCCTTGTCAGTGACTGTGTGAAGGCACTTGAGGAAGGGTATAATAGACAGTGCACCAGTAGATTGCCTACTTCTTACAGGTAGATTGGGGTCCTGCAAGGTGTGAGGACGCTGCTTTACTGTCTTTGGGTTGAAAGGTAAACCCGCAGTTCCGCTGACATGCAGTAAAGTGTCACAAGGACTCTACTCACAGCACAAGTGGGGTGTAAGAACCAGCCAGCTTCATCTTGCCTGGAAGCTGGGTTAGTCAGGTTGCCTTGATATTTCCATGTGGACTCAGGTTGGACTTTGGCACTTTGTCCAGTATTTGGGAAACTAGCTTAAAACTCGGCTTCAGTCTTCTGGACAAATGCAAGAATATTCTGCTAATGAAAATGTATGAAACAAGACATTTCACAGGCTTCTTCAAAATCCTCAAATGTTTTGGTATCTTGTGAAATCAACCAAACAGCTTTTTGCCAAGTACCCCAAAATAGTAATGCTGAGCAGAGATGAGGTGCACAGGTACCATTTCTAAGATATAGAAGTACTGCTGTTGCAAATAGCTGTCCTAATGTCTTTTGATGTATAAGTTGTGAATCTACTAATTGCAGCTGGGTTTAATTTCAAGGATTAGGAAATTTTTGCTGAAGTTACTTTAAAACCAGTAAGCATGAGTAACTCTCCTTGATTATTTTTGCAACGGTTGTTTAAAGGAGGTTTCTTTAGTATTTTGAGATTGTTTCCAAAAGGAGCATTCTTTTGTTTCATTACTGTATCTGTTTCAAAGATTTTTTGTTTGGGTAATGCTTCGTGGGCAATCACATGGAAAATATATGTTAACTGAAGCAAGTAAATAACTTACTCTTCAAATACTGCATGTCCAAAAAAAAGACAAGTAGTGAGTTGGAAACAAAGAAAAGATTTTCATAAAGGGAAAGAAGACATTCATGTGGAAGATAAATCTGAGCTTTTTTCTTCCTGCCTTGGACTTTATTTTTCTTTCATTCAGCAGTCTGGTTCTGGCTGGCTTTATTCAACCACAAAACAGTATCCATGCACTTTGTTTAACCTTGGTGTATTAAATTGAGAGTTAAGTCTCCAGCTAGTCCACAGTCTTCGCCCAACATGTGTGCTACTCCATCTCTTGCTGCTGATGGTCAGACCTTTCTCTCAGTCCCTAGCCTGAGCTTCTGGTGTGACTGAATTCCATGCTGGCTATTGCCCCGAGCCTCCGATTGGAAGGTGGCTACGGAAAGTGAGTCATGCCAAGGCTGCAGAAATGTACCCAGATCACTGACCTTACTGGTTATTGAGCACCATATTAATCAAATGCTGTCTCTTTCCCCTGCTGTTGAGGCAAACCATGAAGCGTGTGACTGCTTGGGGCAAGGGAACTAGCAGTGACAAGCATGAGGCCATGTCTGTGGTCAGGGTACTGGCTGTCTAGTCCCTGACCACACAGCAGCATAACAACACCTTTCCACAGAAATTACAAAAACTGAAATTAGGACGTTTATGTAGTCCGAACATACAGTCTGCATTGCCTTTATCCCTCTGAAAATTGCTTCTGCTTGTGGGACTGTGAGTGAGCTTTGCGTGCATTTAGTTGGGCCAGTTTGTTTGTTTTAATTAAGAAAGGGCGAAAGAGAACACTTGTGCAACTCATTTGACTTAGTTTTTTGAAATTCCAGTGCTTCAACCAGGAGTAAGATGAATATGGAGAAAAGAAAGGGTGTGATAGTGTGGTACTTCTTTCTGCTATTTGCCCCTGTAGCCCACTTAATGCCAATCTCTTATTTTGTACAGCCTCCACCTCATTTGACTTCTCAGTTAGATTGGAGGCTCTTCCTACACTTTCCTTGTGGCTGTTGCTGGCTTCTACCTTTTTCCTGTCCTTTGTCAAGCCTTGTAGTGCAGCTGTCGTCTTCAGCTTCTCTTTTGACCCTGCTCTGCTGTCCTGATCTGACTTCTGGCCTTCTTATTCTTGTCTGGTGGAAGTGGTTAAAAACCAGCAAGGGGAGTCTTAGCTGTGAGGCTATGGAATAAGGCTTGCCTACCAGAAATCATCAAGTAGTGAAGAAGAGCTAAACTTGCTTTTGGCTGAGTTTTTCACTCCTGTAGGAAAGTAATCTGTGGTTGCTTTGGTTTGGAACCCAATTTACTGCTTGCAAAACCCTTGGATTTTATGCTGATCTAAAAGTAACTTTTAAGCTGATACTGAAGTATAATGTAACTCTAACATACTCCATAATTCATGCTTCTGTATGTGCAGTGTGTTGGCTTCCAGACACAGGGCAGAACTCAGTCCTTTTGAAAGCTGGCAAAACCCCAGTTGTCTCACCCAGTTGCATCAGGTCTTAATTTAGATAGATAGTAACCTTTAAGAGCAAATAGTCAACACCTAGGAAGGTCTTTTTTTCATATTATTGCCCCATAGTATGCTGCTGTGAACAGATGCTGCAACTGGATTGATTAACAACACAAAATCACACATGATGCTACAAAAATGCCAGCAATATGGACAGAAATACAGCAAAGAACCATCTGCTTCTGCTGGAAGTTGTAGTTCAGAGGAGATGCATGATGTTTCTGTAGGAAATAAGAATATGGCTTGGTGGAAACTAAGTTGTAAAGCAGAGAAATTATGTCAAGAGAAACGGCAATACTCGGGTGTGCTGTTGAACTCTTTACACTATGTTACCCAGTATGTATCAGAGAGTTAGAGTTCACAGCTAAATCCACTGGAGTTAAAGGCACTGGGAATAGGAGAACATCCAAGCTAACTGTTCCAGGACTGTGAGATGCCTAAATAATATTTCTGTGGCAACAGATCATACATGTTTTTCATTCTTTTAGCTTAGGAGGTTCAGAACCTGACTTGCATCCTAATTTATTGCTGTAAACCATAATGTGAATATTGTATCTTCAGGGCAATCAGAGTCTTCAAAGGGTTAAGCCTGAAACATCCTAAGAAGCCTAGTATATGCTGGCATCTTCAACAAAACCTCTTTTCCTGTGACTGCCTGAGAAAATAAAGAGGTGGGTGTTGGAAATTCCCCAAGGAGTCCTCCTCAGTATGATCAAAGTGCTTTTGAGAGGCTCCTAGAGACATGGTTTCAGAGAATTTGGTAATTTTTGTTTAAAATTATCTTGTGAGTTTTTTTCATCTTCTGCAAGTGTTGGAATGGCACTGCTTATGGGTATATGCCCAGCTTGTAATCTGCGTATTTAAAATATGACTGACTTTTTCTGATGTATTAGCTTGCCACCGCTGTTAAGAAAAAATTTAAGTACATAAAAAAGTCATCCTTCCTGCTGCCATCCAAATTACACTGGATGAGTGATTTAGATTAATTAGGGAAATAACCATTAATCTGAATACATGGCAGCAATGAGAAGGTTAGTTGTTTCCATCGTTTATTTTCAATTTTCTTTCTTAAAAAGTAAACATTTTTCAGTAATTAGACTGGAAGTGCAGTAAAGCTAAAGCTCATGAAATTGTATCTAATTAAAAAGGAGAAAATGAAAGAGAATGAACTGTGGTCGTAACACAGTCTTGACCCTGGAGCTCACTTAATTTGAATTTAAATTAATTTCCTACCAACTGTCTTTTGTTTGCAACTCAAATGTTCAAACACAGTTGTGTCCTAAATTCAATATCTGTTTTTAAATGTGGAGTTTCTACAGTCTTGGGATGCTAAGACGAGTAAAGGTTCCAAAGGTTTTCTTTCTTTTTCGTTGTAGTTGTAGTGTAGTTACTGGGTGGGGCTTTTCTACCTTCTCAGTCTCGTAACTTTTAGCAAGGGTTGTGGATTGCACTGACCCCACATGGCATCCTTGGCACCTATTCCATGGAATTTTGCTTCCCTGGCTTGGTTTTGATACTACTCTCTGCTCCTGAAAGGTCTACCAACCTCAAGTCCTATGCTGCAGACACTTCACTGGCCCTGAAGAAGGTTTGATACTCTCAAAGAAAGTGAAATCTGTTGGAAAGAGTCAGTCTGTAAAATGGAACAATGATCCTGGGCTCTTCTGAAGAGTTTTGGACATTCACAATGACTCCTTGTATTTGCCAAATCCCACAATAGTTAGCATTTTTATTACTCTCCCAAATATGAACATATAAATATTTTACAGTTTCAGATACATTCCTGTAATAAAGCTTGAAAACTGTGGGCCTTTTCAGGCAAATCTGGAAATCACTCAGGGACTGTCCCAAACTGCTTGCATGTAGAAAAATCCTCATAATTTGGAAGCTGATCGCTTTGTAAGTTCAGTTCTGGGGCCCCCAACATAAAGACATGGACCTGTTGGAGTAGGTGCAGAGGAGGCCACTAGCATGATCAGAGGGCTGGAGCACCTCTCTTGTGAAGACAGGCTGAGAGAGCTGTGGCTGTTCAGCCTGGAGAAGAGGAGGCTCTGGGGAGACCTTACAGGACCTTCCAGTACCTAAAGGGGGCTGCAAGAGAGCTGGGAGGGGGGCTTTTTACAAGGGCATGTAGCGATAGGAAAAGGGATATAGCTTTAAAATGAAAAGAGGAGAGATTGAATCAGAGATTCAGAAGGAATTTTTCACTGTGAGGGTGGTGAGGCACTGGAGCAGGTTGCCCAGAGAATTTGTGGATGCCCCATCCGTGGAATTGCTCAAGGTCAGACTGAGCAACCTGGTCTAGTGGAAGGTGTTCCTACCCACAGCAGAGGGGTTGAAACTGTGAGTTTTAAGGTCCCTTGCAACCCAAACCATCCTATCATCCTAAGTACCTGACTGTTGTTTTGACCTTTCCATGGGGAGTCAAAATGATGAAATGTCTCCCCCTGTTCTAGATGATGACCTGCCTTCAAGGCAGTAGAAAATCCATGGCTATATAAAAGTCTAGGAATTCCCAGAGATAACACTAGAAATGCAAGGATCTAACAGTTCACATGGTATTATCCCTCTTTGTTTTGTTTTTGCAAGGGCATAACTTTGTAATAAAAGCCACAACAGCAAAGACTGCATTAAGATGGATGATTTTTATAACACTGTGATTGCCTGGAATAAGGGAATTCTCTGCTCAGCTCTGACATGGGGCTTCTGGAAGTTCTTTTGGGTAGGTCTCCTGTCTTATTCTTCTTTGTTTCTCGTTTTGTGAAGCTGACTGACACTTCCTGCCCTTTGCACAGGGAGATGGTGGGAATTGTCTCCCTCTCTCCTCTACGTGAACAAGAAGTCTCCTGCCAAGCTGAATTTGATTGATGAGGCTCCAGGGAAAGAGGTCAGTGGCAGAGGATGATGTGTGGCAGATGGATGTTAACAGGCATGTTAGGTGGTCATGTGTTAATTTAGGAGCAGAAAGCTAATTCAAAAGCTAATTAACCACCCCTTTAGAAGACCTGAAGCCACCATTTCAAAATTTCAGGCCTCTTCCATTAAGAAAGTATTGGTCATGGATTGACATGATTGAAAATTGCAGTTTAAAGGGTAAAAATGTTCTTTGAGTTATGTTTGAAAGAAACAAAAAATACTTTAATTAGAGTTACATAAATAACTGGGTATTTCCTCTTGGTGTATGGGAGAAAATGCTCCTTGATAGCCTTAAAATGTGTTCTGATGCCTGCAGCCCCTCCAGAGAATGGTTCTTCATACACTCTATTTACAGCTGAGCAGAGGAGAGGCCTCTGGGGGTATACTGAAGTGCATATAATGGCAACAAGACAATAAAACCATCCTGGCTGTGCTACTCACCTGACAAACACCGTGCTCTCAAGAAAGCCACAAGGATGTTTTGAAGAAAGCAGCATAACCACTCTCCTGCTGGTGGTTTGGTGAACCTCTCGGGCGACCCGCAGTCGGATGTCAGCCATACTTTCCAAGCGGCAGCAGGGCTGGGCAGTGGTTTGACATAAAATGCAGCCAGGCTTGCGCTTTGGCTCCAGGTAACGCCACCACAACCTGTTTGGAATGTTTAATGGATGTTTTGGCTGGGATGGACCATCAGAAGCACCTTCACAGTGAACTACTTTAGGCAAATTGCCCCAAGTCATGGTCCTTCCGGCTGAATCTCGTGTAAATGCTAAATGCTTGAATTTTCACCCTCATAGAAATACAGGGCTTTGATGCTATGGGCTTGCATGGTAGCAAACCTTGCCAGGTTTTCAGGCAAGGCCAGTATGTTAAATTATAGTAAATGTAGTGCATGCTTCTCTCTGTAGCTTGATAGCTGTAATTTGTTAGCTAGAAATGCACTATTACATACATACTGAGGTTTTGTGGATTTCCTGGCTTCGTTGTTACAATGAGGACAAGTGATTAATCATGTAACATGTCTAGTGACGAGTGAGTACATCCGGTCCAGTTTTTATTGCTGTTTTATATTACTCCCTTCTTCTGTACCTCTCTAGCTTACACATAGTTTTATACCAGTTCTTCTGCTCAGCTTTAAACTTTGTATTAATCACCGGCAATTTCAACAGCCTTTTAAGGAAAAGAATGACACAAAAATAAGACTTTTAAATGCTATAGAAAATTGTCTATACACAGATTTTTTTTTTTTTTTTAGATATATTCTCTTAGTAGGCAAGAAGTTTCAATTGTTCATGTCTCTTACACTAAGGATGAACATAGAACCCTGGATCCTGAAGGTAAAGTTGTGAGTTTTGACATCTTATGAAGTAAATCTTTCCTGTCAGATCCTTACATGTGAACTGTATCTGTGAGATAGATGCATCTTTATTTTCAGCAGCCTTAAGTGATCTTCCACATCTTCCACCTGCCTCCCACCCTCACTTGACCAAAAACAGTCAGAGAGACTTGGCATCAGCAATATCCCAGAAGTAACATTCTGGGACCATTTAGAGGCTATTGGCCCATTTTTAGTTCTTTACATTTTTCTGCATCTCCTTTTAATAACTTTGCTCTGGAAATGACAGCAAAACCTTGCTCATAACTGAATTTAATTTCAAAAATCTTTTCTTTGCTTTAAAACCCTGTCACCTTTTCCCTCGCCACAGTAGGAGCGGCAATTCCAGATTATAGGAAATTTGTTACGGTTTTGTGATTTCAGTGCTAGAGTTAAAGCAAATGCAGATTTACCCAGCTGTGAAGATGACAGAGGTGGGTTTCTGCAAAGGGGATTTTCCCATTTGATAAGTGTTGCAAGAGAGTGAGAAGAGCAGTTGGCCAAGAGGTGAATGAGGTTACCCACAGGCACCAGTGGTGCACCCAATATGGCTCAGTTGCTGAACTGTGGGTGTATGGGTCAGCGAAAAGGCAGAGATTACTGGAAAAACAAAGAGGTGTTGGAGCTGGGGAATTCTAAGTAGCAGCAAAAATAGGCAACGTAATGTGTTGGAGTTGTAATGCAAAAAATGAAACCAGACAACTTTGCTGTAAGGTGCGTGCTCGATAGTAAATCTTTGGAGAAAGGCATGGATCTCTTAGCTTGTGTATGTGCACCTCCAGCCAGTGTGCAACCAAAGAAGAAAACATCACACTTTGCAGAACCAGAAATAAAAGTCCAGACAGAGGTAAAACTACAGGCCTAGTAAAGCCCCATAGTAGTAACAGATTTTCAAAGATAGATGTGCTTACTTATGTCATCAAATTTGGCATTTTCTAACTTATGCCTGTGTGCTTGTTCCTCAAATTGGCTATAAGCATAAACTCACATTTAGCTGAACACCTGAACTGCTATGAATGTACAAATACCCAGGTTTAAGCCCAGCTGAAGTTGTGTACATGGTATAAACACAGTTCTGCATATCTACCTCTAGCATATGGACTCTGCTGTTGGAAGCTCAGCAGTCCACAGTTTTTAGCTCTTTAGAGAATGTTCTCAGTGTCACCAATCCCAGCTTTTGGCAGGATTTTTTAAATGGCGAGAGAAGGAAGATACAGTGTTCTCAAGTTTGCAGTTTCACAAAGCTTTTGAGTTACTTGGAGAGATGCATTTGTGTAGACATCACAGATGGCTGCAGTCTTAGTATTTTAATGCTGAAAATCCTGGTCCTAGTTTCCAATTAGGCAATTATTTAAACTGTAACTAGTAGTTATTGGAAAATCTTTTAAGACTGATGGCATTATATAAATAAAGGAAGATTTTTGTAGGTAAAAGAATCCTATGGGAAGATGACAGCTTTGCTGTAGACTGTTGCTAGAAACATAGAATGAAGCTGACAAGGCTTGTTATTCCTGTGGCTGTTCTTACCTTGAGCTTTTATAAAAGCCAATGCATCTGACAAATCAAGATGACTTATGGATGGCTGAGATGGAGACATTCAGTGTCCTTACTCCTAACAGTGAGGTAATTTTCTGCAGAAACTTCTACATGTCTTCCAAGGTCTGGCCTCTGTAAAAGGGGTCAGTAAAATGCATTTGTCAAAATGAATGCCTGTTTGGAAAATTGCCACTTTGATACACTAATGGGTAAGAATCAAGAGGAAAATAAATAGCTAGGACTCCTTACTGGGTTATTGGCTTTTTTGAGGTTTCAGAGTCAGAAATAAACACACAGTGGTGACATTAGATTTATTTTATAAGACCAAAAAATTACTATCAGAATTTAAAGCAGTGTATTTACGTAGACAAAATCTATTTCTTCTGTTAGGGGCTAATTTTACAGCACTTGACATTTACTTCCCAGAAACATGCAGGACAATGTCCTTGGCCTGCGTATAAAAATCAGTATTTGACAATAGAGTAGCACATACTGCTTCATGCTGAAAATGGTGTTATCAGCCCATTAGAGGAATACAGATGTCTCTCAGCCCAAAGCCTGCTGCTGACTACCTCTGTTGTTTTGTCTGTCCTCAGGTATGAAGGCAGCTTGAGACCATTGGTGGACAGTCTGAGGACCTGCCATGGGTCCTGTTCAGATATGTGCTCACTTCTGCAGTGAGCTTCTGAAGGGCTGGTAGGATGAAATACCTGATCTGCTGCTAGATATCTTTATTTTCTAATGCCATCTCTCCTCCATTCCTTTTGGCATGGCTGACAGCATAAAGCTCCAGCCAATGAATAGTCAGGCCAAGATCTGTATGCTAAGGCAGACATGGAAAGATATTTTCCAAAGCATTTAAGGCTTAATTGCAGGAATGGGCCTGAGACCCCCTTTTGGCAGTTCTAATACAGCTGTTTATGCGTTTTCTCCAAAGCAGCCTAAATGAGACGTGTAAAATGTATAAGCAGGCCTAGAAGGGAGGCCAAGACATTCCCTGTCTTCAGAGAAGAAGCCAACTTATAGCACTACAGTCAGAATGCTCCTCTTATTTCTATTGCTCACTCTGACATTCACAGGGTATTTTGCAGCAAGGCTTGGTTAGAACTGTAAAGTCAAATTTTGCTGTAGCAGTGATGAGCAACTCTTGGAGTGCAAGTGCCTTGGGGGTTTAAACCCCCCTCAGAAGAGACAGGCACAGTAGCAAGTGCATTCTTTCTGGGAGCAATGTTCCTACCAAGAAGGAAGTATGTGAACAGCAAGAGATGTCTCAGTTGTCTAAGGATCTCCTGTGAGTCCACATCCTTTAGACATTGCTTGAGCACAATGGTACTAGCCTCCCTAGGGAATTTAATAAGGTTCTGAATCCCTTCCCTCTCCAGTCTGGAGTTGCAGCAGAGATTTGGGGTATAGCTGAGACCCCAACCATAAAACCTGCAATGTGATAAGGTCTCCCTTGAGCCTCCATTTCTCCAGGTTAAACAGCCCCAACTCCTTTAGTCAATCCTCATAAAGCTTGTTTTTCAGTCCTTTCACCACCTTAAAACCATAAAGGAGTCTGGGTTACTAGTTAATGTGTTGATATGTATCATAGAATCATGGAATAGCCCAGGCTGAAAGGGAACTTGAAAGATCATCTGGTCCAATATTCTGGGGGAGGGGGAGCCCTAATGAGGTTATTACCACCCTGTCCAGTCATAACTGTAAAAACTCCAGTGATGGGAACACCTCCGTGCCCCTGTGGAGGTTGTTTCAGTGAGTGACTACGCTCACTGTAAAATTTTTCTATTTTGAATTGGGATGATTATATAGTAGCTGTTTGATCTTAGTAGAGTTGAGTCCCACTCTGGGCATCTGGCCCTTTGGCTTAACTGCTCAGTCCCGTAAGATATTTGCACCAAATTTCTTTCTATATGAGCTGCTTCTAGGACTGTTCTTGGAGTAGTTCTGAGATTACCATATTCCTGGAAGAAACTGGGAGGAGGGAATGGACGTCAGTTGTAGTCAGTGCTTGAAGTGGACTTGCTTGTTCATGCAGAGATACTGCCAAGCAGAAAATGGACTGGAGTATTTTCTTATGGGAGCTTCTTCCTACAGTGGCAGCCACAGAAGGACTCTGCATTGCCTTCTCTGGGGCAGGTGGTATTTGTGGACTGCCTGAATCTGCCTGTAAGAGGCAATATAGAAAACCAAGTGACTAATCTTAAGACTGTTCTATCAGGGAGAGCGAACAGAAAGAAAACACATTAGAAAATGCAATTTACCTAGACACTTCTGAAGAATGTACCTTTTTTTACCAGACAACTCAACACAACTCTAAACTCATCCTTGTGTTACTTTTTCCCCAACCCTTATGACTCAGCTAAGTATTTTGATAGAAAAGCCCAACTGCCTAACTTTATTTCCACCAAGTGGATAATTCCAGAAGTCTCTAGCCATAGCAGAGAAAGTAATTAAAACAAAACAAACAGCAGGCTGCATGTACTTGTGTTCTTTTCCATCCTGCTCAGTTATCAGTGGTCTTGAAACATTGCAAAAGTTCTGTGGCTAACAAAGTTAATCTTAAAAAAAGTAAAAATCATAATGTCTATCAAGGGAAAGACCTATTTGTTTTACAGTTGATGCTTAAAAAAATAAAATATTCCGATAATGCGGAAGAACATGTCTTGGAGCTGGGAGAGGCTGTCTCACCAAGGAACCTCAGCCCCTAGCATTGGAGGCCTGGCATGAGACAGTAAACCACATGTTTCTTGGGATGAGTGATTATTAGTGACAAACAAAAGCAGTTTTGGCAACCCCGAACTTTCAACACTCATGAGTCAGGACCCCAACCAGTCAAAACTGAGAGACATACAAAGAATGTGTTTTGTTTTCTTTTTATTTTCTTGCTGGTGGTTGAGCATTTAGGGCTCACATTTTTGTTTTCTTTGTGAGATGTGAGACAGTGAACAAATTCTTGCTGTTGGGTGTTAGGGGTAAAAGGGCTGGTTATCGTGATACCTACAATGAAACCGCAAAAGGTTGCAAACCCACATTGTTTATTTTGAACCTGAGCTTTCTTTCCATTTGCTAACCAACGATTCCTGATGGTTGTGGATATGTTTTTTAGCCATACTTAAGAGTTGCTTGGAAATTCTATCTTAAAAATGGAAAATGTGGTTCTCATAAAAATCAAAATTTACCACAGGAAAATGGTTTAATTTTTTTTTTCTGACAAGTTTCCATCAACACGTAACATTTGTTGCCTCAAGTTGGGAGGATCCAAGATGCTTGGTGAGTTGCTTGATAGAATCCAAATGAAAAAAAAAGATTAATTCAGTATTAATATTAATCCATGTCTTCTGAAGTGCTAAAGGATTCTTTTTTGAGTTCTAGAGCTTCATTTTTTTCAAAGAGTAGAGCTTTCCAGTTGCCATTCCAGGCTTTCAACATACTACTATTTGTCTTCTCTATGATATGCATCACAGATATCTGTGGCTGTCATACAGCATGGAGATGTGATCTGACCTGATAGCCTAGATACTTGCCTGAGCTATAACTTCCCTAAAATACAGAATTCATGCTTCTTCCCATATTAGGAAGTGTGATGAGATTTGGACATACTCAGATTCCTCACTAGACAGAAATTTCTCTTTTTCATAGGCTGTGTTCATAGGTATTATTGAAACTGTTTGCATAAAAGCATTTCTGCATATAGATTGTTGAGAAAAAGTTCATTTTGCTTATTCACAATGTGTTTTGTTATACAAAATATTTCTTTTTTTTTTTCTGATTACAAACAGAACTAGATAATAATTAAACAAATAATGTATTTCTGAATGAAATTTCAGGTAAGCTAATTTGTTTCAAAGCGCTTGAAATGTAATTGGCTTTTTATCATCTTCATAAACATGTGATGGCTTTTTGTTAAGGAAACTTCCCAGTCTGAGCATCTGGAAGGCACTGGCAGGCACATCCCAAGGCCAGAGACTGTCACTGCAGGGACCAAAGCCCCTTTGCAGCGGGCAGCTCCAGTGACCAACATGTTCCCCTTGGCTCCCCACACACCCAGTCCACAGTCAGAGCAGGTTTGCTCACCACTTCTACCCCAGGTTTCCCATGGCAGAGCCTCAAGCCTCTGGTTCTTTTAAGAAATTTTATCATGGTGCAGCAACAACTCAAGCAGGTGCCTTCAAGGAGGGACCCTGAGCTCCCTGGGTTATAAAACCCCTGGGTTTTTATACCCTTATTGTTGATATGCACAAAAGTCTGGGTTCTTCCAGCTGAGTCCTTGGCCCCTGCCTTGTGTCTGAGTGATTGGTCACCTGGCTGGGCCACAGGTCCCTGGGCCCTTTGTTATGCAAGGGGTCAGCAGTCCACGGCCTCTTGCCTTGGGCTCCCACCACCCAGAGCTCAGCCTGAAGCTCCCACTGCATCTTCACACTGAGCTACCTGGACCAAATGTATGCCTCAACAATCTTAAAGTATTTTGGAAAAAAAAAAATTAAATTCCTACAAAAATCTCGGTTTGTTTCTCTCTTTTGTAAGTGGGTAGATTTATAAGAAGATTTAGTCACCAAATTGCCTTGGCTCTCACTATACTCAGTGGAGGGACAGAGGCATATCCAAAAGAAGATAAAGCAGCTCCCACCAAAGTTTGAATTGGCTTATGTATGTACTTGTCCAGTTGCAGAGACAGTGGAAGGATTCTAAGGTATGTCTACATTGCCAAATAAAAAAGAGCTGGGAAGTGAGCCCCAGTTATCCACAGTGCTGAAGAGCTGGCTTGCTCTCCATCACAGTTTCAGACGTCCTTCAGAGGTTGTCTCCAAGGCAAAACTGCTATAAAAAGGGGGTTAGATTTATGTGGTGAGGACAAAGACCCATCTGGACCTCAGATCCCACTTAAGGCATTTGCCTTCTTTCATTTATTTCTTAAGACACCAAATTGTACAGAAGAGATAGAAATCTAACACTGAAATGTTGCAGAAATCAATGCTCTTTGAAAATCCAGCCCCACACAAAAGTAAACCCCTATTAGTGCTGTATCAACAATTCACTTCTAATCAAATTTTTCTGAGCATTTGTCTAATTTGTCATGATGGGTAGATCTAGACTCTTCATGAAAAACACATCTGACAACAATGGCCTCTCAATTTCAGTGCCCAGATATTTGGAGGATTGACTAGAGACCAAGAATTTAAAGGAATCTGCAATCAAACTCAGGAGAATTGCAAATAGTTCTTACCTTTAAAAGCTTTGCTTGGGAAGTAACATGTTAGATGGGCATGAATGGGAAGGCGCCTATATTTAAAATGCCCAGATTTTTAAAATCTTGGAAGACTTGGGCTACAAAAGCAGTCAAGCAAAGGAGGATGAGAATGGTGATTCAAAAACACATTTCCACCCCAGTAGTTCTGTCGAGAACAGACAAAGTGATACATAATCCTAATCTGCTAGGTTTTCTATTGCCTAGCCATCCCTAGAGAAGAGCAGCAAGTGGTCTTTGACGGTATTTGAGATTAGACTCCTTTCATTCTTTAGTCAATTAAATTAGTCGCAGTTCTGCTTCACCATAACAAAATTGCTAAGCGGTTTCAACTTGAATTGTTTTGAATTCAGTTTTGTTGTTCTTTGGATTGGTCCTCTGAACCCTTCCCATTATCACTTCCTTCTTATTCCCCCTTCTCTCTTGTTGTCATGTGCAATCATGTTACAGCAATTAGTAGACACTGGCCTGGCAGTCATTATAAATTGCAAGTGCTTCTTATGCTCGGCAATTACATGCTGGTTAAGCCAAACCAGGCAGGACTGTGTGACAAACCCGTAACATCTGTGTCCTGCCCCATCATATCATTAGAATGTATATATTCACAGAGTATGGTGTGCTGTTGGCTGGGAGTCTGAACAACAAACCATAAATAGGATAATGGCTTTCCTCAGTACATTATCATTATTCAAAAAACAAAACCTCACTTGTTTTTGAGGACCTTTTTGGTTTCTCTAAGTTTCTCCATGGATATGGCTTGCTACTAGGGATTGGTGGCAGAGGTGCGCATTTGTTGTCATCTTAACCACTAAAAGCGCTGTGCCCTGTCTGCGGTACAGGACATCCTCCCCGTGTCTCCTGTTGCGTTTTCCGCCCTGCGCTGCGCAGCCCGTCCTGGCTCTCTGTTAGGGGACAGCCAGTCGCCAGCAGCTCATCTCCTCTCTGCTCAGGCAACTTGTTTCAGCTGTATAAGGGTGCTCTGTAAACAAGAACAAACCCTGTTACCTTGGGGTATGAAGAATGAATGTCTGTTACTTATTAGTGTATTTTCACTCCAACAAATTTAACCTCTGATGCAACCAGGCACCTGTTAATTCCAGGGCTAAATGTAGCATGATTTTTGGACTCTCTAAACAAGGAGATAATGAAAACGTTGCTCATCTTATTAGATGGAAGATGCTGGCTATGGAAGCCTTGGTGCATATGTATTCCCATATTTCCATTGGTAGGAAGCATTTTAGACTTTGTATATACAGGAAGACATGGGTACATTGATCTCAACCAGGTAAGAGGAATTAAAACAAAAGCTTTTCTATTAAGGTTTTAATGATATTCAGCTTCTTTCAAGATTCATTTTATACAAAGTTACTCAGTGTATTATAGGTGTCCACAAACTACTGCATAGATTTTAAATAATACTGTAAATAATTACAGTAGCCAAACACCAATGTTCTGACTATAGTCTGCCATTCAGCTTTGGGCCTCGCACTGACATGTGTATAAAGCACAAACAGCAGCTGAAAATCAGATTAAAGCAGTTAAATAAATGTTTTATTTTTTTTTTTTCACTCAGGGAATCCAAGGGAAGATTCTCAAATGTGTGTTGTATCACCAAATTGACATGACGACAGGCCCGTTGTCTGATCCCTAGTGTTTGGATCCCAAACCTTCCCATCTATCTGAGCAGATGTCAGAGAATATATTGCCCTGTCCCATCTCTTGTTGACCTGGCATGGACAGCTGGAGCCTTTATGCAGCTGAGTACACTTTATGTTATCAAAAAAGCTGGGCTCCTGCCTCCCTCAGCAGGAGTGGAAGACCTTGCTTCAGCCTCAAGCTTCAATTTCACAGCCCATGGCTGAATTTGTGCACTTAGCTGAGCCTCGATGCATTTGCTTTCCTTTCTCAGTGCATACTTGGGAACCAAATGTTTTTTTCTTTGAGTCTCATACCTTTACTGAACAGAAGAGTAATGGTATTACATAGCATATTGCCTGTGATTCCCACATGCAGTTAGTTACTTGAATTAAGCCCATAGGGAAAGATGCATCTCTTTTGGGTGGAACTCTGTAGTACTCCTTGATCCTTGTTTTCATCACTAGCTATTGGCAATTTGGAAATCAGAAGAGAAAGGTTAAAAAATGCCACCTGGGCTCTACCAACTAGCAACACTGGTACCAGTAGTTAGCCCATACTGTGCAGGCACTGGAGGGTGGTGTGGCCAAGGGACCCTTCCAAATGGAGGGTACAGAAGAAGCAGAACCATTGTGGTGTGGAAGAGTTCATATGTGCAGAGATTAACTATGTCATGCTTCTTGTCTTCAGGCTGACAGAACTAGTAGAGATGTACCTGGGCATACTGAAATGTAGAGAAATATTTAGTATCCTGGGCAGCAAATGCTTCCTATCATGGCCCTTACACAACATTCAGATTTTAAAGGAACATGCCTTTCAGCTTTACCTTCATCAGAACATTTTAGAGACTTCTTTAATCAGATGGTATTGCCTGTAAGAAAAAAAATAAAAATTCAAATATTCAGGAATATTTTAGATAGCCTATTCTAAGGATGGTGTTTAGAGAAGTGACACAGTTATGACCTGCAGATTGCCTAAGTGCTTTTGGGGGAATTACATACTTGTATGCCTTGCTTTTATCGTGTTTCAGTAACAACAGTTAACTTGGTTCATCCTTGAAAACCCTCATACTCATTCTTCCCTGCCACTAGTATTGCTGTTTCCTGATGGTGGGTAGCTATCCCATTTGCTTGTGATAAATATTGTGAAAAAAGATGAGCCTAAAGGGCCAGATTGAAGAGCAAGTGCATTTACTCATCCGCAAAGATGACAGAAGTAAACTCTTGACACAAGCAAAATGAATCATGCATAGAATGATTTTTTTTAAACTGCAGTCTTTCACAGAGCTTAGTTCCACAGAAGAGAATTAAAAAGCACTTGGATGAGATGGAGAAAAGGCCATTTACTTACCTATAGACACCATCAGCACACTGGGCACAGCCTGATGGATGAACTGAAGGGGTGTGGGTCACAGAACAAGGCTGAGCTGCCAGAACAAGAAGTGGAACAGGAAGAGGGGATTGAGAGCAGTTGAGAGCACTTGAGAGTGGTTCTCAGGTAGAAACTCGGGTGAAAAACTGGCTGGAGCAGAGGAGAGAAATAAAAAGAGAGAAAGATGTTCTCAACTCCAAAAAAGATTGATGGCATGTGACTATGGGGGCAGCTCGCATCAAAGGCAACAAATGCAGAAGAAAAGACAATTGCATGCCTCAGAGGAAAGACAGTGACATAATTGGTCAGAACCTCATGCACTCCAGAAGGCTGTGGAGGACATCAGAAGGGATTGCAATGAGGTATGGGAACCCTGAGAGAAGCAAATGGATGGCGAGGCCTTTGTTTTGTCCTGTCTTGGTCTTCTGTAAGTAGAAAATTTGTTCACAGGCCTTGGCAAACCGGCAGTACTGTTGGCTCTGGTAGCGTGCATGAGAAGAGGTAACTGAGAGCCTTCAAGGGCTTGCACAGTGGGTGCATTCAGGTGGGATGTGCTGGGTGGACCCAGGGAAGCTGTGAAGTTGGGGTTTCACATCAGTGTTTGCTCCTGGCACACCACTGCCCCCCCAGCCAGGCCCACCTTGGCCTCCCTGCACCCTCTCTTATGCTGGTGTTGGGTCTTGTGGCCCTGGGCCTGCTCCCTTCCACTGCTTGAAAATTAATTTAGCAAACATAGTTTAAAAGAACCCAATTTGCTGTGGCAGAGCATGATTTCACGCTGGCCTGGTGCCCCCACAGAGCTGGGCTGGGGCTTGCTACCAGGAAGGTGGAAGGCTATCAGTTGCTGGGGAGGAAATGAAGTTTCCAAGGAGAAACTTTTGGCCCATCAATATAGGCTTCCAGTGGCACAGCAAATGCAAAGTTACTGGTAGTGAAGCAAGAAACCAAGCCACCAGCCAGGCAGACTTTTAAACTTTTTTTCAGAAAACTTTCAAGTGGGTGTTTTTAAGGCCAGGCATGCACTCTTAGCCCTTTTGTTGTCAGAGAGAGCTGCCAATAAAACATGGCTCTCAAGATGGATAGCCCATTTGAGACACTGAGGTCCTTTTGGAGCATAAAGTGATAAAATTTCAGGACAGGGTTCAAGGTTATTATTTTTCTTGAGGCTTTGAATGGCAAACTGTGGATTTATTGTTCTGTATCTTCAGTCAGCACTTTTCAATGCACTTGGAGGCAGCTATCAGAAAACCAGATGGATGGAAGACACACTCTTCTTATGTCATGACACATCCTGCCCATGCCAGGAAATTTCCGTGCCAAAACAGCTGCAGGCAGGCTCTAGCAGTTCAGGGGATCATGATGCTGTATCTGGAACCTGGGATGGACAAGTTTTTTTTTTATATGAATGAACACCAACTATCTCATGCTCAGTTTCTAGGTATCTTAATTCCTACCCTATCCGCCCACCCCATCCCACTCTGCCTTCCCTTGAAACCTGCCTAGTCACAGTGTGGGTCAGATTTACTCAGACTGAAAGCAAGCAGTGAGGGTGAGGGGGCGGAACTTCAGAAAATGGCATGTGCCCACCACCCCAAGGCTATAGCAATGTGTGATCCCTCATGGCAGGAAACCTGGAAACTTTCTGTCCTTTATGTGTCACTTCCTTCACTGCATGAGATTTGTTCATAGCAATTCACGCTGACAAGCAAAAAGAGACCGTGGGTCAGCACAAGAATCATTCTAGGCAAACAACTTCCAAACTGGTCTCAATGAAATTAATCATTTAGACTCTCTGTGGATATTAATTTTAAAGAAAAATTGGCATGGAAGAACATGTTTCTCGGGTGCACACCTTCATCTTTGGAAGCCTGATAGAAGGCTGGAGATTACAAAAATCCTCAGGACTTGAAGAATCAGTCAAATTAATGGTGACAAGCAATAGCCCAATTTGCTCAAAATGTGGGTCAGACTCCAGCAAATCAAGACACTTGCTCAAGAATCATCAGGCTATCATTACTACTGAACTAATTAATTTTAATATTTGTCCTTTGTACTCACACGCTTTCCCCTTTGTTCCCTTGTGGTTTTTCTCCTGTGATCTCCCTGTGATTACAGGGGCTTTCAGATAAAATAGGTGGAATTCTCAGGTAATAAATAACCTGATTCTAGGGTCTAGGGCTTTAAGAAAACAACCAAACATGCTCAGTCCCAACCATTAAACCACAAATACTGGCAACACTTCAAGAGTAATTTAGGAGTTTGGATTTTTTTTTCCGTGTTGTCAGAAAGTGATATTGAAGCCCTCTGGAACAGAGCACTGTCCAAATGACTCCTCAGAAACTGCCAAGAAAAGCCATTAGGAAAGTCTGGGGATAGGCATATCTGAACTTTCTCTGATTCCACCAATATCCACTTTCTCTGATTCCATATCCATATCCACTTTCTCTGATTCCAAGTTGGATAACCAAGGCCT
This sequence comes from Daphoenositta chrysoptera, assembly GCA_013397915.1. Classification (NCBI taxonomy): domain Eukaryota; kingdom Metazoa; phylum Chordata; class Aves; order Passeriformes; genus Daphoenositta; species Daphoenositta chrysoptera. The sequence goes on from VZRO01003873.1 coordinate 1,916,500, forward strand.
TGGATAACCAAGTGCCATCGCACTTTTGAACAGATGAGTCTTCATCTCTTTGTGTAGACTTTGTGTTAGCCAATCTCAGTCACCTTCATCTCCCGGATTTACTTTGCGGTCAAGGAAGAAGCACTTCTATGGAGATATTAATCTCGGTGACACTTAAAATAGGTCAAAAGGAGAGGACGGATAACAGTAATAGGAGCCTAACTCAAAAGTTGACTACTACATGGAACTGATGTAAAGCTAGGTGAGATGCAAGGCACAACCAGTGTCGATATTTGCATTACTGAAAGCAGGTGAGAAAGCACAGGATACTTTGTGAGGTGTTACAAACAATGAATTTTTTCTTGGGTTCATTTCTGTTGTGCAGACATGGTGTGCTTGCAATATACCACTTTGCTTCTGAGTGGCAATATCTGGTTGATAACTGTTGATGGAATTTGTGAATCTTGTTTAAAGAGCCCTGCAGATACTACCCATCCCTTGCAGATGTTTTCAGGTAAATTGTTTGTCTCGTCACCCGGCCAAATGAAACACACTGACTGTCCTGACATTTTTAGCTGCTGTTCTCTTAAATTTGAGTTCTTGTTTCTTCTAACAGGTTTGTGAAGTCTCCTTTGGACCATCTTACAGAATTAAAACACTGCAAGTTAGCTGGTACTGGCCTGGCTTTCAAGAAAGTTCTAACTGGTTTTGTATACTTGGTGAGTACACCCTAGTTAAAATAAACTATACAGGACTGTATGACAAACCCACAGAGGTGGCCCAACCTTGTTACAGCATTACAACCTGTATTTCTCAATTTGCAGTACCATGTCTCCTCTGACCCTGAAAAACAAACCATAAATAAGATAATGGATTTCCTCAGTGCTGTATGATGACAGAGACAAAACCTCTGTTATTTTGAGGACCTTTTCATTTCTCTAAATTACATCATAGATACTTTGGTCTTTTGACTGTCATTTTCTGCTAAGAACTGATGACAGAGGTGTGTATTTTAGCCACCAAAAACTCCCCAGACTCTTTTTGGTATATCACATCCTCCCTAAGTTTCCTCTTAGCAGGTCTGCCCCATGATGCACACACAGCTTGCCCTTCTGTATGCAGGCAGGAAGAGGTGTGACAAATTACTTTCTTTGGCTTCTGCTTGATACTTTTGGGAAACAGGCCACAAAATCATACCACAATGACAAAGAAGAACCTCATCCTTTCTTATCTATTTCACCAAGGAAGAATTAGCCATTGCCTCTTTAGGTTCCTCCTTCACATCCATGGTTCACCAGCAGAAGCCCCCGATTTCACCTTATATGGGGATTGAGCCTTGGAAAAAAAGGAGAGCTCCATGTTAGGGAGGTATTAAAAAACAGAAATGAAAAGGGATACAGATGCTTGTAAGCTTTTGGTCCTTTTGGTCCTAGGAGAGGGGCCGAAACTCTGAGGTGATCACTCTGGACATTCTCTGTTACAGAGTTACAGGCCTTCTCTTGGCATCAAGGACCAAACATGCTCTTGGGAAGCCACTTACACCTAGTCAGCAGGAAGGACTAGGGATACCGGGGTGCCTTAGAATCCCCACTCATAGTAATCTTAATCTACTTTTTTCTAAATCTATGTTATTTCCATAACATAGCCAGAGGGTTGTGGGATCAATGGCTAAGCCAACAGATCTTCAGTCAAGGGTGGCAGGGAGCTACAAAAATAATAATCATTGAACCCCGGGTCGGAGAAATCATCAATACCATTATAATACAGGCTGTGGAAAGAAGATATTTGGAGCGGCCCTGAGGAGAAGGACTTGCTGGATGAAAAATTGAACATAAGCCAGCAACATGTGCTTGCAGCCTACAAAGCAACCATGTTGGGGGCTGCATCAAAAGCAAAGAGGCCAGCAGGGTGGGCAGGAAATTCTGGTCCTCTCTGTTGCTCTCATGAGTCCTGTGTTGAGTATGGTGTCCAGCTCTGGCTTTCCCAGCACAAGAAGGACATGGGCCTGTTTGAGTGAGTGCAGAGGAGGGTCTGATGATGATCTGAGGGATAGAACACTTTGCTTATGAGGAAAGGCTGGGACAATTTGGTTTCTTCAGCCTAGAGAAGAAAAGACTCCAGGGAGACCTTATAGTAGTCTTTCAGCCCCTAAAGGGGGCTAATAAGAAAGACAGGGACAAAATTTTTAGCAGAGTCTGTTGAGATAGGACATGGGTTAATGGTTTAATCGCAAAGAGGGTCAATTTATACTGGATATAAGGAAGAAATGTTTTATGATGAGGGTGGAGAAATGTTGAAACATGTTGCCCAGAGAAGTTGTGGATGGCCCATCACTGGAAATGATGAGAATTGAGTAGAAAAGAAAAGAACAGAAGAGATTGTTCAGTTGGAAGGGACCTACAATGATCATCTAGTCAACCGCCTGACCAGTGCAGGGCTGACCAAAAGTTAAAGCATACAATTAAGGGCATTGTCTAAATGCTTCTTAAACTAAGACAGGCTTGGGGTATCGACCACCTCTTTACGAAGCCTGTTCCAGGGTTAGATTACTCTTTTGGTAAAGAAATGCTTCCTAATGTCCAGTCTAGACCTCCCCTTTCAACCATTTCCACACATTCTATTATTGGATCCCAGGCAGAAAAGCTCAGACCTCCCTCTCCCTTTCCTCTGCTCAGAAGGCTGTAGAGATCGATGAGGTCACACCTCAGCATCCTTCTCTCCAAACCAGACAAGAAATATTCATAGCTGCTCCTCATAGGACATTCCTTCCAGCCCTTTTATCAGTTTTGTTGCCCTCCTCTGGGTGCATTTGAGTACCTTCATGTGCTTCTTAAGTTGTGGGGCCCAGAAGTATGTGCTGTACCCCAGGTGGGGCTGCACTAAGACTGAATACAGTGGGAGAATCACCTCTCTTGCCTGGTTGGAGATGCCATGTTTGATGCATCCCAGGATGTGTTTTGCCCTCTTGGCTGCCAGGACACAGCTGGCCCACACTGCACCTGATGCCAACCAGCATCCCCAGATGCCTTTCTGCAGGGCTGCTCCCCAGAAAAGTGTTCAAGGTCAGGTTAGATGGGGCTTCAAGCAACCAGACTGAGTGGAAGATGTCCCTGCCCACGTGGGAGTGTTGGAATTAGATGATTTTTAGAGGTCCCTACCAACGCAAACCTTTCATATTCCATGGTTCTGTGATCCCTGCCTGCAGTGCTCTTTTCCAGTGCCCTAGCGCAGGAGAGAGTAGAGGCCAAAAATCTAACTCTGTAGCTTCCTAAGCTATTGCTTTGTCTCCAGTGTCCTCTGAAGACAGACCAGGGTGCTACACCAGGACCCTTTCTGTCTGTGCCCAAGGGATGGGCAGCATGCTGTGCTGGTGGAACAGCACCTCTTGTCGTGCCCCAGGTGGCCCATGGTGCCTGTGAGCCACTCAGCTGTTCTCTGTCATAGCCTTGTCTGGCTGGGACATGGAAACCCCTCTTTTTGCCCATTTAAGACACGAGGCTGAGAGAGCAGTGCCTCCCTGGCTCAGCCTCCTCAGTCCGGGAAGAGGCATTCAGTCAGCCAGCCGCTCGGGTCATGGAGTAAAGCTCTGGCAAAGGTTTTAATGAGCAGAAATTCAACAAATTGCTGTTGCAAACACTTGGGTTGACTTCCTCCTAGGCTGGAGTCAACTGCTGAAGGCGGCAAGAAGGGAAAGATTTTTCCTTTTTTATCGTCAAGCTGCTGCCTGCAGAATGTGAGAGTTCTAACTGGTGTGCTGACTCTGGCAACAAGTCAGCCCCAGTGTCTGCATAGCTGTTGGCAGAAGGCAACAGGGCTCACAAGTTTTCAAAATATTTTCTTTTTCTCTCCTCCTCATGATTTTCTTTGTTTACCCAGGAGAAAGAGATTTGTTGGTAACCTCTGAAGATATAATAGTGCCACATTTCAATTGAGATCTGGACATGCAAGCCATTTACTCCATATAAAGTTATTGTATTCCAAGATCTATGAAGTAGTGTATAGATTATAATTGCTTTCAACAAATATGTTAGTGAAATTGCAGTGTTTCAGGGTGAACCATATAATCAGTCTTCTTGGAAGTTTTGGAGACAGGAGTTAATAATGGGTTATCTTCTCAGTTATGCTATGATAGACCATTTCCTATCTGGAAATAGGTCATGTCAAATAGTAGCAGCAGTTTATTTTTGCTATTATTTGCAACCATCAGTAGCTGCTATCAAAACAGGAACCTCATTTTGCTGTGTGGATTGAACACGTGAGAAGCAAAAGCAGCCCTTTGCCTACAAACTTTGCTAAAAGTAAAATGCAGTAAGTGGATGGACCAAATAGTTTGTGGTGGATTAGATGCAGCAGAAATAATAGCAAGGAAAGTATTGTTATGAATGCTGACTGCATGTGCAAAGCAGTTTTCCAGCTGCTTATTCACTTTCCAACAGCTGAGTGGTCTGGTGGTGCCAGAGTGGACATTTGGTTGGAGAACACCCGCATGGCCGGATGATCTGGCCATGGCTGGCAGGAAGCTCCACCACCCTTTGAAAACTGCCTGATGCACTTTATTTTTCTGCATATACGAAGGACTGGCTTGAAGTGAGCATTGAACTTCTGGTATTAAGGGGGAAACAATTTATTGAAATGATTTTAGGATTGGGGTGGTGTCTTTGGGTGGGGGTTTCCATAAGTGTCCTTGTTGGTCATAGGGTAAGTCAGGAGCTGTGGGACTCAACACTGCTTTCCAAACCCACACTTCTGACACTGAGGCAGGATATCTGTCACTCAACCCATCACAATTCTTCCACATTTCTCAGAAATGTGAC
>VZRO01003873.1:1921321-1969740 GCA_013397915.1 Daphoenositta chrysoptera
CCATGACCAGACAATCCATATGCTTTCCTGATAAATATGAACTTGGTTGATGGGACATGAGCTCAGGCTACCTAAAGATGTTAGGAATATATATATTTCAGCATGTAGAGATGAAAGTGCAGTGCTCACACTAATTAAACAGGGGAATACTTTTACTTCTTTTTGTCCTTCCTTTTTTTTTTTTTTTTTTGGTAATATTCTGAGAAAAAAAGATTTCAAGGGACTCAGTATTCTCAAATTAATGTGAAGTCATCGTGCTTAAATTGTACTTCCACTTTGACATATGATGCTATAAAACCAGTGATGTGTAGCCCCTTGTTAAAAGTGTCTTTTTGACTCAATGTCATTCACACTCCCTGGCAAACAGTTTTATATGTAATACAGGAAAGGACAAGAATGCAGTCTCACAAAGTCATTCTTAGAGACATTATAAGCAGAAATCCTCTTCTCAGAAAATTTTGCCACCTCATCTTACTGTTACTATATTCTAGTACAAGACACAGTGGTGGAGGTGGCATCTTCCCTTGAACCGCCTTGCGCTGCTTAGGTAATTTCTAATGTTAGAAATATCAAAGCATAAATCAAATCTCAATATAAAACCAAATGCTGATATAACAAGGGAGGAAAAGTCCCACACCATCTAGTCATGAGTCACATTTCATTGTTTCTAAAAGCTTTGTGCACACCAGCAGTTAACCACAGCCAGTCACAGCCAGTCACCTTTGCCAAGAGCATTTCCAGTCATCTACCCCTACCAACTTAGGTTAAACTGAATCCTCAGAAGGTTGCAAATGCCACAAAGAGCCAAAATGTACGTGACATATCACCATGGAGACATTGGTACAATTCCACATTGAGGACCTCCTTACTAAGTGCAGGCAACTGAAAGAAGTAGAGCAGCTAGAGAATTGCAGTGCTGCCTGACTTCGTGCTCTTTGTTACTACTGCCCTTCAGATCCTCTAGAGCGTGATCATTCCCTCCAGTAATGTAAGCAAACAAGTGAGTAATTTTTTTGAAGACAATACTGAACAGGAAACAAATAGAGAAAACCACTGCGTATTAATTCATCATAGTAAAAATATAATGCACGGTAGGCTACTTGTGGCTTTGCGCAATTCAGGGTTTCCTGATGTGCTCTGACATCTTGGTATGTGAATGAGGTTTTCTGATGCAAGTAAGTGCAATTCCCTAGCTTGATGTTAATCTCTTTTAACAGAAGGTGGGGAATAGTAAAAAGTAATTCAGAAGCCTCACTGTTCACTCTCTTGACCTAAGGAAATTCCCATGTGGAATACAATAGATTTTTTCTGTACACATCAAAATTTTATCAAAACTCAATGCTCGGTTATGAAGGAAAGTTTCTTTTATTGAGCAAAAATATGACCCTTTCCACTTTGTTGTATCAGATATCCCCAATTTGTCGTTTATAATGGATCTTTTCTGGACCCCAGGATCCCATAAAATCCTGGCCAAAATGCCAGCTCATGGTCTTAAAACTTTGAAATACATTTTTTTTCCCTATTAAGAGAAATTCCCTTTTCCCCAGGCACCTCAGTCTTTCCTGGCTCAGAAACATTTCCAGCTGGAACACTTGAGGGCTCGTCTGAACAGCAGCTGGCACGCAGGTGTTTTAATAATATAGACTGAAATTGTCATTTGGGCGTCCTCAGTCTTGTCATTACGCTGTTCCCGCCTTCAGATATTCGGAGATCAGCCTTTAAATCCAGGATATGAGAAGGAAATGAGCAAACGCATCCTGCTGTTGTTCTGCCTGCTTAGGGATTGCGAGGCAAACATGCCCATGCAGGTCCAGCCATTTCGCCCGCTCTCTAGGAAAGAAGATCCTATTCACGGCTCGTAATTAAGACTGTAAATCTGTCATTTCTTCCCGCATCGCTCTTTCACTCAGCTGTCACTTTTCAGCTGCTCTGGCAGCTTGGTCCTGCCCCCACCAAATCATTCTACTCGCTTCTTGCCGGAGCTCCATCCGCTTTCCCTTGTGCAATCTGTTTCCTTGCTCCAGACATCCCTATGTCCCTAAATTCTGCTCTCTCTTGCCCAGCTATTTCCCTGTCCCCTCTTGCGTCCTCCTTCCTTCCACCCGGTCAACACTTCTGGATCAAGCCAGCATCCAGCTGTGGTTTTCTGCTGACTTTTTCATCCTTGTCGGGAATGGACACAGAAAAGGGGGAAGTGTCGTCCTAACCGAGACAGCGGGATAGGATTTCTTCTCGTTGGAAACAAGCAGAGACAGAAACCCTCCTCAGAGGCGGCTCTTTCAGTTATTCCTTCAAAGGCTTGGGAGAGCAGGCAGTGATCTTCCTCTGGACAGACTTACTCCTACACTGCAATTCATGGAAACTGTTGACCATTGCGGATGAAAATCACAAATTCATGGGAATATTTCTGGATTTAAGGCTATTAAAGGCTCTTTGAAAATTCCCATGTGAACAGAGCTGCCAGAAAAATTTGCTGTGTGGCAACTTCTGAGGTTTCAATTGTTGTTTCCATTCTGCGCTCACAGGAAAATAAAAGTCTTCATTAAAAATGGGAGGTGGTGGGATATGGTCTAGAGACTGGCAGCTGATAGACAGCTTGGAATGAGGTGAGCACAAGCTCAAGTGATTCATCTGTTTTAGTAAAATCAGAACTGTATGGAGAAGGAACTAGAATGTGCCTCCCACAAGAAGTTGGCTGTCTCCTCCCCTCTCCCTCCGCAGATGCAGGAAACTCCCAGGAAATCGGTTCTGCAGTAAACGTGAGTCTTGGAAATGCAGAGTAAAGTGCCAGGTCTATATGGCAGCAATAATAAACTCAGTCTTTGCGTCTGCCAGAAGGGCGGGGCAGTATTTCTTGATTAATCGAGAAATATTGTGGAATATGCATGAAAGGGGTAAGATGCTTCCAAAACTTGTAAATATTTTGTAAATCTTAAGAATTCATACCTTTTCAACTTTATAACTCTAGTCTTTCTATTGAGTAAATGCACAAAATCAAAGCTGTCACTTAAAAAAACATTGAGAAGTCCAAGCCCTTAGAGCTGCATAAAAAGCCCTTTTAATCTGTGAACCCCAAGAGCCTGAAATGTTGAATAAAGAGAATTCAATTGGGTAACTTTTAAAAATTTGGGGTTTCTTTTAAAGCTGTTGTAATTTTGGGGTTGCACCTTACGATTCTCTAATGTCTGAGGTTAACACGTTATGGGTGCCTAGTGGAGGGTAGCTTTACACCACAGCCACATGTCACTGGGTGAGTGGAATATCAGAAAATGAGGGAATAACTCAAACTCGTGCACGAGGCATACACAAGGGAGTGAAACAGTGAGAGAAAATGCCATTGGTAGCTGGTAAGAGAAACTTCCTGGCAGTAAGAGCTGTTATTTTGTTGTTATTTTGTCTGACATTAGCAGTGAGATGAACTGAGTGATCTAGGAGTGTTTTGTTATCTCTTACTTCTAGGAACCCTGGAGCCACAATGCCACTTGGACAGGGTTTATGGACAGCTTTTCAAAACAAGTAGGCGAAATATGAATGTGCATCCAAAGGAAGCTTGAGCAGAGATGGCTTTGGTTTTCTGCTCTCTTTTTGTTTACTGGTCAAAAGATGAACTTTTAAATAAACGAATAATTAGGCATCAATTTAAATGTTTCATACACTACAGTGTTAATGTTTCATATGCTAAACGCCCTTTTCAATTGCTTAAAAACCCCACAAGTGTCTCTGTACCTTTTGAAAGACAGATGCCACTTAAAAAATAAGAAAAAAAGTACAATATGATGGTTTGAAAGGGCTGGAGTTTCTGTCAGCTCTTTGTCACTTTTCACAGAGGTCACTGATTTTTCAACTGCAGCTTAAAGTAATGAAGAGATTTGACTCCTCTGCAATTGCATATTTGAAAAAAACAGGTTTAAATGTGCATGTGCCTCAACTGATCATTTTCTGTGCTCTTACATATTTGTGTGTGCACTTATGAAGGGTATATAACTATTTTCAGTTTTTGCAAATCCTCTTTAGGCACTCTTTTTTTGCTACTATAATTTTTCTATTGTTATGGTAAAGCTTGCAGTTTTACAGCTTAATCCTCAGAAATGTAAACAGTTAATCAAAAAAATAACCTCATTGGGATAGCATAGATGTATTTAACATCCATGATAAAACTTTACTCCCATTGTCCGTTGCTTGTAATGCAAACGTGTACCTATAAAATTACTCACTGCCTTGGTCCTTAATATTTCATTAAGCTAAAATTTGGACAACGAATAGCTAGAACTGCTTGAATGGAATTTATCCATTTAGGCAACAAAGCCCCACAATGAGTGCATATTTAATTCCAGATATTACATACAAACAAACCTATTCCATGCTGCTCAATTTAAGCATGATGGACATTTTGTTTTTGCCATACATTTATTTTGAAATTTTGAAAACCATAGTGACTTGGCATTTATCAAAATAAACATATTATCATTGTACATTATTTTCACTGCACTTAAAAATATTTACACTTTTGGGACTGGAAATCTTGCTTGCTTAGTTAGAGAATTCAGGCTCTTGGGATTTTTGGGGCAGACTTTCCCGCTCTTGATAGCAATTTTCAGTGGCTTTCTTTCAAGCTCAGCAGTAAATATTTGCATGGGCTTCTTTACATCTCTTGACTTCATGTTGTAGCTGTAGCTTGTTGCCTTTGTCTGTATTTTCTTTGGCTGAGGAAAGGTGGACTACTGAGCACTTCTTTTCTTTTCTTGAGATCATTGACATTAAATCCTTGAAGCTTATCATGCTTTGTCAAAGCAATTTTCATTTTGATTACAGATTTGATTCTCTTAAGCATTTACCTGTAGTCTTGGGGGACTATATTTTAATTCCCTTTCAATGCATTAACACATCTGCTTTTTAATGCCATTCCAACTGAATGTGTGGGTTTTGTGGTGCTCTTGCATCCAGCACACATAAATGAGTGATTTTATATGTGCATGTAGGAATGGCTTAGCTCTTCCTACAGTGTTTATGTAAGCTTATATTAAATATGTCTAGGAAATTCAAAGGCTGCAAATTATCCAGATTAATTGCTTTCCTTTTGCATTGCCCTGTCATACTCCTACTGTATTCAGAATGAGCTTTATGGCACATGGAGTATACTGCTAGGAAACTGCTGTATGGAAAAGACATCTATCCTTTGGCAGAGGAAAGCACATGCTGCATCACATGGGTTGGGGTAATTACAGTGTATCTGGAGCTGTAGGCGTTCAAGATAGCCACAAGCAAAATTCGTGTGAGATGCTGCAGGGCGTAATACCCTGTGCCATCTACAAATTTAGAATATTTACAGATGCCTTCTTTTTTCTTTTTAAATTTAAAACCAGAACAGAACATTATTTCCTGCATTTGGGGCCCAATCCCCCAAACCATTATGAAAGTCATTACATAGGCTGGGAAGACTTCTGTTTTCTGGGTTTTTTTGTTGTTGTTGTTGTTGTTGTTTTTTTTTTTTTTTTTTTTTTGTTTCTTTAACCATATAACATTCACGTAGTAAATTCCAAAGGACAAAATACAGCTTGTGCAGACCGTGTCTGTGCTGTTAAAGTAATTACAGGCATAGGCTGACTGCCTTTGTGGCCTCTTGGCTGCTTTAGGGGTTCTGCACACGCAGTCACCTGGTTCACACATGCCAAGGCAATTTTGTTAAATTAGCCATGCAGTTTCACTTGGTATTCAAACACACCACTGGAAAAGCCGTGGTGATTTGTGAAAAAACATTGACTCTAAAAGGATAAGTATGAAAATTTGGTGTATTTAATTCTTCCCAGTCTGTACACTGGCAAACTTTGACTTTATGCTCCTTTCTGGAAAGCGCTGGGCTCCATTATTACCTTACCTGTACACTTGGCACACAATGGAGCAACACTAGAAATGATCAGTCTGCTGTATTTCTGCACCTCTGTCCATCATCTGCATCACACTTAATTCTGTAGCTTTTGGCAGTGTGGCTTATTCCTGTTTTGGAGCTACACAATTGTATCACCAATCTGAATGCCACAAATACATGGTTCACTGCCTCCCCTCTCTGGAGTAACCTCATGCTTCCTACCAAAATTAGGCAGTTGATGTTGGACTCAAAAATCTCCTTTTTAAAAAGAATTTAAACTCTGTGGAGAGCTCTGCATTTATTTATATTTGTGCCACTGATTAATCCCTTCATTTGGTATAATCTGGTAGAAGAAGCTGACCAAGACAGGAACCAAAGGCTCGTCAGTAAAGGATGTCAAGCCAGGAGGGGTGAGGCTCTTACCTGAAAGGAAATTGCCTCCCCAAACCTGTTCATCTAAATCCTGGAATAGAAACTGGAAATGTCTGCATTCATTCTGGCATCTGGAAAGGGGATACAGAATACAACCGTGAATTATATCCCAGAGTCTTTCAAAATAAGTATATTTTGTGGTATCCAAGGTCATAGAGAAAAGCAAAACTGATGCTTCACAGTTTAGTTCCTAAGTTTAGTTCTGAGTAGGATGAGCTGCTTCAGTACTGATAAAAGGCTTCTTGTTTGGAAGACATCCCTTCAATCATTTCTCTGGTCTCTTTGCAAAGCATGTGCCTGCATTCGGTTTGCATAACAAGGTTTTGGTAGTGGGGGGCTACAGGGGTGGCTTCTGTGAGAAGCTGCCAGAGGCTCCTGCTGTGTCCGACAGACCCAGTGCCAGGTGGGTCCAAGACGGACACACCACCAGCCCACTCCAAGCCCATCACTGGTGGTGGCAGTGCCTCTGGACAACAGAGTTATAAAGAGGAAAAAACACTGCACAGCAGCAGCTGGGAACAGGAATGAGCACATGTGAGAGAAACAGCCCTACAGACACGCACAGGTCGGTGAAGAAGGAGGAGAAAGGTGCTCCAGGCACTGGTGCAGACCATGGTGAGGCAGCTGTGCCCCTGCAGCCCATGGACATCCCAGGGGGAGCAGAGATCCGCCTGCCACCTGTGAAGGACACCACTCCAGAGCAGGTAGATGCATGAGGGAAGCTGTGAACTCATGGGAAGTCCATGCTGGAACAGAAATCTGGAAGGACCTGTGGTCCTGTGGAGAGAGGACCCAACACTAGACCAGGTTTGCTGTCAGGACTTGTGATCCTATGGGGAACCCTCACTGTACCCCATGGGAGGGACCCATACTGAAACAGTTCATGTAGAACTACAGCCAGGAGAAGGATGTATATGGGAGAAGTTTTTGGAGTACTGTCTCCTGTGGGAGGGACCCATGCTGGAGGAGGGGCAGAGGAGTCCACCCCTTTGAAGAGGAAGGAGCAGCAGAGACAACATGTGATGAAATGACCACAACTCCCATTCCCCATAACCCTGTGCTATGGGGCAAGAGGAGGGAGAGAATTCGGATGTGATGTCGAGCCTGGGAAGAAGGGAGGGGTGGAGGCAAGGTATTTTAATATTTACTTTTATTTCTCATTATCCTCCTCTGATTTGATTGGTAATAAATGCAATCAATTTTCCCAAATCGAGTCTGCTTTGCCTGTGATGGTAACTGGTGACTGATCTCTCCCTGCCCTTATCATGACCCATGAGTGTTTTATTTCCCCCTGAGTACATCTCTCCCCTGTCCAGCTGAGGAGGGGAGCGATGGAGCAGCTTTAGTGGGCACCTGGCATCCAGCCAGGGTCAGCCCACCACAGTCCATCAGCTGTGGAGATATTTCCCCCCAGACCCATCTTCTCTTACCTTTGAACAACCTTATTTTTCTTGGCAAAGCAATATTTTTTTTTCCTCTTCCTGGAGAGAAGATAGTATCCTGAATGTCACACCCAGCTAGCTGCATTCTAGTAAATGGGGAATACCTGTCTCTGGGGATGGCCTTACTCCATACTCACTCCAGGCTGTATGGATTTGTGTGTCTATGTATGTAGACACTAAATCCTGAACAGAGACTTCAGGAGCATTTCACAGTTCTCAGATCCAGATGTGCATCCAACCACATCCCGACTACAATTTTGGGTGAGATTCTGCCTTTCCTGTGCCTCTTCCTTCCTTCTCACTCCTCAGAAATGTTGGTTTCCCCTTGGGAAAAGGAAATTTAGTGAGGTCAAGCCTTGGAGAGCTAACGGCAGTCTTCATTTGGTCCTGTGTCTGGAGTAATTTGGAATATTTCTGCAAACAAAGATTATTCACATAGTGGTGGGGGGTAACATAACACTTATCCTGTCTGGAAGAATAAAGAAAATATGTATTTTCTGTGGGTTTTTCTTGTATTATTATTTTAAAAATCTGTGTGCTCCATTCTTGCTTTCTTTGCCAACAATAATAATGCCACAGATATTACAAGTTTATTTTTCTGTGCTGTAGACACTTGCATATTATATCACTTTAAAATAAAATTAAAATGAAGAAATGGAGATTAAAACTTCAAAGAAGTTTCCAAGGACTTGTTCGTGATTTTCTTTAGTAACTTAGTATGTTTTCAAGAAAGAATAATATTCCTTAAGTATATTACTTTTTGCAATAAAGATTAAAAACAGACTAAATAAGATAATTGTTTTATTTTTCTTTTCAAGTAAAAGATTTACAGAATGAGGTTGGAAAATTGTGTGTAGGCTGATGTTTTATGTTGTAGCTGGTTATTACTCAGTGAGTCACTAAGTTTCCAGAGCTTGCCACACCTTAAGGTTAAACTGCCTGAAACCAGGCAGCAAACTGTTAGCTGAGGTACTTTGAATGACTTTTTTTTAATGTAAAAAGATATCTATTTAAAGAGTGTGTAAAACTTTGCTGAGACTACTCAAATCCTCTTCCCTTAGAAAGTTTTCTCTGCACACTCTCTGTTTTTTCTGATAAAATTAAGCATACCCAAAAAAAAAAAAAAATTAATTGTCGTAGTTATCAGTATTTCCTAGGAAGAGTTATCTCTGTTGATAGGAAGGAAGCTGGTATTCAGTAGCACAGCCACGTCAAGCAGTCTTTTGGGACTTTAGAAAGACATGTCAGAAATCCACAGTGAACACTGAGTAAGCATGTGCATGTGTGTAAGACATGAAACTTTGGAAAGGAAGTAGGTGGAGTAGAGGCTCATCTTTCCAGTTTAATACTAATGCCTCAGTGTCTGCCTGGCTGAACACTGCATGTGGCACTCAGAATAAATACTGAAACAGGCAGTTCTGAAAACACCATATTAAAAGGAATGCAGTATCAAAATAATCATTAAATACTGATTCAATGTCAGATACTGTCATACACCTATTTTCAGTGGGAGCTTCATTCTGAAAATTGGATGCTTCAGTAACTAGCCAAACACAGATTATGGATCAGCTTAAAGCACGAGAGCCACTTCCCTGGGCTCTGAGCAAGACCAGGATTGTACTTTGTTCTCCTTTGGGTGCTGTATTCTCAAATGTGAGGTATATTTTGAAGGCATTTTCAAATGCAGTAGAAACTCCCCAAAATTTCCTTTCTCTATTAAAAAACGTTTGTAAACTTTCCATTTGAATTTACATTAATAATAAAAAAAAAAAAGAAAAAAGAAAATAAAAGAAGAGCAAGTAAATAAGTGTTAGGATTATTGTCAGACTAGGTGAAAAGTGTATTGAATTTATCAAAACAGAGGAAGGAATTCACAAGACAAAAGTCTGTACTCTGTCACAGTAAGGAGTCCACAAGAATGGGTACCTAAGAAATCACTAAAATATGTAGATAGTGAGGAAATGAAACAGTTTCCCCCTCTCCCTTTCTTTTTTTTTTTAGTTTTTTTTTTTTTGTTTTTTTTCTTTATTGTTTGTTTCTTGGTTTTTTGGGGTTTTTTGTTTGGTTCCTGGATATTGTCATGTTTTTTGCTTACACTGGCAGAGTAACGGAATTTCAGAGGAGTTGCAGAAGCTTTTTGGAAATTTTTTATTCTATTGTTGATATGCAGGTATTCAATGTTGGTATTCACACTCGTTTCAAGTAGCTACACAGATATATAAATAATGTGAACTAGTAAGTGAAACAAGGAAAAAAAAACCATTCTCCTCAGCTACTTACCATGCTTCTTCTCTTTGCACATTTAATGGTAGGCACTGACTGTCATTTAGCACCCAATACTGCAAGCCTTTGCTCTGTACAACAGGAGACGGACAACAGGAAATGTTTTCTTTTTCTTTCCCCCTTTTTGTCCTGTTCAGTTGCTGTCAATGTCTCTTGCTACTCCTTGGAGAACTTGTTCTGAAAATGGGAGCTTGAGTGAGGGTTTTGAATTAGCTTTCAATTGGTGGTAAACATTTTTTACTTTGGGTAATGGGTTAGCCCTTAATTTTCTTTTTAAATGTATTTCAAATTTTTAAAAATGACCCTCTTAGGCATAGAGCAGTGGGAGATTAATGAAGAGAAATCTTAGCTGGTCCTGTGGAAGGGGTGTTATAGGTAAACACACACTAATGACTTGCTTTTGCAACTTGTTGCATCTTGCCAAAGGGTTTCCTTGGTGGCATTAATAGAGCTAATACGGTTTTTCACAGGGACCCTGCAGATATGATGCATTGCACTAGATCAGTGGAATGCCAAGGAAAGCAGTGATGCCTTTGAAGAACCCTGGAAAATGGATTCATTGCGTGGAAAACAGGTTTTAGCAGCTTTTCTCTCTGTGTGGATTAAAAGAATACTTTTAATAGCCCCTGCCAGGTTTGTATTCCTCTGTTAGTGGCAACTGAGGCCAAGAGCCCTGGAGCTGTTGTACCACCGTGTTGTGCTGGGTGCTTCCTCTCTGCTGGCCTTGCCACGTTTGACTTGGGGGTCTTTCACTGAAGGATGTATTCATGGGCATCTCGTGTCATCACAGCCCCTCTACCCCTATTTCTGTGCCATATTGCAAAGCCTGCCCGGTACAATCTGTCAGGCAATACTTGCAGACACCTCTTCAGGGGCTCAACTCATCACAACTGATGTCACTGAAATTCAGGTAAGTCTGAGACTGTGTGGAATAAAGGTTTCAGCCTGGAATCTTCCTTCTCACCAACAGCTTCTCACAAAAATTATTGTGTTTTCAGGGCAGGATTTAGTTCTTAGCTGTGAACACTTCCGAGGTCTAAGCACTGATCTCCCAGCCATGAGCAAGCTGCTGGTTGGGTAAAGTGAGCTAGTCAGCCCCTTCCTCAGACACAGGTGTCTGCTGTAGGGAGAGCAGAACAGCTCTCCTGACTCCTCTGCCCCTGTGGACTAGTCTCCACCTGCTATAATGGGAGATGGATCTCATGAAGACACCCACATTTAGAAAGTATATTTATGTGTCTACAGTCTGGACCTGAATATCAAACACTTGTGGCTTAGGGATTAGGCTGCCTAAACATAGATGCCTTGTGGTGTCTGAGACATCCAAGGTGGACTGAGGGGTAGGACAGAAAGCTTTTGAGGGAGCTGTAGGCCAGGAGATGGAGTCCAGGCAGGACTCTACAGGGAACATCAAGCGCCTCTAAATTTCTGTGCGTGGGCAACAGACCCGAGCCTTTAGTGATAATCCACATTTACAGATACCTTTTAATCCTGTTTCTTCTGCTTAGTCTCCTGTTGGCACTTTTTTTTTTTTTAAATTCCCAAATTTCCATGTGAAGTGGCTATGTAGTCATCAGTAAAGCCAGGAATTTAGTGTGACCATCTACAAAGAGGAAGCTAGAACTTTATTTTACCTGATGCACATTTATTAGAGGCTCAGTGAATGGCTGATTCATGGTCCTCAAAATAGAAGTCTCTTTCCTTGACCTTTACTGCTTTTCCCTCTCAGATAAAACAAGAGAGGAAAAGACAGCAGAGGAATGATAAGGTTCCGAAGAGAGGTTGCTCTCTAATTTGTAACAAATCATAACTATTTACTAAGTTTGTTGTTTTAAAATACTTTTCAGATACATCTGTATCAATACTAGTCAGATATTGAGAAACAGGATAACCCTTGCTTAAGTGGTTTAAGAAACCTCTCAGAACATCTGACATAAGTGAACACATCGTACAAATAAACAGATGTGGTGTTTCCCCCCTCAACAGCCTTTCATCTGGGACCCTGCAGCTGGGGATGGAGGAAATGTTGAATGGTATTGCAGCAACTACTCATATGCTTCCTGATCTGCCATATGGCCAATTGCATCCTATATGATTTTCCACACGGTGGGAGGAGCAGAGCAAACAGTCTGATAATTTGTGATCCTTTCATGTTGTGGTTTGTTTATTTTTGGATATTGTTAAATTGTTTGTTCCCGGTTTTACCCTTTCCCTGTTGGTCTCACCCCGGACCCCTTCCCTGCCTTCCCCCCTGTCAATCTAATTGTCAATCTCCTGTGAGCAATCCCTTATTTCCAGAGAGTTCTCCCCATTTCGGAGCCGCTGCGTGCCCAGACTTTCAGACATGACAGAAGTGCCATAAAAAGTGTGTAAGAGTGGTGTGGAAGGGGTGATGAGGTGTTAAGGCACAAAAACACCCGTAAACATCTTGCTTTGCCCTGAGAAGTCGGAGTTTTTCTTTCCATGCTTTAAAAAGGGCCTTAAGTAAAGGTACCTCCATGGCAAGCAGCTGTAAAAAGAAGCAGAACACAAAATTTATCAGTCTGCTATTAGGATTAATGCAACTTCTGTTTGTGTGGTGGACACAGTGCCAGACTTTGTGAAAGACTGAGATATGATTAGAAACATAACAGACCCATCAACGAGAGCCCAAAAAGGTGGGTTAAATTTGCTGCTGCATGACTGTTATCTATAGAAAGACTAAAAGCATGTGTAGTTTTTTCCTTCTTACAATGCTTTTTTTTATTCCCTGGTGTTCTTTTTCTCTCACAGTTTAATATTCTGTTCACATAGAAAGGAGTAGGCACAGCCTGAAATTTCCTTTCTATAGCTGCTTTACAGAAAGCATTAGGGCTGAAAGAAGGACAGGATTTCAACAATCACAATAGACTTCAGAATGGAAACATGAAAAGCTCCCATCCATAATAGGAGACTCTACAGGCAATTTCTGAGACAAGATAACTCTGATTTTGCAAAGGCTATTTTTTCTGTGTTGGTGCTCTCACCATGGGGTCCAGAGCTTCACAGCTCCTGTCTCCAGGCCATGAGAGGGCTGAAGCTCAATGCCATAAATACATGGTGCCTCACTGCTGAGGGTATCTCTTTGAATAAAAATGCAGTCATTGTTCAAATAAGATTGAAACTGAGGACCCCAGGAATGCCTTGAGCCTTGATTTAATGCCACACAGGCAGATTGCACTAGGACCAGGACTGGAGGTGCTGGCTCGGTCCATTGACATTACATAGTTTACATACAGGTTTACTCTTATGAGTGACTACAGAAAATAGGTAAATAGGATAAATATCTGTATGAATGTTTTTTTGCAGCTCAGAATGAAATCTCTTTTGCAACGTCTGTGATGACAGTTCTAAAGTTAAAGATTGGTTACCAGGAAACAGAGGCTACTTGTTTTCAAGCTTGTAAAAGACCTCAACAGAACGCGGGCCAGCTAATTAAGATGATGAAGGTAAAACCTTGTATGTGTTACAATCAGAGAGGTCAGACAATGAGTGGGTCTAAAACCAGCTTGTTCTGTGACGCATGCCTGTGCCAGATTCTGTTGCAGTTTGGAGAAGCAATTATGTAAATATAGATTTGCAAACAATTCCACAAAGTGACAAAAACAGTGTTAATTACCAAAAATGTTAGTGATCTGTCTAGCCAACCACAGAGTGATGAAATCATGGCCATGTTAAAAATGAAAGCCTGATGTAACTCCCCTGGGTTGTTTGGTTTTTTCAGGAACATTATCTTTCCTCATTATCTTTGACTTTTAGCTCTCAAAACCTGGATTTATGCACTTTTTTAAACTAGGCCCAGGAAAATGACATACATGCACACAGTTAAAATAATGTCTACTTCTATTGGCAGATGGGAATGGCATGAGTAGTGCCACCACAAATCTTCATAGACCTAAAAATCAGTTAATTTGTGTTCAGATTCTCATCCTGAGCTAAATAAGATTTTTACTTTGCTTTTGATAGAAAAAACATCCAGTCTATTTTCTTTCAACAAATGAAAGGGCAATGTTGATAGTAACTTTTTCATGTTTTTGAGTTGCATAGAGTTTCTTACATCACATTGTAATCCCAATATAATAAAGCTCTTCTTTAATATTCATTTGATTCTTTATCTGTCTGCCTGTAAACTCAGCAGTTCAGCATTACAATTTTAAAGGCTCATTTCTCAAGAATGCAATCAGTGTCTTTATTGTGCTCATTGGTTACTTGGGCATTATAAACATAATTGATAAATCGTAAGAGACAGGGTAGATCCTACTGGTACTAAATACTGGTATCCAGTTACTCTACTTTCCCCAGATTATGGCTAGAGATGTCATACAGGATTGACTAAAAACATTCTTTGGAAGGACTGCAGAAGTTCACATCAAGTTTAGAAAAGGTTCTGGATGCAGTTAACCATAAATAATGGTTATTTTGTAATATTCAGAAACATCTTATTTCCATGGATAAATTACTACCTTCTCTTTCTCTGGTGAAAATTTAAATAGTAGCTTCAAACAAAAGCTGCTTCTATTCCTGCCACAAGCTTATACAACACAGTGTTGATACAATTTAAAGGAGCTGACATACTGCTTAAAATATGGATGCTGCATATGACTTAAATAATACCAATTTTATGCTGAAGTCAATACTGAGTTGTTACCCAGGGAAAACATAGTGTTGCTTCAATAAATATTTCAGGATTCAACACTATAATTCTTAGGAGACATTTTACAGAAATAGGATGGATAGAAACTTAAGAAATGCTGTGGAATTAGTATTTCAGTGTTTAAATATTTAGCCAGCACTTCACTAGAATAGGATTGTTTCTCCATATATTTGTTAACCATGAAGTAAATTTACAAAGGACAGATCATATCTTCTCCCTCCCCCATTAAATAAATGTATAATAAGAATTCATTCCCATTCTCACAAAACTCTGGGCAAATCAGTCTTGCTGCCTATGTCATTGCATGAGAGTGAAGTTTTGATGAGAACATGTCTGTGAACAAAAGCATCCTTCTAATCCAGTCTGACCTTTAATCTAATGAAACAAAGTTCTATCTTTTAATTAGAAATTATATTCTGTAAAACACATTTGAAAGATCTCACAGAACTTTTAACACAACTTTTATTTCTGTCATACTCAGAAGAGGTTCCATTTCTACAGAAGTGGAAATTCAGGTGCAGAGAGGCAGTGTGCATTTGATGGCAGTCCAAACCTTTGAGCTCCTGGTTTTCATTCTCTTTGCTAAGGGGCTCAAGTTTGAATCACAAGATACGCTGAAGATTTCCAAATGCTTCACAGCCAACAAAGTGCAAAGCCCAGGAAAAACAGGTTTGGCATTTCTGTGGCTTGTGATCTATAACTAATAAACTGACTAGTAAAGGATATAACTGGCAGGCAATAAAGTCAGTGCATGGCAGTAAATTTGTCGTGCTACAGAGTGGGGTTACTCTTCAAAAGATTCTAGGATGCACATCTAAAATGCACATTAACTCCTGCCTTAACTCCTACCTGCAACATCTGAGTGCCAAAGACATAACTTTCAGTAGAAAATGTGTTAATATTTGTAGAGGATCAGGCTCTTACCTCGCATCTATATATGCATTTCCCACAGTGACCAGGTTAATGGGATTTGCGATCTCAAATTATAAAGGTAACTGTTATAAAACATCTCCATATTTTGAGACCAGTAATGGAAGGAGGCAACTTTTAAACTTCACTGTTTAATGTATTAAAGAGTGGTGGCTCTGATCCAAAACTAAGTAATTCAGCAGAAAGGCTCCCGCTGATTTCAACGGGCTTTGAACCAGGGAATGGTCTTTAAAATGTTCCATACCTCCTGCTCAGATATGAGAAGCAAAAAATGAAGGGAGAGACCTTTTATTCCTTTAGTGTTTGGGATGACTCAGACACAGCAGACTGCTAGGAAATTGTATTTATACCACAAGGACAACACTTATTGCAACTCCTTAGTCATCAGAGAGTGGCAAAATTCAGTTGCAAAGTCTGGTACAGGGTCACAGTATTCAGCTTTTGGATTATTAATTTGCTTATTTAACAAATGGATTTTAAAGATTAATCTTATCTAAGTGTCAAAGATTAAGGTGTTTCTAAGATTTATTTAATCCAAAGGGTTGTGGACTAGTGGGTTATTTCAGTAACAGCCATTGATTCCAAAAGCTGGTGAAGCCAATCACATTAATGAATCTGACATAACACTGTTGCCAAACACCACCACATGAAATACTTACCAAGCATCAGGGATAAGAAACTTCCTCTGAAAATTGCCTAACAGAGAAATGATTCTCCTATTTAATCTCGATATTAATTCTGTTTGGGTCCTGTTACTCAAAAAGAAAAGCTGCTACATTTTAACTGTCTTCAGCACTTGTGCAGCTGCCCATCACTTTGGTGCCACATTCATATCTCCCCAGATGGATGCACTACAAATCTTTGCACATCTGAAACCTTTAATTTAGCAGAGTGAGCTCAGCCTTTGGTCTGTGTGCAGACTCAAGGATTTCTTTCAAAAAACCCCTCCCGATTTTAATATCTATTTGATATTCACCAAGAGCGTTTTGGCTGTGTCATGCTGTGCTAATAGGCTGCCAGATTTCTTGGTCGGTTTGACATTCTGCTGCCCCTAGGTAGCAAAACGCTGCGGTCTCCGAGGACAACCCTCAAAACTCAAAAGAGCTGGGTACTGACTCCCAGCGGGGCTTCCTTTGTGTGAACTCCGCCAACCAACAACTCCATGACTCCAGCAGATGTTTTTGGCCTTCAGACCGGTGGGTGAACTTATCCATCTTCCCTCATTCCCTCAGTAATCTATCTGGCTGAAGCCAGCATGGTTAAATCTGGACCTGTGCCGAGGACAATCAGGAATGAAGGGCTGGCCTGGTGAGGTTTTCCAGCATGTATCAGGCAGATTGTATTCGGGGGCAAAGGGTCCATGCTATATAAGTGCCATAGAGCCTCTACCAGTGTTCTTTGCTCCCTATTGGGCTCTCTTTGATTGCAGGTTTTAAATATGGCATGTATTTCCAGATGCACTATTTATGTTTCCTTGTGTTGTTGTGCAATTTGTGGCAGAGTGAGGGGTCTACTGGAAAGCAGCCCTTGGTTTAGTGGGCAGCCCTGTAGCAAAATATTAGTAATACAGAAATCTGCTGCTCTAAGTGAAATTTGATTTAAACATAGATGACAGAAAGTATTCAAATAATTTATTATTTAAAAAAAATGTTTGCTACATTCAAAAGTGGTTGACTAGAAGTATAGCTATTTTTATCTTGTTCTTGTTTCTTGTTCTATCTTGCCTCTTTTTCCTTGCCTTTCCCTTTCCCTTTCCCTTTCCCTTTCCCTTTCCCTTTCCCTTTCCCTTTCCCTTTCCCTCTCCTTTTCCTTTCCCCTTCCTTTTCATTATGCTTCATGATAGGAATGAGGACACAAGCTGCGGCTTGATTTGGCGATGCCCGAGCACTACCAGATGGGGAGAAGTGGGTGGTGGCTGTTCATCCCTGTGTCAGTGGCTCAAATAAATAACTTTTTTCAGCCATTCTGGGCAGGAGGCTGTGTCTGCTTCTGAGTCTAGACTCAGATACCAAGAGCTGTGTACACACCAGCTGGATTTTAGGCAGTTCTCCTGCCATAAAAGTGTACCTTCACCCCTTCCAGAAACTGAAGCAAAGCACAATCAACACGTGGTGTAATTTAGTGCCAGCTCGTGACACTGGTGTTTCACAGTCAGTCATCCCAGAGTTTATAGTTTCCAGCATAGTTAACTCTATTTGCATTCTGGTTTGATTTGCTCTGTTGAAAGATGGATTCTTGCTTCATGCCATACTGCCTTGCAATCAGAGGAAGCATTTAACCAGGACTAGCCTGACTTTAAAGAAGTGCATCCTTCATGTTGTATTCTAAATTAGAGCTTTTCCTTTCCCAGACCAAATAGTTTTGGGGTAAATGCTTATTTATACATTTGTGTATAAGTTCCAGGGGTTTAGAAGCAAATGTGTACTTAAGGCCAGATAATTTGTGGTGGAACATGGTAGCTAGCCTTGAACTTAATATTTGTGTGGCTGTTTCCAAGAATGATTTCATTACTGGTGCAATTTAAGTTTTGGGATACCCTAAAGGGCTTTGTTTAGGAATCGGAGCAATCTGTGAAGTTACAGGAGTGATAAGTGATCATTGCATGATCATGACAACCTTTTTTCAACTTGGCTGACCATTAATTTGCCTTAACTACCACCTCTGTGATAATCCTGCTCTGAATGTTATGTATTGTATACTGAAATTTACCCTACTCATCTGTGTGACCACAAAAAGGAATCCCCAGGGCCATCTTTAATTTCACAGTCAAATGCACTACTTGACTAGAAGCCTTGAAACCAGTGTGTATACTACAGTTTGGATCTCCTCTGAGAACAGTACTGAACAGTTACTTTAGCTATTTTGCTTTGTACATGAATCCCAGCAGGAAGATTTTGGAGAGGTGGTGCTGGAGTAAGGACAGGGATTGGGAAAAAATATATGTGCAAGTTAAGAAAAAAAAAATTTAAAAAAAAGTAGATAGAGCAGGACCCTTAATGTTTTTTTGAACGAGATGTAATCAGTTGCCATAATACTGTACTGTTTGTTTGACTTTTTTTTTCAGTGTGGTTACTGTTACTTCATCCCTGAAACGTTTCCAAGAGAAACAAGGGATTGTCCACAAGATAATCACCGCTGTGTCTGACTCCTCTGCGTGTAGTATGGTGTGTCACTAAGAGAGAGGTATTATCTACATGCAGCCTGTGAACAAAAATCAAGAATACTCACTGGGGATAAAACTTTAGGTGCACTCTGTTCTGCAAATGGATGTTTTCTCCAAAAAAAGTCCCTTGCTGCTAGATAAAAGTAGCACTCTGTCTTTTCCAGTATCGG
The DNA here is from genome assembly GCA_013397915.1 of Daphoenositta chrysoptera. Lineage (NCBI taxonomy): Eukaryota > Metazoa > Chordata > Aves > Passeriformes > Daphoenositta > Daphoenositta chrysoptera. The sequence goes on from VZRO01003873.1 coordinate 1,940,280, forward strand.
TGTTTTAGTGTCTGCTCTGTGGAATGTGATGACGCCTCCAACACCCTCAATCTCTTCAGTGGCAGTTCAGGAGAAGGCCAGTTAATGATTTCTGAACTGCTTGCCTGCACTTCGGGCACCAAGTCCCCTTGTGGGGCTGAGCTGGTGTCAGCCCAGTCCAAGAGACTGAGTGCCCGTGCTCCTGTGCTCTCGGAGGCAGCCAGATCCAGCCGTGGTGCCTGCTGTGAGCTGCACTGTCCCCAGGGCTCATTTAATTGTTGCCCTGCCTGCAATAACCAGCACGGGTGAGTCTCCCATCCTACAAAATAAAAGGCAGAGTTGACCAACGCAGTGTTCCCCTCCTGACACATAACCTTCTTCTCCTCAGGTGTAAATCCACAGTGTGAAAATGGATGTTATGAAACTGTCAGCTTTGAGATGGGGACAGTCCCCCAGCTTGGGGTGTCATCTGGCAGGGGCTTCAATCGCTAAGAAACACCGAGGATCTCACACAAGCTACAAGACTCACCAGAGCCAGCGTTCAGCTGGGCATGTTCACTCAGCACAGCACCCAGATTAAGCTTTCATGAGTAAACATCTTTCTTTTAATGTTCAATTTGGATATTTATGTGGGATCTATTTTGCCCAGCTTAGCAGAGGATCTAAATTTGACTTGCTTGATGAAACATTGTATCCTAGCAGGGTTTTAAAATCCTCTCTACAGTCACCAAGAAGAGGAAATTACCTCTGGAGACATTCAGAAGATTGAAGTGTCACCCAAAGCAGTTTCAAAAATGCAGGCTGGGTCGTAGCATGTATCAATGCACCAGCACTGGTGTATTAGGGGAATTTTTAAAATTGTGGTTCTCATTAACTGAATAGAATGGAATCATGACAGTTAGTTCATGCTTAAAAGTCTTTCCCTTCACATCAACAGTTTACTTGACTCTCAAATAAGTACCCTTCCAGAATTAGATCTAATAGACATCTTGTGGGTTTTGTTATCATTGTGCCAAGAATTATTTACGCTTCAGCATCATGGAGGAGTTTCTTGTTACAGTCATAGTAGAAATTGGTGTAATGAGAGATGAGTAGCTGATGGGTCTGCTAGCAAAATCTACAGCTATTCAATTTTAGAGTGATTATTTTTCAAAAACTGTAATGTTGGTATTAGAAAAAAAGAGTATATTTTTGATATTTTTAATACTTATTGGATGGACAGTATCTGAAGTCCAGCATGTAACAAGATGGCATTTATACCCAGTGCCAGGTCGTTATACCTTTGTTAGTTTGAGTAGGTTTTTGCTTCACAGCTGATCTCATGAGAGCAAATTTCTGCTTGCTGTGCATCAGCTCGCAAGGTTTGAAGAGTGATGGCTGTTGGCCACTAATGTAAAATCAGACACAAGTTAGTAGTAATCAATTCACTGGTAATCAACTAGCTTTAATAAATCCATATAAACTGTGAAATCCAGTCTTCCACTGTCAGAACATCTTGCAAAAAGTTTTCTGTGCCTCTTGATTTTATTAGATTTTCTATAGACCAGTGAAGAGGGTAATATGTTTGATGCATTTTCTGCATCTCAGCACTTTCGGCTAGAATTGAATAATTAAATACCCTCACAGAGAAAATTTGCTTCTGTGCTATGAAAATGTCCTCACAAGTTGTTAATTCTGTGCAAAAACTGAGTGATGATAATTAGCAGAAGTGAGTAAAAAATAGCAAAAAGCAATTATGCAAAATAGCAAAAAAGCTTGTAAAAATGTTGTGTAGGTGCAGCAGTTTGGAAAGAAAGCCTTGACTTTGTTATTTCTTTTCTGTCCCATGACTTAAAATACAAGCCATTGCTCCTACGTTGATGGGAAAAGTCAAAACATATGCTTTTCAGCTAACAAAAAACAACATACAAGGCACAATGTTATTGCAAGTGTGAAACTAAATGGAACTTTTCCATAAGCCATATTCAGAGCAGTGTCGATGGCCACAAGGCCAGCTACAGCTTGCTTCTGGGGGTGTTGGAGCCCACATGGGCCAGCTTCCAAACACAGTAGAAATACAATACAACAATGTTTTCGCCTCCCGATGCTTTTCATGAAACCACCAGAAGTCCTGCATCAGGATCACAATGTATCAGTCTAGCTCAGAAGTTCAGGCTCGGGAAAACAGCTGGTAAAACTGCTTCATGCATCATGCTTTACAAAACTTGACTACTTTGCATTTGAAGAGGCATAATTACCCGTGTTAAATATCACTGGTTAGAAGCTGCGCTGAAAAAGAAGTGACATTTTGATGGGTTGTTAGGGCAGTGAGAAGATGAATAATTTTCAGCATTTTGACAAAAAATAATTGCGTAATTCAGTATCTCAAATTTCATTCTTCAGAGTGACTGTGTGAAAACAGTGCTTCTCACCCAGCGTTCTTATCCTCGATGTGAATTTAGTCATTGCTGCCTTTATTAATCAAAAGAAATGTTTGAAAGTTATACATGTAGAAACTCTGCCGAGCCAGAACTGAAAGCTGGAGGCTTTTGGATTCATTGTCTGTCAGCAGCACTGTTAAATAAGCAATGACTGACAGTGTCTCAGCCCGTGACCTACAGGCAGAATACTCACGTCCTCAGGTGAAATCCTGTGGAATAAGATGGAACGCAACGGCAAGGAGCATTTCCCCTGTAACATTGCTGCTAGTGGTGTTAATCAGCAAGCCAGGAAAAACATGGCTTGGCTTCTGACTCCTCAGATGTGTTGACAGAGCTGACAGTTTAGAGTTCTCTCTTTTTTTAACTTGTGAAATGCGTGTGTTTTACCTGGAATTACTGAGTCACGACAAATATGGAAAAACCGCTCCCATGCCATTTCCCAGAGATGAGCAGTCATTTAATAACAGCATGTTTATACAATATTTGTTTCCACTGTCCATGTTAGAGCCTCAAAGTACTTTGCAAACATTAATAAAACTATTCATAATCCTTTCTAGCTAAGCAATTTATTTCCGCTTTATTGACCAGAGCCATGAAGACACTGTTAATAGCTTTTATCTGTTACATGAAGGACTTCTGAGCAGTGGCTTTCCATGTTCTTTGAAAAAAACAAAACAAAAAAACCTCAAACCACGTTCCTATTAACATGTTCCTGTTTTACAGATGAAGAAATAAGGCTTTCAAAAGAACCAGGACTGACTGGTGGATGTAAACATAATGATACCTACATGCCATGTACATGGAGCATGTTCATCGTGCAAATTGTTTTCACCAGTTGGGGGGGATTTCTGAGGCAGTGGGGAGAACTGGAGGGTCAGTGGAGGAGAAGCAGCCCTCCTGTGGTCATGTTAGTGTGGCTTTTTTAGGCTGCTTCCATGGACTTGTCCAGTGGGCACATCCCGAAGTAGACAGTCCCATGTATGTCCACGTGGTGGGCTGTTGCCCACATTCTCATTGCAGTGAAAGCCCACGTGCATTGCACCTTTGAGCTGTAGGGCCTCTGGTACTGACACAGCCCTGCACCAATTTCTTCAGGGCTGATGTGCTTGCAAAATATACATACATACATACTTATATATATATATATATCTGCATATACCTCAACCATGCAGCCACATCTACCTTCTCTTTCTCCAAAGGCTTTGGGGGTAGGATTGCTTGGAGGTCATGGGAAGCTCCCTCCGACCTTCTATCTTTTGGCTCTAGTCTGAGGGTCTTCTCTTTGGAGATGGCCCACAGAGATGGTTTGGGATCTGTAGCATTCAACACAAGCCAAAAAAAACCCGCAAGCACAGCCAGAAAACTGCAGAAGACAGGTGTGAGGGCACTGTCCTTGGACTGAGGGATTGTAAGCAGGGGACTTTGGTCACTGAAGGTTTTACCTCAGGCATTGAGTCAGAGGAAAAGTCCCTCACCATCAAGTGACACACAATTTATTCCTGGCAGAAAACAAGAAATGTTGTTGTCTTGAACAACATCATTGTTTTTCCAGGCAGTTGGCAATGAGCAGGTTTTTGAGCCAATGGCTTTGGTGCCTTGTTGTGGTCTAGACATCACCTGAAGCACCAGTCAGAGATGGCTTTGCCTTCCCATTTTGAATTGCTCTCAGCAACCTCTGTGGTATGTAACTGAATTATCTTTTTTTTTTTTAAATTATGATATGCAGAAGTGGGTTCTCACCAATAGCCATTCTTGCCATACTTTTGCCTTCATTGATGTAGATATACTGGCATTGTCAATGCCTCTTGGAGAAAAGAAACTCTAATGAGTGTCCGTTGTTCATTTCTTGACCCTCTGTAATGTATTTTGGCTTCTCTAGCAGCACTGCGTAGGTATGCCTCGATCCCCTTGCCCTGACAATTGTCCCTAAAGTGTTTCTTTAAACTCATGGAATCACAGAATGGTTTGTGCTGGAGGGGACCTTAAAGATCACCTGGTTCCAACGCCCCTGCCATGGGCAGGGACACCTTCCACTAGACCAGGTTGCTCAGGGTCCCATCCAATCCGGCCTTGAACACTTCCGCGATGGGGCACCTACAACTTCTCTGGGCAATCTCTGACAGTGCCTCACCATCCTTTGGGAATTTTTTTTTTCCTAATAGCTAATCCAAATCACTTCTCCCTTCTTTTAAAATGTTTCTCCCTTGTCCCTTCACTATCTGCCTGGGTAAAAAGTAACTCATTAGACAACAGGAGAAATTCTCTCTTTAAATTTATGCTTTACTCAAAGATTTTCATAAAGTCAGACTGTATTAGCATCTCTCTCTGTGCTGAAGAACCATGCTAAGCAGTCTTGAGACTGAAATATTTCAGGCTCCTGGTTTCACCTTAGAGTGTTTCAAATGACTCTGTCTCACTGCTGCTGCCTAAAAGAGAATTCGAAGAATGGCCCTTCAATTAATACCTGTCCAAAAGAGCTGATAGGTTTGGAACCAAGATATCTTCACAGAATCACCTCTGCACCATGAGTCCACGAGTCTAAAATACAATTACTGGATTTTGAGCTTATGGTCTGTTGAAGTGGTTTCAGAAATGTGCAGAGAAATACTGATGCTCCTGATTGTAAAGTTCACATGATACTGGAAAATCTCCATTCAACCTCACCCCCACTGCCAAAAGGAAAAAAAAAAAGTAGAAAGAGATACAGATCAGCTTTAAAAATGATATTACACTTTTAATATAGATTTATTCATTGCATTTTTAGGTTTTTACAGCCGAATCTACAGATGCAAACAGAGGTGTCATAATAGAGGTGGAAAGTAATCCGTTGGCAAGATTTTCATGGATTGCTTTTTTCCCTGACCTTTGCAGATTTTCACTTGCTGAAAATCCCCACAAGATGGCAGTGCTCAGTTCATTAACAACCGAAAGAAAAATAACTATTTTGCTGTACAGTGACAACGAAATAAAGAAAAAAAATACTATCACACACAAGATCAGTGGCTTTTAACCCTTTCTGCCCATCCCACACTAAGACAATTTCCCCCTAAAGCACACAAGAATGTGTCAGTAAAATCCACAGTGAGCGCCCACAGCCCTGAAGAACAGCCAAATCTCGCTTTGTTACCCAGATACAGAAGTGTTTTGCTTAGCCAGTCATCTTCCAAATAGCGAGGGAAAGTGAAAATGACACCTGAATTTGTCTCATTTTGTAATATATATATATGTGTGTGTGTATATATATATATATTTATTTCTTGTCTGTGCCTGAGGCTCAGAGCTTCCAAGATTACACATACCCAAACTGCAGGATATTTTCCTTTTTCCAAACAGTGTGTAAGATAACAAACAGACAGGCTTAGCCTCCTCTATGCTTCTCTTTCTGCTTGTTTGGTAATACAGCAAATGCAAGGACTTCCTGCATCATTGCAGTGCAGTATTGTATTATGGCATTTTTAAAGAATGTTTTTTTCTTAATGAATTTTCCCAGTGAGTGCACAACATCTCTATTTAAAAACATCTTCATTATTTAGCTTGAGAGCCGTTCATGGCATGCCAAGTTAAATATCTAAAAATAGAGAGTGTGACTTCTTCTTGTTCAGAGCATCATTTCATAGATGCAGCTAACCAGCAGCTGAGAAAACAAAACCCAGTCCAGTCCCCTGGACACCCAGGCTTCTACCCAAAGATCAATGCTTGGCTTCAGTTTCCAACTTTTTAGGTTATACTCAGTGGCAGGTAAAGGAACAGAGGAGCCAGCAAACCTCCTGCCTGTCTTTGTGCTGAGAGGACAAGGGTTCAACCCTGCCTGGCTGAAACCAGGCTGCCCTATAAAACCATGCCACCATGCCCCATCCCCTGCCTGTGGTGTGCCCAAGTTCACGTGGGATAGGCCAGTCCCTTTCTTGTAGGTGCACCCACAAGCTGAGTCCGGCAGTGGCACATCTGATGCTTTCATCAGCATCAGTGTGAAGCCACCAAGGGACCATAGCAAGGTCTCCTGAAAAGAATGGGACCATTCTTCTACCACAAACCTGATATATAATGGTTACAGGTACTCAGAGATTTTTGCCTAATGCTAGGTGGAAAAAAGGGGGAAAAACCACATGACAATGTCCCAGGAGGGACCTGATTTCCCTTGGGCACCCTTGCCTTCTGGAAGGGGAGGGGGTAAGGTGTTCCTGGGCCCCCAGGATACGTCCAGAGACATGCAACATCTAGCTCCTTAATGGTGACTTTCCTTAACTGGAAACACAGTACTGGGAAGCGAGAAATTGCCCCTTTTTGGTATCATCCCTCCCGTCACTACAGTCCCCACCCGGCAATGGGCTGCAGCTGGCAGGGCATTCAGTGGTGTTCTTCACTTGACAGTGAGCTCCTCTTCCCAAAGCCATCAGCTTTCCCCAGCTCTTCCTCCTGGCAGCTCGCCACCACCTTCAATCTTCAGGCAGACATGGCAGCCAGACCTTCCTGCAGGACGAGCCTGCTGCCCTCAGCCCCATCCTTGCAGGGAGGAAATGCTCCCTCTGACTGTGGCAGCCTCTTCTCAGTGCCAGAGCAGGCTTTGGGCAGATGTTGAGCCAGCATCCTGGCAGAGGATTTCTCCAAATTATTTAACTTCTGTGCTACCTGGCTTTGCAGCAAATCCCAGCTCTTCACAGGTGCAGAAAGAGGCCAGAAATGTGCTGTTCCCCTTTGCTGCACAATGGAACCAGGAGTAGACAGATACCCTGGGAGCTGCATCGAGATCCAAAACCTTGCATCTTTGAGTGATTAAAATAATCCCTTTTTATGCTGGAGCAGACAAATGGTGCATCTGGAATAACATGAAAATATTTGTTTGTCCTTTTTATTTTTGCTGTGCTAACAAAAATGGTTAAAATTAAAATAGCTCCTGTAACAAAAATATATTGTTAAATCTCCTACCAGACCTTCAACTTTTTCTTAAGGTTTATCAAATACATTTTCCTCACAGGATATTTCTTGTTTTATTCAGATTTATTCAACAGTATCATGTTATTTCAGTTTGCCAAAAACAAATTTAAAAAAAAAAGGAGAATTTATTCACCTGGCACACCTATAGAACATTGGCAAAGTAGTAACAGATTCTGAAAATGAAAAGACAACTGTTCCAAAGTCAGCACCTGCTGCTGTGAGTTTGGTATTATTGTTTTTGCTGGTACTTCTATTTCTCATGGTTTGTTGAGGCAGATGTTGCCATTTGGGAAGGTCTCTAGTTAACAAGACCACTCTTAATCAATCACAGCATTTTCCCAGCAGATTTATTCCTTATGGCAAGGTGTGCAGTTGCACAGAATGTTCATTATGCGCAGGATCAGAGCTGAATGGATGTAACACAGTTCCCCAACCCTCCAAGCAATAATACCAAATGACACAGTTAATGTGGTTCCTCATTACGAAAATGCAATGACTGATTAACACTTCACTCCTTCACATCTGAGATCACCCACTTTCCCACAGGACATCCGAGTATTTCCTTTTATCCTTGTCAAAACTGTACAGTGGGAAGGGAATGTGGCTGTCTCCCACAGGCTGCTCGGTGATGTTGGCAATGTTTTAACACGAGAGGCAGTGCTACGATGGCTCGTGCTGCAGTACTGTTCTGCTCAGATGGTGGGATTATGAGGGTCATTTTTGGATAGACAAAGGGAACCTGAGCACCCACTCACTGCTTAGAAACAACACAGCAAATCAGTGCTGGGATACAGGGAAGCTGAATTTGAAGGAGCGCACAATGTCAAACTCTGTAGCGGGATTTTAGGACTCCTTGATTGGGCTGCATGGAAAGGTGCTGAGCTTGTCTGGAAAATCCATGACCACACAGAGGAAGTGAAACCTAGAGAGTCATTTGTGGGTTTTACCACTGTAGGCAAGCGTGGCATGAAATTAATTGTTTAAAAATTGCACCTTGCCCTAATAGTGGATATGCAGGTATGACATGCTTCAGACTGGATTCATGGCCAGATGATGTACTTGGAGACGGTGATGCAGGTGTGTGCCTTGCTCTAAACCCTCTCCCACAGCCACAGCTCTTACACTGTGGTTGTGTAACAGCTGAAGCTCATGTGAGCTGAAGATGGTGTGGTCCAGCACCCCTTCCCCTGCCCTTGAAAGTCCTTTCCCACCCATTTCCAGTGCTGGTACCACTGAGTGTGAACAGTGGCAAGTCAGTTTAGGAAGCTGATATAACTAAAATCTGACCTGGCACGGTTGTGTGGCAACTTCTGCTGGTGAGAAACCCCCTACAAGTCATTATTTTATGGCTTGTTTCTCCTAAGCAGTAGCACAAACCACAAACATGACTTTGCAAGACTTTCCCCTCCTCTGCCCCTTCTATACCAGTCCTTCTTTGCCTTGGGGTGGCTGAACTGTCATGACACTGGCCAGATCCTAGGTTTAGCCTTACTATCAGCTTCCAAATCCCCAAACTCAATTTTCCCTACTCTGCCAAAAGACTTTAGCTGATGTTGAAGCCAATCTGTGGAAATCCTAAAAAGGAGCATGAAGAGACAAAAGTAAAAAGGTCTTCATGACTGCAGGGAAATGTGATTCAGCAGTAATTTACTTGTCTAGGGATGTGCTAACATTTTATATCAAATGAGTTTCTTTTTACTCAACCCATCCTTTTCAAATTACTGTTCTCTGTATGGTGATAGGAATACTCCACTTTTCCCACTGATCCTAACTATTCACAGCCACTCTTCTATTCTTTCCCTTCTTAAAAAGTAATTTTATTTAAGGCAACACTGCTCCCCTTAAATCTAAATTTAAAATCAAATGCCCAGTTTGCTACTTTTGGCCAAGCTTCAGCAGAAATCGGTATGGCCAAATTTTGGGACAAGGAATAACTCTTTGCTGAGAAGGTGGTCAGTCCCTGGAACAGGCTCTCCAGGGAAGTGGTCACAACACTGAGCTTGTCAGAGTTCAAGGGGTGTCTGGATGATGCTCTGAGTTGTATGGTTTGGTTTTAGGAAGTCCTAACTAACAGCAGGGAGTTGGGCTCAGTGATCCTTAAGGGTACCTTCTAATCAAGATATTCTGATTCTGTTTCTATGAGCTCTGTTTCAGGCTTTTGTGGACAAACCTGGGAAGTATAAAATACAAATCTAATTTTAAATAACTAAGGGATAGCCCGGTATTATACTGATGGGAAACAAATGGTCTCCATGGCCAGAGACAGAGCATGAAAAAGTGCTCTGTTAACCTGTATTGACAGGACTGCTGGGCTGGGTCAACTCATTTTGGTATTGAAATGATGCATTCCCCACCTCTCCTTTCATTTTGCTATCTAACAACTTTGCAACCCCAGGACTGGATAAAAGAAGTCAGACTTTATGCTTTTCTAGCTTATGTATTTCCATCAAGACTGAAGATTGCTTGCCTGGGACTTGGCAATAACCGTATAGAGCAAGAGGAGAAGCAATAAACTTATTATGTGTGTCAATAAAGTCAGCAAGTAAGTCTTGGAACACACACATGGAGCAAAACTGCTGAGTAAGGGAGAGAGACTTTTCCAATTATAACACCACATTAACACCCATGTCAGAGGTTGAAATATTAAAACACAGTTAACAGGTCTCTTGAGAAGCCCCGGTAATGCACAGCAGCTCTGCATACTTGCAGACAATGTAAAAAGCCACAACATTATCCCTTAATACCACACACTTAATGTGCAGAGCTCAATTAGCGAAAGCTGTTCAGGAACTGAAATGTTAGTTCTGCTGGGAGATGCCCTGCCTGCGAACAGAAGTTACAGCACTGTGCACCCCAGGACACAAGTGTGCACTGCCAGGCTGGGACACTGCTGAAGGCTGTCTCAAAGCCAGCAGTGGGAGAAAAAACTAATGGTGCTGCTGCCTTTTTAAACAGACAAACGTCCTTACTCATGACTGGCCTTGGGTTGTCTATTGCCGCCCACCACTGCTTGATGTAGCAACACTTTGGGTCTGACAAGGTTGAACCGAGATTTAAGCATGTCACGCACCGCCAACCAGAGCTAGATTTTTTTTATAGAGAGGTCTACCCGCAGTTAGTTATTAAAACTCTATATCTCTTATGGCTCTCATGCAATTCATTACTCTCAACCTACAGACTCTTTTACTGAGTGGCACTGGGAAACACAGTACGTGTCCTTTCCAACCTCTAGCTGAAATGTTCTTATCAAATACATTTTCCAGCATGGATAGCTTAGTGTAAGGGGTGCAAGAGCTGTCAGAAGCACCCCAGGCTCCAGGCACACTCAGTTGTCCCAGCTATCTCACAGTCCCATGCTACAGATGAGCCCGTTGCCTGCTTCTCTGCCCACAGTGTTTTATGATCTTCTCATTTGGCCTATGGGACACATGTTGATGGAATAAGGTCAGCATGGAAGTCGATGATTGTTTCCAGCTTATCTGCTGAATTTGAATCACTATCGTACTGCATCCATGCTTGGCCTGTCATTAGGCACACGGGTAAAGTGACTGTCTTTCTAACTATTCACTGGTTAGGGGGGAAACTAAGTCCTTACTAAACAATATTTGCTTGCTTAGCATTATACTATAATTGTATCTAAGTCACTGGAGAAGAGGTTTTAGCTTGTCTGTAAACTCCATGGCTTTTGTGGTTTTGTTGCAATGATTTCATACCCCGAATTTAAATAAATTGGGAAATAAGAGACTGTTGTAGAGCCCACCCAAAAGATTGGTGGTCTTCCCAGTGCACTGATCAGGCAGTAAGAAGGGAATGTAAAACCTACATCTGACCAAAACAATACTAAACCAAAGTTTCTGCATGCACCATGCCAAGCAAACAAACACATGCTGAGCCCAGCGATTTTTGCAGTCAATATGCTCCATCATCCGCATGATAAGGTGGTAGATGCAGTCAGACCAAAGGCTTCCTTTCAGTCCCAAAGCAGAGGATGTTCCACAGTGAAATCACGACAGTTGCTTCTGCTAAGCAAAGCAGTGCCTGGCTCTGCCTGAGATAAAGCTCCGGCTGTTGGGAGGAAAATCTCAGTCACTGTGGTGGTGTCATCCTTGCTCTGGGTGGAAGCTGCTCTGATGGGTAACAGCTGTTATTTTCATTGAAATCTGAAAGACCTGTCTACATGTTTTGGTGTTGGTTTTTTTCCCTCAGTATAGGATGTGAGGGAGGGAAAAATAACTAAATTGACCTTTCAGTTGACAGAGATGCAGTGTAAAAAGAACTCTAAGAAATGAATATCCTTACAATTATGCATAGTAAGGCATTCTTACTCAGTTTTTCTCATGTAAAGAAAACCAAGAATAACAGAGCTATTATGACTTTACCCACCTACAGACAAAGATCTTCTGAGAAGATCCTATTTCTCAGACCTTTGTCAAATTTTCAGTCTATCTAGTGGGAATTCTTTTTCCTCCCTTAGAAGATAAATATGCTAAATATTCTCAAAGGACAACAGCTTTTCATCTGAGAAAACAAATGTCATCACTGTCTCTCATTCTCCAACCTTGTCTTCCTTCCCCTGCTCCATCTTTTATCCCTATCCCTCTGGCCACGGGAATAAATATTCTCCTTTGCCAGTAATCTCTTTTCCTGAGATCTTAAAACATTTGGGGACAATATATACTGGGAAAAAACCCTGAAATTTGGGAAAATTGCCACAACTGTAGTCTATCTTTCTATTTGGTTTTAAGAAAAATGTAGTAGGAAAACATTAAAACAATGAGAGTTTGGTGGCACAGGAAATGAAAGGAAAGGAAAGGAAAGAAAGGGAAAGGGAAAGGGAAAGGGAAAGGGAAAGGGAAAGAGAAAGGGAAAGGGAAAGGGAAAGGGAAAGGGAAAGGGAAAGGCCCTCTAGGAGCCACAGCTAGGAGATATTCAGGGATCTCCCCTCTAACTCTGAAATAGGCTGGGTGCACTGGTGAGGCCCAGATGACTGAAAAAATTGTGGAGGTACATTTCTGACCATTTCCATGGGGTCACGCAACACATTTTCATTGTGGGAGCTGGTTTGGAATTGCTTGAGACTCTAGAGAGGGAGAGTTTGGCCAGTTCTGTACAACACTCTGTCTTTTGATGCCTTGCCCAAAATATTTATATCTCCAAATAAGGCTTGCCAGAAAAGAAACAATAACAAAATACTCTAGAGATGAAATCTTTGTATGATTCTGATATTAACAGAACCTACTCTAGTGTATATATGCCCACCATGTTTCCTAACTTCCCTTGCTGTCTTTTTTGTGCTCTTAACAGATTTGTGTGTTTCCCCCCTAGATTTTTAAAAACAGAAAACAAAAGGATAGAGGTCCCAGTGCTCAGCATCATTGTGCAATGTGAAATTGAAGGACTGGAACATTTCAATCCAGTACATGGGCTTCTGTCATTTGAACTAAGGAAAAAACTGCATTTGTGGGTAGGGTAACAATTGCAGGGAAAAACACTTTAAAGCCAGATACTGAAACATCTGTAGTGCAAAATGACTTCTTGTCTGCCAGCTGATAGTATCTAATTAACCATGTCCAAAATAAATGGTTTTGACTTTTCTTTTTTTTCTTTTTTTTTTTAATTTACCCTTGTCATATCCAACATCAACAATTTCAACCTGGAGAATGAAAGATCTACTGACTGATAATAAGTTAGATTAGATCTGAATGTCATAACAAAGAGCATTGAGTGAGACTAGAGATAGGCAGAACCACCTTTAGCATCTACCCAGGTGAGGAAACAAGCCCAAATGCACTTCAAATTTGGTATTAAGTCACAAGGATGCTGTTTTGTGCAAGAATCTCAATGAGCTTGTTTACTTTTTCTCTCTTGACCTCTCTCACTTCTGTTCTCTTGAATTCTTTGATAATCATTGCAACATATCTAAAACTGGATTACAAAGCTGGTGTTGGTGAGTCTGGCTCACATTAAGATTTCTTGGTATAGCTGCCTTGTTTTAGTGTAGCAGTGACCACAGTTTCTGAGCTCAAGAAGTATGATTTAGGCTGTTACCTAAGATGGCCAAACTATGACTTCATATGCAAGAAACAGATGTTAATGATGCACAGACCCCTACTGCAGGTACCTGAATTGGCATTGACTTCACACAGAGAGCCAGAAAATTGCATCCCAGACCCCAAGTATTACTCTTTGTATCTTTGTGGTGCTGTAGACAAAGCTGATTTCTCCTCGCATCCTTATTAGCCAGCAAGCTCAGGGTGAGATTTAGAACAAAACCTATGTTTGCACATTGCAGGTGACCAGCTGTTTTCCCACTGCCCTTTCCTTGCCTTCTGGCTTGTGCTTGGGAAATGGAACTCCCCTCCATGCGATTCCTCCCTGCTGTCAGCTGTCTTCAGGCCGACTCCTGCAGCTGTCCTGCGAGACGTGCTGGGCTGCAGGCTGATCGATACTATGCAAATTCACCCCGAAGTAGATTACCCGTTACTGTGGGAACAGACTAACCTGCATCTGCCAATTTGCTTTCGCTTCTACTGGGCAAGGTTAATGATGAAAATAAGCTTCATCTTGTAAGAGGTGAAGCAATTTATTACAGAACAGGAAACTGAGTTACAGAGAACTACAAAAATAAAACAGCGGTGCTGATGCCTTTACTTGGTTCCTTCTGGGCTTCTTTTCGGCGTTTTGACTTTGGTTACTACTTGGGGTTCAGGAAAGTAGTATTTCCTCATTTTGGCAGATGGATATTCTTTGTATCGGCAGGTAGATATTCTATGCTAGTAAAAAACCAGATTTAGTTAATTTAATTTAATTTAGTTAATTTCTATGATAAATGCCACTAATTACAAATGTATCAGAGAAAATGAATTGCCCACTCCATCTTGTTTGTTGCTTTTTGGGTTTTTTTTTTAGTGTGTTGACTGTACCTTGCAGAACTACTTTCAGGTTAATTTTAAGCTTAATCCACCTCTTATCCCCCCACATGCAATTAATAGTGACTCCCGTACAGACCATAAAATGCAGCTTCTAAAACCCATACCTAAAACTTAAATTTTAACACAGTTTTAGAATGAACAACACTCAACCTTTGGGAAACTCTTACCCGAATGGAGAGCTATGATTGTTTTGTGATAACTAACACCCCAGGTATTGAGGTCTAATACTGAAAATGGTGTATTGCAAGCAAGTGAAAAGAGCAAATGGAAACTGCACAAACCAATTTGCACTTTTCACTTATGCTTCAGAGCTCTGAATGTCATGTTGGGTTGAAAATGTCTTAGCAGTTTTCTCTAGCCATCTGAAACCATTCTAATATATTGAAAAATGGCAGTGACATTTCCCCAAGATATTTTTATGTGCGATACTTGGTCAATCCTAAGTGAGAAGAGTTATAAACAACAGAAACAGTGTCCTCAGTAAAACTGCTCTTTTTTTCCCCCACAAGATATAGATGACGTTTTGCTTTTTTTTTTCCTGGAAGAATAATGTTTAAATATTAAAAATACTGCATTAAAAGTACTGTACTTTTAATTCAGAAATATTACTGAAATAATAAGTATTACTGAAATAATATTTATCCTATATTCTTTTTTTTTTTCCCTTTTGTAGACAAAACAAAAGTTGCAGTTACAATCCATTCACTTGCCATTCTCTAGTTAGACTGAACAGAGCCTCTGAGCACAATCTCTTCAATATCAGCAAAGGCATTTGGACTGGCAGACAAAGGGCCAAATTATATAGATATTTCCTTTCTCCCCACGTGATGGTGACTGAGCTTCAAACAAGCCAGTGAACTTCAGGTGAACTATAAACTTTAGGTACATATAGAAACTGGGAAATAGATCCAAACCAGCCCTGGAGTAGCCATTTACACATGCCAGGTTTTATAGTGTCTTGGGATGCTGCCTTGTGTGAAGAGTGGAAGAATGTTTTACCCAGCACCAGACTGACTAAGGAAAGCTCTTTTTCATGTTTTACCTTCTCTTGGAGTAGCTGGAGTAATGCTGGGTATATCAATGTATGCTGTTCGTGTTGTCACAGCTGAGCAGGCAACAGGTGCTATAAATACTTTTTGCTATTAAGATCCACATACATCCCCTAGAACCAAGGTGGATTTAGAGCAAAACATGTCCTGGAGAAGCTGAATGCTTGCATGCTCCTCTTCTGGTAGAGCAAGATGACTCCACAATCCCATGAGCATCTGGTAGACACTTTCCTATTTGTGAAGATAGAAATGATTTAAGATGAGACCATGACCTGCTCTGTAAGAATTACTTCACTACCTCTCAGGTGATGTAAGCTAATACATTTCTTGATGAATTAAGCTACAACCCTTAAGCTTTTTTTGTGCATATATATTTTAAGAAAATAAAGGAGTAATTTCTACTGTCAAAAAGAGTCTTAAATTATTATTTCCCAAGCGATTTTTTATTTTGGACTGGGACCAAGTAGGAGTTACTTTCATTTCTGTATTTCTTACATAAGATCAGAGATAAGCTTCCACCTTTAACGAACAAGAGGGAACATTCAGGACATAGCCAGGAAAGTCTATGACCTAAAACCAGAGGTGCTGTTCATGGATGTATGGTTTTTCATGCATGTGTTTGAGCTTCACTCTGTAAAGAGCATAAAAGCAGCTGCAAGAGGAGTGGGAAGAGGACAAAGCTTTTGTGTATCAGTCCAGAGGGTGAAGCTGAGAAATGGGCACCAGCATCTTCAGTGCTGTTACTGCCTGTATTACCTCAAACACATAATGTCCTGCCACCTTCACGTCTGGAGTGCAAACAGACCATGGATACAAAGTAAGGTCAGCAGGTGGGAGAATGCATCCACAGGTAAAGCACAGAAGTGTCCAAATTTAAGTGATGTGCAGCCTTGTCTGAAAGCAGCAGTGAGGGTTGGAAGGCCAAATAGCTCACTTTGAAACTCTCAGATGAGAGGTTGTTCCTTATTTGTTGTTTGGGTTTGGTTTTTGGTTTTGTTTTGATTTTGGTTGGGTTGGTTGGTTTCTTTTTTTTTTTCCCTTCGGGGATGTACATGATAATTGGTGTTTATTCAGATAATCAGCTTCACAGACAAGATTGGGGGCATAAGTTATCCTGTCTAGCACATTTTTGAGAGAATCACTAAAGTGATTGTAAGAAAGCACTAGAAACACAATTCCTGGAAGTAATTCTCAGATGTCATGTTGAATTATAGAGAGACTTAGGGCTGCTAAGTTTTCTATGTCTCTGTTTAATCCTCTGTAAAGTGAGCAAGGTAAAACATATCTCAGAAGGATGTAGTAAGTTACCAAAACGATATTGTGAAAGATTTCCTGTCTCTTTGGAAGAGGTGAGCTGTCTCATGCAAGGTATTAGTGTTCATCTGTGATGAAGCAATCTCTCTCCTAGATAAAACAAGGCAAAATCCTGTAATTTGGTGCTTTGCTACTGATGACTGACAGCTCACTTTCAATTCATAATTATAGTCAAAACCCACATCCATTTCTTCATAATAAGTGCTTGGATTTGTGTAATTGTGATGTAAGAAGAATATGTTTAGACCACTTCTTTAATTTCTGTAAAGAGGAATAAGGGAATAGTATAAGATAATGCACCAGTTTCAAAGAAAAACCATCAAAAACATATTTGCATTTTGCTTTCCTATATGTTACACATTTTCCAGGTTATGTTAGAAATACATATTCATTTCATATGTAACGTATTTGTTACTTTCTGGTCTTCTTCCAAGACATTTTACCATTATCCTGCCAGGACTGTATGTTGTCTGACCACTTCCCCATTGCAATTAAGGATTGAAACCACTTGCTTACGCACAACGGAGACCATCATACCTAACCCCAAAGGAGGCCAGAAACTCCTAGCACACTGCATTTCCCAGACCAACCAGGAGGCCCAGGGCACAGAAGGACAGCATGCTATTTGCAACAAGGGCTGGCACACTGACAATCCACATGAGTGCAGCTATTCAAAATAAATTAAAAAAACCCCAAAACTTGTGTGTGTGGGGATTTAACACATCTCATAAAGAGATACTGCTTGAACTTCCATAACAAAATGAGATAAACTGCTTCAAAATCAGTTGTAAAGAAGACACTACCAAAGAACCAGCCTCAAGGAATGATGTTTAACCAGACGTTTTTCTTCAAATCATGCAGTATATGTTTAGTAGATAATGTGCAGGACTGCAGGCTTGATTTGAACAGGCATCAGAACATGAAGCCTGCACAAGAAACATAGCCTTTCTTAAGAATTTCACTTTGTCACTCCTATCCCTTCCCTGTTTTTCCTCCTTTCTTTCTCCAGTGCCAAAGCTTAAGAGGAGGAGAGATGATGTCTTGGGGTGCTGGGGGTGGGGTATAAAAGAGAAGGAGGCATTCTCTGACTCTAAATGGAAATATTTCATTGACTTCAGTGTGTTTTGAATCAGACCCGTTGTACTCAAAGAACTTGAATGTGACCACGATTCAATAATTCAATAAGTCAGATTCAACCATCGAGAAGATGAAAGTGATTGCTGAGTCCTGACTGCAGTTTTCATGTGTGTGTGTGCATGTGTTTGGGGCTGGGGATAGTAGTAATAAATCATATTTATCAACCCATTGGATTAATCTTCAGTTTTCATAAGGCAAAACTCATCATATTACAGAGCAACAGTGAAGTGTGTGTGAATCTGGTGATCTGTGCTGAAAATAATCTTTGCAGCCATCTCTGCTTCAAGCCCAATATTTAAGGACTTAAAAGTAAAAATCGGTTTGGATCACCAGAGAATACATGAAAAACTGAGAAGGAAAAAATTGTATTTGATATCTAAGTCCACGTGGCAACATTTTTGAAATGCTCTTGCACAGTTATAACGTGAGGACATGGTGTTTTCTTAGGATTAGGAAACACTGGGAAAGGAAGAACCCTCTCAAATGACATACTGGCACAGACATGCATACATACAGACAGAGACCTTAGGTGGGGGGAGTGCTCTGTCTGTGTGCATATTTAGTTTGAAAGTGGTTCTGGAAGAAAGTTCCAATTCAACAGTTAGGAGGAAAGATCTTTTTTACCCTCTAAATTTTCATATTAGTCTGAAGCAAGCTACAGATAGAAAATCCAAAAGCTGTTTGGATTTATTGTGTTCTGGAGCCATTAATTACAGTGAGCCCTGTTTCTGTTTATTTGTCTTAGTTCTTCTTGGTGTTGAAACACTGACCCTCATGGACATAAAAAAGATTATCTAGCTTCATCTGTCTCACCATCCTCTGCGGCTCAAATCCTTGTGGTAGAGCACTTCCCTAGACTACATGACACAGCCAGATGTGGCAACCAGATACCAGGCTATGAAATAACACTAATTTCAAATGTCAGCCTTCACACTCTATAAAACAGGGAGCATATTACAGTGTACATTAAATTCCAGAGCAAATAATACTTAACATCTATGTGGACGCATTGTAGATTTGAATAATCTGGCAGACTGTATTTGGAAATATTCTCTAAATTTCCTCTGTCCCTGCCCTGAGACTGTGGTAAGTAGCACAGAGACCAGCTGTCCAGCCTTGTTTTTCTAAGCCATTGACTAAACAGTGAGTTCATGTTCAAGATAACTGTGGGGAACCAGTTCATGAACTTCTTGAACTCTGCTGTCCATAAGTGTGGTGATGGGATTGAAGAGCTGCCATTTAATTAATGATGAGTCTTGTAGCTAGAAATGAACCGTGGGCCAAGTGGTGTTTATTGCTTTGTTTTGTTTGCTTCTTTTTTTCTTTTTTTATTTCTAATTAAAAGATGTCTGGAGAGCAAAAGTAAGTAAAATCCACTGACTTGTTTCCAGGGAAAGGCATTTCTCCGTAAAACAGGAAGATAAAGCCATCACCTGCCTAAACAGTCCAAGGACTTGCAGTGCATGTTGGCTGCAATTCCAAAGCATTAGTATGGAGCAGAATATGGGCTCCTTTCCAGATTCACTTCCCAATTTGCAAAATTGTTAACATGGAAGTCTTTCCAGTGGCATCTATTTTACTGCAAGAGTTTGAAACTTTTCGTTTTCTTTGTGGGATTCAGTTTTCTGCTAATTACAGACAGAATAGCTACTGGTCTCTGAAGGAAGCTGCACAGAATTTAAAACTGAAATCTTGTATTGCAGTTTCATTCTCTAAACCTCTCTATTCATGTTCATAACAATACCTAGATGTTCACCCTTTTTCTCATAAAACTCTTCACTATTATAATTTTAAAACTGCATGAGAAACAGCCTTATTTTATAGATCTCAGGTAGAAACCACTTAATTCCTCTGTGCTTTAAGGTATATGCAACTGGCACAAGCAGAGGAGCATCTTTTCCTTTGTATTGGAAAATTCTTGATACCCAGAATCAGAAGTCACCACAGGAGGAGGACTGGAAAAGACCTTTCAAGATAGATGACTGCTATTGCAAGACTTACAAAACACTGAAATAACCCATTTCACAGATAAACTAAAGTCTGTCTAGTGAGGTTTCTGGAGAAATTCCTTGCTCCATTTACTCTAACTGATAGGTTATTTCAGAACATTACTCTTTAGATGGGCAAAAAAGGAGCTATGAAGCTTCTGAAGGGTCTGGAGCACAACTTTTACAAGGAGCAGCTTAGGGAGCTGGGCTTTAGGATGGAAAAAAGGGACCTTAGAGGGACCTTTTCACCCTCTACACTGCCTGACAGAAGGGTATAGTGAGGTGGGGGTTGGCCTCTTCTCTGAAGCAACCAGCAGTAGGACAAGAGGAAATGGCCTCAAATTGCAAGAGGGAAGGTTTAGATTAGGTATTAGGAAAAATTTCTTCAACAAAAGGATCATCAAGTGTTGGAACAGGCTGCCCAGGAAAGTGCTTCAGTCACCATTCCTGTAGGTGCTAAAAGACATGTACATGTGGTGCTTAGAGACAAGGCTTAGTGGTGGAATTGGCAGTGTTAGGTTGGACTCCACGATCTTAATGGTCTTTTCAAACCTGAAGTATTCTATGATTCTAAGAAAGCCGCCTTCTGACTTCCTGCTTAAATAATTGACAATTTATATTGTGTTGTTTGTCTCTGTGGACCTTTACTTTAACTAAGATCCTTTTCCACTTTCATATCCCTAATGTATTTCTGGCAAGTAATTACACCCCTTTAGCCTTCACTGAAAGTTTTCACTCCTCTAATATTCTTAAGGCACTTCTTTGTTCTTCTTCCTGTTTGAAATTGTTCTTCAGTGTGGGTACCAGATTGGGACAGATTCTGCACTTTCACCAGTGCTTTAACCCTATCCCCCCGTGTAAATAGATCTGGAACAAGAGCACTGTGTTTGGAGTCTCATCCAACTTCACCAGCTTGCTGGTAATTGCCTTTGAGGGAATAAAGCAAATGCAAACATTTCAAACTATAATTAGTAGGAAGTTCTCAAGTAGCAAAGTATTATTTTCACACTTTGCTTTTATGTGAGGCATCAAAGTATTTTATGATATGTAATTAGGACTGAGATCTTCAAAAACGTGGCAGAATAAACAACATTGTTCCCTGTTTCAGTTCATTCTTTTATTGTGCTTTTGTATGATGAATCAGAATAGGGTGTAATCGTCTGCAAGTAGTTGTTCATGAAGAAACTATCCTATTTCTTCAGGCTCCAAGCTAAATGATGCTGAGGGAGTTGCTGCTTTCTACTTGAACATTTCCTGAAACCACTGCTGATTCTGTGCAGTTTCTGTTCAAATTTGTTGAAGGGTTTATACAAGTTTTAGCACTTCAGCCCTACTGATAACTGATCAGTACAAAAAATGGTAACAAGTGCATTTCTTTGCTATTGACTATGCTACAGTGGCTATGCTATGTTAGGTGGCCTCAGACTGTAACACCAGCCTCTGCTTTATAATGCTCCTGGGCAGCTTTTACCAGAGTCTTTATCTGCACTGCTAAAGTGGCACTGGCTGCAGGATCAAATGAGGCGATAAAGAAGGAAAATAGTGAATGTGTGTTTCAGCAGGTTACTTCAGCTACTGTGCAGGCTTTGATCACCTGCAGCGCACTGGGGCTGGCATGTTGGGCACTGGGACACCAGACTTCATGTTGTCCTTAAAGCACTGGGACACTGTCCTGAGCTGGGTCTGCAGTCTGCTCTCCACAGCAGGTACTTTGGAATGAAACTTTCAAGGCCCAGTGCTGAGTGCAAAACTCCTCAGACCTGCATCCCTGCTTTCAGGATGTACATTCAACACCAAATCATAATGTACACGAAACCTTTCTCCAATTCATGCCGTCTCCTTTCTGCATTTAGCATCCTACTAAGTTGGAAAATCCCTATTTGTTTTCCTTCTAATTATTCCAAGCAATGTGAAACAGTTCTGGCAGGTGGGCTTACACAAATACATTTGCTCCCGCGTCAGAAGAACAGATGATTGTACTACTTTTTGGAGATGTGGGACATGGTTCTGTGCCTTCACGGAGGCAGAATTGAAACCACATGCTCTTGCCCCATGCTTTTACCACTGAAATATGTGGAGAAAAGAGGAAGTGAGAGATGAAGACAGATGTTCCAGACAGATAGATATTATCTCTAAGGGAAACATTGCTTTCTACGGGAACACACCTTTACATCACCTCCCTCCCCCATATTATTCATTTTCCCATTTCCTTCCTCTTCAAAATCCCTAAAACTGCTGCGCAAACTGGGAGAGCCCATCCTTTAGCCAGCACACAGACATGTGGTTAGGATTTCTTCTTAGGGATCCTGGAATATTTGTGGGCTTGAATCCCACTGGAAAAAAAGAAATATGAAGGCAAGTCTCCCACATCCTGTGGAGTGACTGTGGGAGAGCCCAGCACCTCCTCCTCAATGTCTGTTCTGTGCCAGGCCCAGAGAGCACCTACAGACATGACTACTGCCAATGAGACGAGTGGGAATAAAGTAGTTTGTGAAATTTGATGGGATTTGATCAAAGCACTGTCAAAACTTTAATGGGAAGGGTAGAGGCACTGCCTTTTTTCTTGCAAAAGGGGATCCTCTTTCGTTCTCCTGTATGGCCAGGAATGACATATCCCTTTTTTAAGATGAAGATTTGTCTACATCAAGTGGACAGTTAATTTATCTCAATCAACTTCCTTTCCAGTATCACTTTGTACTCGGTACTAGATGATCTTAAAGGTCCCTTCAAACCCAAGCCTTTCTATGATTTAGGGATGATAAATTTTCAGAAGGAGGTTTTTTGTGTTGACCTCCAAGTGTTTCATCTTGCTCTTTTCCCACGGGTCTTCATCCAATACTTCATGTTTCCAGGTCTCCTTTGTACAAGATCCTCTCTAAGGGACCTCTGCTACATCATCTGGTACTCTCTGTCCCCTCTTGTGAGCCACAAGCACTGCTGGGCATGTCTGACTGCTTCTGACTCATATTCTTTGTTGTGATCACTGCTGTGTTATGCCTTTTCTTTTTGTGTCACATCTTGTCCCTGCCCCATCCAAGACTCAGCTCCCACTAAGGCTCCATCACATGTCCACGCACCATCAGGAATCTTCAGGCAGCTTCAGGCACAGACTTAAACACAAAAAAATACCACCACTGACTTCGGGCAGCTCGGAGCCACAAGCTGCTGGAGTGTACTGGGAAGTATAATTACATGCTTGCCCTATTCTTTTATTTCTTTCCTGGGCATAAAGGGTTGGCCACTCCTACTTCTGAAATCGGAACATTATTCTCTTGTCTTAGCTGGGTTTACTCACTACTGATCTTGCGGCTATTGGTTTCTTGGGCAGCAAGAGTCTGGATATTGAATGAACATGAAGCTGTTCTCCTCTCTGCCACTGTGGATGCAAAACTGCAGGTGCTAGTGCTTAATCCTGTGCTGGTAGTATTTTTTTTGTTTTTTGCCTGAACCACTTTTCCAGCCAGTTCAGGAGTCTCAGATCCAGAAATTCCAGCGTGGTGGCTGGAGCTCCAGACTCCACTTGATTAACAAAACCGTCCCTGTGAAGGACAGGCTCCAGGCAACTGCAGTCTGGTTTCCAAAGAGCAGGGCTTGGGCTAGCCACACTGCTCTCCACAGCTGGACATGGCTACTCCAAATCTACAGCAGCTGCCACCCACACAGGCCAGTGTGAGTAGATGGATCTCCGTCTGACTCAGAACTGCTCTTATCCTCCTGTGTGAGAAAACTCTCCTGCGGCACAGATGCTGTCAACAGATGATTTGTTTTCAATTGCATATACCTTAACTCTATCTGATGAGTACTAGCAGCAACAGGTTCTTCCTTGGCATCAGAGCAATTCCACAATTTCTAGGTAGTGCTGAAAGCAGTAGAGGAGTAGTAGCAGCTTGGAAGACAGCCAAAAGAATAAAGTTATACAGTTCCTAGCTGCAATGTAAATTGAAATATTTAAATTTAGGAGAGTGGTCTTAATAAAAACTTAGGGCGGTGTGTATTTCAACATAAAGTCATGGAGAAGGAAAGGCTGCTCAGTGAAATAAGATCGAAAGTGTTCGAATAATTCTCACAGCATCATTTAATGAAAAATACTATTTCTGCAATGCTTTAATTTAATCAGATTACTCTGTTGTATGATGTTTTGTTTTGTTTTATTTGGAAAATAAAATTGAAACACTTCTAATGTATAGTTTGACCAGCGTGACCTTATCCAATATCAAACTCTTCTGACCAAGAAGCTTCACTGCCCGTGCTCCTGGTATGGATTATAATCACTGGGATGGACTTTCACCTGTCTTTCTACTCCATCTCAGGAGTTTCACAGCTCTGCATGTCACCTGAAATGGTGGACATTTGGTCATGGACTTTGTCTGGCCAAGGATACTTGACACTCAGACACCACAAAGAAATGTGCTATGACAGTCAAGTTATGCTAAAGAAATCTTTTATATTCAGAAATGTTTCAGCATATCTGGCTTAAAGAAATATCCAGAAAGTCTCTCTTCTGCAAAAGAGGCCTTGAGGTGCTGCAATCCTAATGTGTGAAACCTGTACAATACAGAAATAAATTGTGCAAATCCATATAAGGTGACCTCAAGCCTTCTTACTGGAGAAACCTGATCCAAAATACATCGAAGTCCTGAAAAATATATTCACCAATTTCTTTGAGCTTTTTAACAGGCTCTGAGGGCTTTAACTACTGACAAACAGTGTGGGGTTTTTTGAGTTTATTTGGTTTTACCAAACCTAGAGAGATATAAACTGTTCTCCCAATATTTTCCCTGACACCCTGTTGCTGTCTTCAGCTCTATAAACAATATAAGAACATTTCTAAAGTTTCATTTCAGTTAATTTTTCCCAAACAGAGAAAAAAAGTTACTTCTCTTGCCTTAATTTAAGTTTTTACATAAACATAAAAGACTTTAATATACTATTTCTGCTGAGATTTCAAAATCAGTTTCATTGTTTTGACCTTTGTTACATCCACTGGACTAGAAAGCAGCAGAATGGCAACTTGCTGGAAAACTTAAATGACATTTTAATGCATTTTTCCACTGTTTTAAAATATAGTTATTATTTCCTGGTGTATCAAGTGCTGTTTCCCAGCCTTTTCTAGAACAGCATTTTTTAAAAAGCCTAAGTTTTAATTAAGGCATTCTCTGGTATTGATCATATTTTGCCATCCTGCTCTTTACACTTACATACTTACTTACATTAACCACTGTACAGCATGTCAAGAAGTTAAAATAAAAAAAAAAGAAAAGATAAAGTCCATTTCATAACAATTTTGGTGGTTGTAGAATTTCATTCTATATAACACATACGGGATTTCTGCCTATTTTCACTACTTTCATCAAAACATTCCTATTCACACTCAGTAGATCAGAGATTCAGTACAGGATTCTCTTTATATCCCCTAAAGAGTCTGTGTTGTTCCTTGGAAATCTTACTCTCCAAAAGATCCTCAAAATTGATACAACTTAATTAAATATTTGTGTCAGGTCCAAAACAACCTTTGGCTGATTAAATAATTTAACTGAAAATATTCAAACAGTAGTACCACCAGACACTTCAGTTACAAACATTTGTCCACAGAAAAGAAATCTTTCTGGTGAAAGAATATAACACTTGTTCAATTGCTTCACCAAAATTGAATATTTCAGCTGCATAACCTCTCTTGAGGTAAAAATCACTGTATTATTTGAAGTATAGGTCAGGACAAGAATTTTTGTGATTCTCTCTGTTTTGAGAGAGAACAAAATAAAATTAAAAAGCCTGAGTTTTTCCCCCCTAATGTTTTACTTTGACCTGCAGGCTTGTTGCTCTTTGACATTTTCAGATTTTTCAAGACTTTCAACTTTGCAATGAGAATCAACGTTGCAATGAGAACTACTTTCAACACAGCCTTTTTATGTAAACACAGTTTCCTGTTTTGCTTCAAAGCAAAATGATGAAAAAAAATCCTAGCAGCTATGCAGTCTTATCACAACAGGTAGTGTATTTGTGATCATCTCTTGCAACACAAGTATTTTGTAGACAATACGAAAGAGCTGTGTTCTGCTCAGGGGCCAAGAACTCATATTACAGAGCCAGGACTTTGTTTATGGGAACTGTTGTGGATGTCATTAGTTCTCACACAACCCAAAGAATAACACATATTTTAGGAAGAAAATACTTTTATTAGGCCCACAGAGACAATTGCGTAAACGAGATATTAGATAAACCAGATTAAATTTTCATGAAGATGAACTACTCTTTGAGTCCAAAGTATAGAGAAAATATGAAAATAATGATAGCTCATTGTTTTGATTCCATTTGATTATTTTAATCAGTTGGACATTTGAGAGAAAAGCATTTTCTATTTTGGGAGCAGAGGGTGATCTTGACCCTATTAAGAGTACAAGTGATGACAGCAGCAGAATGACCAGAGGAAACCGTAATTCCCATCAAAGACCAGCAAGAATTGAGAAACAGGAAAACTCAGAAGACTTTGTCAAATTCATCTGATATGAAATCTGGTCTCTGACAGAGTGCACATTTTAGTTCCCTAGCCCATCTTTGGTCTGGCAGTGTCAGGACTCCAAGGCTAGAGATGGAGTAGTTGTTTCGGGAATATAATTTTCCAGCTGGTAAGGTGTCGCTGTTCCTTCCTAATGAGGTAGCCTGTGGTGGATGTTTGGTTTCACCCAGAGAGCTCCCTAGGAGCAGTGAATGCATTGTGTGCTGCCTATGACGTTTCAGAATGCTCACATGTAGGATCTGTATATTTTGGTGGTTCCGCTGGAGCAAGTGTTTATCATGAGGGCTGTAGCAATATTTGGGTATGATTTTCCTGAGATAGCTGGCTCTAGCCAGCATATGCTGGTCTGCCAAAATTTGCTTTGCATGATAGAGCTAATGATAATGAGTGTGGTTTGAAAGGAAGGATGAGTGTTTCTAGGAAAAATAATTTCAAGGTATGATTTTCTTCCAATATAAGCTATAACTTGTTAACATTTTCCAGTATACATTTCTTGCATATTGTGGCATATGGTACCCAGCAGGGGATTTTCTCTCTGTATTGTAGTAATTTTGGATAAGGTTTAGGTGGCTTCTTCAAATATGCAATCCTAGTGGAGTGTCACTGTAGGATGAGCATCATCTGTAGCTTTGTGAGGGTGTGTCATGAGTGCTTTCCTCAGAGCAAATGAGGTGATGTCTGTGGGCTATATCAGTTTTTCTAGTGTGTTTTGGATAGCTGATGGTTTGTGGAAGGAGGTGTGTTGGTCTGTGGATTTTCTGCATATGGTATTTTGACGGTTGCTATTTTTCATGTTGACCTTGGTGTCTAGAAAGATGATGCTGATGTAAGTTTTCCAGAGAGTTTGATGGGCAATTCCGGTTGCTGAATTTGTGGTAGAAATCAATGAAGGAATCTAAGATTTCAGTACAGATGCCATTTATGCACCCCTAGTGTACCTTAGGAACCCGTCTAGGTTTGGTGGGAAGGTCCGTGCTTTACGCGGGGTGACTCCTGAAGAGCCGGATATGCTGGCACTTGGATAGAAGTACCTGCATGCCTGTAGTTGCATCTGAAATTTTGTGAGGGTGAAACTTTTGGGGATGAACATGAAACAGATGGGCTTGACTATTCAATGTCAAGAGACTGGCACATGTAAGATACCAGTTAGGAGTCACTTAGGCACAGGGTCAGGAGTAATGGCACCCTGGTGCAACATGTGATGGCAATACTAAAGATGGTGCCAGTAGAGAAGACAGGTAATGAAGCAGCGATCCCGGAGGAAGCATGCTTGTCTGGAGAAAGTTGTTTTCGTATGTAACAAAGTATTTAAAGATGGTGTCTGCAGATCCTCATAGCTCTTTACTGAAAGTCTCCTTCTGTTTCCTTCTGGAAGAATGTAGAAGAGCATCTTAGGGTGGCAAGAGTTGACATAATTTCTTTCCATCTTCATTAGGAAGAAATTTGAACTCTGGGGTGAAAACAGCAGAAGACTTTCTTGAGTTCCTTTTCACAGGAAAGCATAAAAAATCATCTGCTAGCATCACTGATACTATCCTAACTTCTCCTTTATCAATTGTTTAACAACTAATTGGTGACTGGATTTTAAAAACTACATAGATCCCTAAAAATCCCCATTCTTACCTTTCAAAAAATTATTTCTGAAATAATTGTTTTTGTAGACCAATGTAAAATTGATTTAGGAAGGTGCAGCTCACTATAATGATTTTCATGATTATTTTACAGGTGGTGGTGGTGGCTATTTTGTCCTTTCTTTTTTTTCCAGAAAAGTTGAGACACAGTTACAGGAACACTTCCTCCAATTGGACTACAGACCACAATGCTCCCAACATTTCCGAGAATAAAAGTAAGCATTTAGAAAGAAGAGATAGCTATTCAAGGTTGGGGTATTCTTCCCAACGACTTTGTGGTGGGTGATGTTGCGATGCAGGTCCTCTCATCATCATTTCTCAGATGTTGTCTTGTTGGTGCAGGAATTGCCATTGCACTATTTGGGTCCAGTGCTAAGTATCAGTTTCTTTTGATAGCGATTTGTTGCATGGTGGTTTGGTTTCTGTTTCCTTTAATTTCTTGGAGCACATAATTATGTCTGGTTCTGTCAACCTCTCTGGGAGGTAAAATTTTCTCAGTTTCTTAGATTAGGCAGACCTAAACAGGATATTGCATCATGTATTCGAGTTGAAATTCAGACTTTTTTCTACAGACAAGATGACCTACACGATGGATCTGCATCATTCTCCCATGTTCTTCAAAGCCTGAGTCGGACTTCAACTCACTTTTATATCTGGACCATTTCCCCACTGAATTTTGCAAGGCTGCAGACCTACTGCACCTACACCGCCATTGCAACAGGCACTTTCTCAGGAATTAAGAGAGTGTTTTCCACAAAGTGATCTTGCCAGGCAGATAAGCTCCGTCTGCCGAAGAGATGGTGAGTCTCAAAGTGTGGGTAAACTGACGAGTGAAAGTCCAGACGGAGGAAAGACTGCATGGAGACAGGAAGAACTATAAACAGACCAACTTTAAATGAGCAACATGAAGGGGAGACTTGGCCTAAAGGGGACCCCCTAGAGGACCATGAGAAAGAAAATGCCTACAAACTGTAGGATGGCTTTATGAAGAAGAGGTTTCGGTATTGAATGCAAGCCAAGACATGGGGAACATCAGAAGATGTTCCTAACCAAGGGTTCAGAAACGTGTCTGTAGCAGGCTGGGAGATGAGGAGGCTCTGAGCTGGTTTCAGCGGCAGCCAGGTGCCAGCACACCTCTGCCATTTCTTTAACCCATTCCTTTAACAAGAGTGTGAACTGCGTTGCCTCTTTGGACAGTGCAAGCCAACAGCACTTGTTCTCATTTTCGCCTGGCCTGAGTGAGGAGCGAGTGAGACAGGGAGGGGCTGACAGGCCTTTGGTCCTCAAAGGGCTTGGACCCACCAAAGGAGCCAGGGGATGCGCACCCGAGGTACACCGGGAATTTAGGGGAAAGGGACCCTCCAGATGCAACCAGGGGCTCAGGGAAGCCTCGGCTGACGGGCCCGCCTGGGTGGAGCGCAAACCTGAGCGGGGCGCGGGTGAGGAGGGGGCAGGAGGCGGCGGAGGAAGCGCTGGTGGCGCGGAGGCGCAGGGCTGCGCTGCGCTGCGCGGGGCGGAGCAGCGCCGACCGCCACCCCCGGGCGCCCTGCCCAGCGCCG
>VZRO01003873.1:1969966-2043793 GCA_013397915.1 Daphoenositta chrysoptera
CGGGCAGGTGGTCTGCAGTGTCGCCCTCTTCCTCTACTTCCGAGCTCAGGTAAGCGGGGACCGGCGCGGGCGCTTCCCACCGTGGCAAGTGCGGCCGCCTCGCACCCTGCAGAAAAGGGGAAGACCCTCGTGTAGGTGCGATCGGGGCGATTACTTAAAAAAAAAAACAAACAACTAACCAAACAAGAAAAAGTTTTAGAACACATTTATCTGTCTCTGAAGTTGATCCAGCCCTGAGAGGGGTCGGGCCGATGGGCTCCCAGTGCCCTGCCCAGCTTGTGCTGTCCCCTGATCACTGGGGTGGCTCAGGCCGAGGGGCTCCAGGTAGCGCTGCGGGCATCGGGTGCGTTTTGGTTTTTTGCAGCAAGGTTGGACGTGAGGGTTTCCCTGACTCGGGAAAGAGTTAGTCATGATCCTTCACCTGAGGTCTTGCAGGACTTTGGCTTTTAATGATCGGGTTTCAGTTTTATGCTGGGCAGAAGTTTGACATCGGGTGCTAGAAAAAGGTTCTTCAGCCAAAGGGGTGTAAACAGGCTCTCCAGAGAAGTGGTCACAGCACCAAGCCTGAAGGAGGTCAAGGAGTGTTTGGACAATACTCTCAGGTACATGGTGTGATTTTTGGAGATGGTGCTGTGTGGGGTCAGGACTTACTCGATGATCCCTGAGGGTCCCTTCCAACCCAACATAATCTGTGATTCTGTGACATATCTGAGGTCTTTGGCTGCCATGAATGTTTCACCAGCAGAAGAAATGGCTTTAAGGACAAAACGGGTCATCCCGCAACACCGCTTGTGATGGTTTGTCACTCAGGCTGCGCAGGGGCACTGCAGAGGAGCGGGGTCTGTGTGCTTGTGGGCATCGGCCAGAGGTGCCTACTGCAGCTCAGGAGCTTTTCCTGGGATTCTGGGGATTTCTGGCAGAGAGCCGCCCCTCACCTGCCAGGCCGCCGGGATGCCTGGGAAGAGGCAGCGGTGCGTGCCGAGAGGAGCGGGGAGGTGTCGCTGTGGGGACAGATAAGGTGATGAGCGGTTGGGCTTTCGGAGAGGAGAGGAGCCTGCTTCTTGGAAATGGCTCGGCTGCCTGGATGCCCTCGCTGCTGCATCTCTCACCCTGCAAGGCTGAGCACTCTCGGAGGAAGTGGGGAGCTGCCAGCTAGTTGGTTCTCAGGGCTAGGTTAGATAGATTTCTGCTTGGCTTTATTGTCGATGCTAATTAGTTCTGTTAACGTGGGTCTCACTGCCGTCATGGAAGTGGTACTTCTGATGTGTGTACTTTTCATTTGAAGTCGGCAGAGACTGGAAACCTGTTTCTTTCGGTTTACTTTCTAGGTAGAGGCACTTGATCTTGAGGTAGCAGGCTGGATTTCTTAACAAAGTGCACTCTGGAAACAGGTGTTGCACAAGTGTATACCCACTTAATCAGATGAATGACTGTCAAATATACAGTAATGCTGCTGATAATTTATTATGCAGACTATTTCGTTTTTTCTTACTGACAATGGCTTTGTGTTTTCCATTTTTCCAAAAATAAAATGTAACGGCAGTACAGCACTTAGTTAATCATAACTTGTATATTTCAGAAGAGTGACATCTAATTTCTGGGACTCATTGCAAAGTAGCTTAAAGCTACTTGTTTGGTTGACAGTGAAATAAATGAATGCCTGCTTCAACTTGAGGCAGGGGAATGTTTTTCACTCCAGATGTTCATGAACCTGAAAAGACATTCTTGTCAAAACATAGCTCAGAGATGCGCAGCTATACATTCATTAGAGGGCTAGAGAGCCTTTGCAATCAAAGCAACTAATCAAAGTATAAAGACTTTCTGACAGGTACATGTCAGTGCTCCACATGTGCCTAACAAAGGATAAAAATAACCATAATGGCTATTTTCTTTTTGCTTCCTTGATTTAGAAAATGGCATGGTCCAGGTGTAACTCTGCATTTGACAGCTTAATTCTCTTACTAGTTTCTTGTTCTTGTAGATCTGGAGTAGTGCTGTTGAATGGAGTAATTTGTAAATTTGAATTTCCAAAACGTCTAGAAGAGGTGATATAGCTCAATGTAGGCTTGACTGAAGTCATTGCCAAAAAATTTTTAATGGAGAAAATGTCATAAATGAAAAATAGAATAATAAGTATACTCTTGAAGTAAGTACATAATTCACTGTAAGAAGATATGATAATTCATATTTGCTCACCATTTCTAATTGTAAAATAAAATAGATGGAAAAACATTGTAGATCTTGCAGAAGTTAATTCTTATTTCTCACTCTTAGAGATTTATTTAATTTAAATGGAACATGATCAGATGTCTTTCTTTTGAAAAGACTTGTGAAGCTTGATTATATTAAGCTACCTCACTTTGGCCTTTTCAGTGTAAATTTCAGCTATCTAAATTTTATACTTTAATAACAGAACTTAATTATTTCTAATTAATTTTATTAAAATAGTGAGGAGTTAGTAGAAGAAGCTGTGTATGAAAATATTGGAATTGTTTGCTTGGTAAATTAAGCAAATGTGAACTAGAAAGATTTGACTGTATATGCTGATATTAAGAAATTATATATCTTAGAAGCTCTTAAAAACCCTATCTAAGAGTCTGAGTAAACTCTGACTCAGTTTTACCATTCACATTTTGTCTGTATTCGCATAAAATAATTTGGGCTGGATCACGACACAGTATAAGCTGAGACAATAGTTGAGGTTTTGGTTTTTCCTTAATTTTGTTTATTTTGTGGCTTGAGCATTTGGAATTTCACAAGACACATAACTAAGACTGACACTAGGTTTTCACGGGTAAACACATGTTTGTGGCCAAGAAATAATGCAGTGCAATGCAAGTGAGACAATGAGCTAGTATGTTGAAAAAGAAAGGAAAAAAAGCAACAAAATTGATTTTTACTGATATTCGCACAATAGTGTTCTGAAATGTAAAAACATTAGCATGTTCTAACTTTGCTTTTTGGTCCATCCTGTGCAGTGTACTGAATCCAAGAAATTAAATAATAACAAAATGTATTGGTCTTAAGTATTTATTCTGCTTGTACTTTGAGGAATATTTTTTCATTATCTATGAAAATACCATGAAAATTTAGTTAGATACTCAGAGCAGCTGGAGGTCATCACTCAGTAAAGACTCATGCACAGTAAAAGGTGAGAGAGAGAAGCATTTTATTTAAATTTGATTAATAAATGCTGAGGTATAGTCTCCAAAACCTTAGCTTTTGGGCTTTTCTTCCTGGCCTATTTCCTTAGTGCACTTAGATCTCAAAAGTGTTGGAATCTGGGCTAACACTGACTGAACTGGAGGATGGTGAAGCAAATTGGAAGTGCTCAAATTGAAATGTGGTGGCTGGGTGTCTAATGCCCACAGTTTAAGCTAGACCTCCAAGAGCATGCACTTTTGCCATTATTAAAAAAGTCTGTACAAATGTTAGGTATTCTGCGAGATTGAAGAGTTCACACTTGGATAAATGGTGACCTGGAAGTCAGATTTTTATTGTCATTTCATGCTTCTGTGGCATTCTTACTTTAATTGTGGTGTGTTTTCAAACAATTACCTTCCAGACTTTAGATGAAGTTTTGTGAGCATTGTGGCTAGTAGGAAAAACAGCTTGCTGGGGGACATCAGTATCTCTTGGAAGCCTGGAGAACCCCTTCTTGGTGCTGAAGAAAGGTCATGGAGTGCAAAGTGATATTTGATAGTCTGGAAAGTGGTTTACGTTTGAAAATAAGAACAAGTATAAATGTTAAACATTTATTGTAATGAGTAAGTATTGAATGCAATACTGTAACAGTGCATAATTGATACAAAATTTAATAGTTAAGGTGGCTGGAACGTGTTGTGTCTTTTAAAACCCAACTGAGTCTTTTTTACATCAGAAAATTGGTTCTTAATTCTGTAAGTTCATTTAGTCTTACCCATGATGCTGGAGCTCATTTTGGCTGCCCTTAATTGGGTGAAAAGAGTCCAGAAATGCAACTAGAATGATGAGAGATGCTGAAAAAAAGGGGGCACTGAACAGTCTGATCTGATTTCAAGGTCAGCCAAAATGGATATTTAAAAATAAGCTAGACACTCCTCTCTTTAGTTTAATTCCTTTAGGGTATTTAGGTTACTTCACACTTTGTAAAGCTTTCTCCTTTACTTTTGTTTGCATCTTGATGTTTCTTCCAGATGTTAAATCTTTAGGACTTTTTTCTGAAGGTGCCCTGCCCTGCAAGTTAGCAAACTCCTTCGGGTATTTCATCTTAATTTTCTTGTTCTTTAGAAGTTTTTCTCAAAACATGTCCTTGGAAGTTTTTTCTGTGTATCACTACTTCCCCATAGTTTTGATCTCAGTGCTTGGTAGTGCTTTTTACAGCCATGGCTGTTCAGTGCATGTTCTTTGTAAAGACATAAGATGCAGGATTTCTGAGAATGCCTTTTCAGGTAAGTGAGCTGATTTTCACTGTTTGATGCGGTAAAGACTATTCTTGAAGGTATTCTTTGAAAAAGGTGAGGGCAACAGGTAGGTTAGCTAGTCCCAAAATCAGAGTCTCCCCCTATCAAACAGTAAATCTCTGGAGACTTGCAGTTTTTGTCAGGGTGGGCTGCACAGCTCCAAGTTGCTGAAGCCATCAGCTGCAGTGTTTCCATTAAGCCTTCAGTCTTTTTACCTGTAGGTGCAGAGATGCTGGTTTTCTCTCTGAAGTCTTGAGCAGATAAACTGTAATCTAAGCAAGTGATTCTCTAAAATGTTCTGTTACTGTTGTGGCACAATACTGTGACACATTTGATTGATTGCTGGTGGGCGACAGCTGTGAGTCTCCACTGGCATATTTGTCATTCTGGACACTCAGGCCTTTACAAATTTCATGGTCTTTGTGCTGTAAAACCTTGTTTTATTGTCTGTTATTCAGAAGATGTGTCTTAATAAATCCAAAACTGAGACAGCAGTCTCTGACTAGTGGAATTACTGATAAAAATGAGTACTTATTGGTAGTTATTTGCTGTACCTTTCCATGTTCTGTCCTGTGATTTGTGTAGAGGGGAGAAGACTCCGATATCCAGATCCTGTTAGAGACATCAATTCCATCAGGTCTCTAACGATCCCAGCATGAGAAGTTACATTTGAAATAGTGGGTCCTATTTTGGGTCCCTCGGTACCAGAAGTGTATCAACAAACTGGACGGTGTCCAGCAGAAAGCCACTGTCATAGGTAGGAACCACAGTGTATAGAAGAAGGGAGAACTGGATTCTTTGACAAAGAACAGACTAAGGTGAGAGAAGCTAATCACTGTTTTTAGCTACCTGAAGACAGTCAGGCTTTTCTGAAGTGTGAAGCAAAAACAAGAGGCACAGTCATAAATTGCAGCAAGGGGGACTGTAGCTGGATATAAAAACCAAGGTTTTTTACACACTAGAAGTGGTGAAGTTTTAGGACAGTTTGCCCATAGAGGCTGAAATTCTTCATTGATGGACATTCCCCAAAGCTTGTCTAGACAAGGCCTTAACCCACCTGACCTAAGTTACAAGTTGGCCCTGCTTTAAGTGGAGGGCTGGACTAGAGACCTCCAAATGTACCTTCCAACCCCAGTCACTCTGCATTAACTACCTTTTAGCAGCTGTTGGTAAACATTTTGTGCTTGGGTTTTTTTTTTATTTATTTATTATTTTAGTTTACAGTTGATTTTCTGAGTTCTGAATACAAGTGGAACATAGTGTGAGAGATGCTTTTGGAGTGCAGTTTTACAGTTGGTTAAAGCTAGTGCTGCCTTCCTGCTATTTCATTCTCATGCCTATCCCTGTACTGGCTCCAATGCTTGCCTGATAGCTGGAGTGATTTGGTTTTGGGGAACAAATCTTAAAGGAAATTAGGCCAGCAAAAATTCATCCCTTGTTACTGATTTAGAAGAGGGAACCGAAATCCAGGGGTTAAATTCTGTGATGAAGGGGGTGAGAGCAGAGAGATGCTGGTTTAGATCTCCTTATGCAGTTAATGAGGCTGCACTGCACTAGCTGACTTCAGAAGGCATTAGAGTAGGTTTTTAGCACTTAATTCATAGAACTGCTATGGCTATACATAGATTTTCTTTGGGATTCAGCTGTGTCAGGCCATCACAGGAAGACATTACTGCCTCCAAGCCATTCTGTAACTCATCGCTACCCCTCTGCTCAGAGCTGTGGCATCTTCTGATTTTCAGGTGAACCTTTTATGACCTTTTTCATTCCAAATCTGCAGAGATGACTGAGACAGCTAAACCAGGCCACAGGGTCTGACACTGGTCTGAATTAATCAGGCAAAGAGCTTTCAATCTGGAGACTTGAGCAAAAGGATGGTGATGGAGGAGGCAGCATTTGGTGCTGCTGTCTGTGCAACAAATCTCTCTGCTGTGTGTGACTGTTGGGTGGCTGCCTGGCTATTACAGACTTTAATTCAGCTCTGTAATTCTAACCTTACGCTTTTAAGTTAACTAATTTCTTTTTGGTGAGGCTAGGGAGTTGAATTTATGTTCCTGTGAACAAATTACGTAACTTGTTTGATTCACTCTGGCTGTTTTGTATTGTGAAAAACTTCCTTTTGATGTGCTGTTTTGTTCAGCGCTGTGTTAAAGGCACTGTCCATAATGTCTTGGTGTTCCTGCATTGCAATTACAAATAACCTTTTGTAATTCTCAGGTAAAATTGCTTCTTCCACCTAATTGGAAAGATAGAAGTAAATGTTCTTTAATAGGCCAGATGATACAGTTAGAGAACCTAGGCAAGAGTTTGGGTGCATAAACCCTACTTCAAGCCTGAAGTAAAAGCAGAATAAATGCAAGCTGAAAACGATTTCTGAGAGTCCTAGGCTACCTGAAAGATAGTCATTAATCTCTTCAGTGTAAAGGATTTGGAGTACGTGAAAAAACGGTGAAATGGTTTAAATAGTTTTTGTGGAATAAAACTGTGTCAAGGTACAATCCTAATCCTTGGAATATCTTCCAGTTTATCTAAGTGATAGAAATTACAAATACACTTGATTCAGTCACAAAGACTGATGGCTAAAATATGTCTTAATTACAATGTTAAAATGTACTCTAAACTTACCATTCTTTGCCCAATGAAGCAGAGGTGTTTTGCGATGCAGTTTAATAATCTTTTGGTCTTTGACTTTTTCTGTTTTGGTGACTCTTTCACACAGCACTATCTCTTGCCACTGTCATGGCCTAATCCCAGTTGGCAGCTAAATCCCACATAGCCACTCATTCCCTGGTGGGATTAGGGAGAGAATTGAAAGAGTAAAAGTGAGAACTCATGGGTTGAGATAAAGAAAGTATAAAAGGAAAAGGCTGCACACACAAGTGAAGCAGAATATGGAATTCATTCACCACTTCCCATGGGCAGGCAGGCGTTCAGCCATCCGCACGAAAGCAGGGCTCCATCACACATAAAGTGACTTGGAAAGACAAATGCCAGCATTCCAAATATTGCCCCTTTTCTTCTTCCCCCAGCTTTATAGGCTGAGTATGATGCCATATGGTCTGGGATATCCCTTTGGGGTCAGCTGTCCAGGCTGTGTCCCCTCCCAGCTCCCTGTGCACCCCCAGCCCTCTCTCTGTTGGGGTGGGGTGAGAGGCAGAAGGGCCCTGACCCTGTGTCAGCCCAGCTCAGCTCTAACAAACACATCCCTGTGCTATCAACACTGTTTGGGTCACAAATCCAAAAAACAGCCCCATACCAGCTACAGTGAAGAAACTACACTATCCACAATGAGCACATCCACAAAACGGTTCTAGTGATAGCTGACTGGCAGCTTCAGTGATATAATTTCAGTGATAAAATAGTTTCAGAGATAACTTCTGTTTCTCCTCTTGAAAATGATGTGCTATACACACACATACATACTTTCCTCAAGTTTCTCTACTTGGAATTTGTATGTCATCTTACAAACAATAGCTTTTTGAGGTAGGATAACTGTGTATGTTTCCTGCTAAAATAACTGTGATGTAGCCCTGAGTGGTTGAAAAATGGAATTTGAGGTTATTGACTTTACCATAAGAAAGGGATTTATCTCTAACTTTTGAAAGTCACATACCTAGTCTAAGCTAATGAAATAGGCAGCATCAGAAGATAATTCATTCTTCTTTCTATCTTACATTTTTGTTATTTGAAATAAACCTTGACGTTGGGAACTTTTTCTCTCTACATTGTTTACAATGAAAATTTAGATAATAAAGTTAGCCAGGGGCCAAACTTTTAAATGTGTTTTTAACACTTAGAACTGTGGTTATGCTTATGTTTTTGTTTCAGATGGACCCTACTAGAATTTCAAAAGAACATGCTCACTGTGTCAGAACACTTTTTGGACACCAAGAAAGTACAGATTTGCATGATGCATCCTTTGAAAGTCAAGAAGCAAAGTTAATGCCAGAATCCTGTAGAAGTGTGAAACAGGCTCTCCAAAGGGCTGTGCAGAGGGTAAGTGCCACAGATGCTGTGTTTCTTTATTTCATGGTCCTGTTGAACTTAAAACAATTTTTCCAAAATCTGTATTCAGAGGTAAGTTCTATAAATTATTTTCTGGTGTTTGAATGACATCTGAAGTTTCATCCAGGACTGTATTGTATTTGCTCATGAACCTGGTAGTGTGGCTAACCAATTCTGTATTCAAGCATATTTTATTTATTTTATTTTATTTTTTTTTTTTCTGCAAGCAATTTGAAGTTGTATAAAGAAAACTGATTGAAGTTAGGCAATTAGCCATTCTGACATTTTGATGAGCCTGTGAATGGTAGTCATTTATGCTAATATTTGTATAGGTTTTCCAGCACTTTGGTTGCTCATAACAAGTGTCAGTCCCACACTCTTTTCAAAGGAACCATCGAGACAAGATTCTCTTAAGTCAAGATCATAAACAATCAAAACATTGCCTGAAAAAAAAGGAAATAGCATTTACTCTCATTTGCTCTTGTTTCTTACTCTGTCTGGAGCCCCAAATGAGGGACTGTACCTGCTTTGGTTTTGCTCACTTTGCCAGTTCTGTGTCCTGTACAGACCATTCTCACACTGGCAGAAGACCTGCTTTGCCATAGCATGATAACTGGGTGGTCTTTGCCCAGAAATTGAGAGTGATATCTTGTTCCCAAACACAAATGACAAAAGTAGTCAGCTCTAATGAAGAAGCCTAGGCAAGATGGAAATATGCCACAGTCCCCTTTTACTGCAGTTACTGCCTTTGAACTCTTTTTGTGTTCATGAATAGTGTTTAGTGCTAATTATGGGCTGTGTAACGGATGGATGTCTGCCATGGTATTTGGTTTTTCTGGCTTATCAGGCCCATTACAACTTTATTGCCTCACATCTGCATAGGACTGGCACTTTTTCATTAAGGGTATTACATTAGATTTGAGCTGAACTCACATACACTTTAGCGTGAACTGTACATGAGTTAAATTTACAGCATTTGAATTGTGCTAATGTGATGTTTGCTTTTAACAGAGAATGCTGAGTGACAGATATTTTTGTGAACGAAACACAGAGAAACACAGGAGTTCATGTCTTGTTCCCTTTGCTAGCTACCTCCTTTAAGAACTTAAGAAATAAAAGGTTATGTCTGTAGGATTAGTTCTTCCCTCCTGCATTTTATAGAGCCTCTCACGCTGCACCTCCATGTGTGCTGGGCTGCTCATTCACGTGATTCCCATGACAGAGCAAGGGGCTTGTTACAGTAAGTCAATGGGAAGCCCTGTGTTCTGGTCATTTGCTGCTGGTTACTCAACAAAGGCACTGGCTTTAGCTGAGGCTTTGTATCCTGCCAGCCTGGGTGGAGGTTAAATGCTGCAATGTCAGTGGCCAGGATAAGTAGTGAGTAGGGATAACTTTTTTGGCTGATGACCATTAGTTTGAGAACAATAAAATTTCCCTTGCCAAAGTAATTAGACTCCAAATTTCCTTTGAATGCAACGGAGTTTATTAAGCAGCTGCGCCTGTGGTCTGGATGCTTTGTCATCTTGAATCAATGACAGAGAAAAAAATAGATAGGAAGGTGATGACCTGAGGCTTTTTGCATCTTTGGGTACATCATAGAAGTGAAAGTAACAGTGTCAAGGCAGAATTATACTTTATCATCATCCCTAAGCTCTGCCTTTATTTGCCCTGCAATAATGAATAGCAGAGATGCAGCTGTAACTTGGAGTTGTTGCTCCTTTGTGTGTGGGGATCCAGCTAATGTGACTTGAAGGAGGTTTCCTGTTGTCTGTGCTTTCCTCACTTTCCTTAAGGAGAATCTAAAGACTCTAACTTACTTGTGTTTTAAGAACCAGTATCCTTATTTGAACTGTCAGCTTGCTAAGTGACTAAAATGGAACACTTCAAAATACCATTTATGTTTTGTGATTTTTCAATATATTGTCTTTTGCAATTCAAGTTGTTCAGGAAATGAAAATAGACAAATTTCTTTTGCTCAGGTTTATGGTCTGGTTACAGCTTCTAGCTTCCTGCACCACTTCTCATCAGTTTTCTTTGCACACCTGTAGACAGAGTGCTTAAATGTAAAGCAGGGATTGATGTTGAAAATGAAAGTGTTCTTATGAAAACCAGCGTAGCAGGGCTGCAAGGTCCAGTCTAGAAATACTTGTCTCCTGAAAATATAATAAAGTTTTTTTTTCTTTTAATCAAAATATAATGATTGATTCCTTAACATATTCCAGTATAAAAATTCTTCTTAAGGAGCAGCTTACTAAGTAGAGAGCATATTTTCAATATTGCATATAAACTTTCAAGCAGACAAATAATATACTTTCCTAGCCAGGCTGTTTGCTTAATTTTTTTCCATGTAACCCTAAAAAGCTTTTGGCAGTCCAGATGCTCTAACCACAGTCCTTATGAAGCCTGTTATGAGCCTGAAGTAGAAAGGACTACAAACATATCTTGGGTCAATCCATAAGTAACTTTGCTTGGCAATGCTCCCAGCTTCTAGCTGCTTGTGGAGTTTAGGCATAACCTATTCTCCCACATGGCAACAGAGTGCTTTGCTAGACCTCCAGGGCAGCATTTATAAAGAGATCTATATACTTAGCAGACATTTAAGAGCATATAATTATGGAACAAGTAAAGGTTTCACAAGTGATTGCTGTAAGTTGTTAAAATTTCACCTATGATTTTGTAGGTTTCCATCCCACAATCTTACATGCCTTTTTTTTTTTTTTTTTCTGCAAGCAATAGACTACTCATTTGGAGAGAGGTTGTATTGCTGGTCTCTAAGCTATAGTCTTATGAATATTAGTTCATGTACTTTGTATTTCACTTCCTTCCTGATCAGCATTCTTCAAATTGCTGAATTTCCGGCAAGAGAATCACGTACTTCTTCCTGGTATCAGCTGTACTTAAAGCACTTGGTAATAAAAGAATCAAGTGCATAAAGAAGCTTTAAGACCAGATCTGAAGCAATAAGTGACTGTCCAGGAGTTCTCATTGGTCTCAAAAGGCTACTTAGAGCTGCCCAAAGTAGATACTGAGATATTTAGATAAAAGCTAAAGGAGACTAAAAACCTTTCACAAATGTCATGTGTTCAGGTGTAGCCTTGTCTCTGCATCTTCAGCATTGGACATAACTTCAAGAGCAAGAGTTATTTTTGCAGCCTGCTGTGGATGAGGTAGAGAGCAGTTCCCAACTTTCCAGGCACTTAAAGCATAATTTTTAGCTTTAAAATGAGAAAGTTTTGGAGCTTCTTAGTGGCCTCATAATTTTTTTTTAGATGAAGGGAAGACATGTTTTTCGTTTTTGTGACTAACTCCTTGTCCGTTGTTTAAACATTGAGTATATGGAGCAGGTTGGAATGTGGGAAGCAGGCCACCAGAGTTGACTTGGTGGGCAGTGAGCAAATGACAAAGGTGTACAAGTGCAGCTTGTCATAAGATTGAGAGTGGTGTGATTTTTGTGTACAGTTCAGCTAAAAATAACTGAACAGCTTGGTATCACACGGTTCTGTGGATGGCAGTCTTAAGAGAAGTCACTGGTAATGTTTTGTCAGGAGTTTTCATACCTTCATAGCAGTGTCTTAGTCACAGGTTCTGTTGAGCTGTCTCTGCCTTCTTAATGAGCCTCTGTGTTGTAAGTATGAGACACCTAAGAACATTCAGGAGCTAAAAACCACAGTTGATACTTTGGAGATTTGAGAAATCACAGCTCTTAATTCCTTGCAGTAAGAATACCAGGCGATTTTATAATCCCATTAAGAGGCTAACTTCAGACATCCGCTGAAAAATGCCCTTCAGGGTCAGAAGCAAATACATGGTTAAATGCTTTTCTAAGGCAGGTTGTGTATCAGCACCTTGGAACTGTATGAACATCAAGGAAAAAAAAATCAAGAAGTGTCTAACTACTTGTTCTTCAGGAGGAAACCTACTACTCTGTATCTGTTTTCTAGGGACTAGTTAATATGTTTCATCTTCCTTTTGTAAGCTGGAGCAACATAACAGAAAGAATATAAAAATTTCATGAGGCTGGTCAGAATCAAGTAAAGAACTTGACACTAGTCCAGAGCTTAGAGAACTGATGGAGGATTTTGTTTTCTGGCCACAGTCTACCCACTTATGATCCAGTGACAAGCTCAGAGAAGAGTCAGTGAACGACTGACCCAAACCCACAGCCTTGGTGCTGTTAGTGCCATGGTCTAACCAGCTGAGCTAATCATGAACTCCAGACCCAAGGCTTCCTGGGTGGCTGTCCTGCTGACTGAGTGGTGACGCTGCAGATGAACAGCACCACCACCAGTTAGAAGGAGAGCAGCTCAGACTGCTTTTCATGAGGACCAGAGCCGTTCTGTGTGAAAGATGAGCCAAGTCAGGCTACTGGTTCTCAGAAGATGAGGTATTCAGCTGCTTAAGCTAGAGCATCTTTGGAAATGTGCAGAAGCAGAACTCAATGCTCCTAGGAAAAATGTAAGTTAAAAGTAGAATAGCAGTCGACCAGTTCAGGGATTTCAAGGGCTGAGCAGTTCACAACCATGGGATTTTTTTTTTTTTAGTACCAAATCTAGATAGTAGGAGATTAAAATGTACATGGTTCTTTTTGGATCTGCTCAGTAGGCTTTCCAGGCAAGGACATTATCACATCCTCCCAGAGGAAAGGACATTAAAACAAACTCCACATCTGAGAAGTTTCCACTAAGAAAACAAGAAAACAAAGATGTCTCCTCTTCAAGGAAAAAAGAACTGGGATAGGTGTGCTGCAATAATCTCTGAGAGTGTGATCCATCTCCCAGGCTCTTCTTATCTTACGTCCAGTTCTCTTCAGAGGCTTTTGCCGTTTTCCACAATACCTAGTACTTGCAATTTCTTGTCATCTTGTCATCTTCCTATTTCCTACTCAAGTGTGGCTAGTGGCTGATGACGTGCAGCTCCTAGAATTGAACTTAATTTTCATGCTCCTAGAACTGACACTGAAGTAGATCAGAGTGAATGTAAGTGAATGTGAATGCGGGAAGTGTATGCGAGTTTTTCTGTTTTTGAAGTTGTGATTCTTCTGCTTTTCTTCTCGTCTCTACAGCCAAAAGATTCTTCATGATTCTTATCTATGAAACCAGCATATCTCAGCTGAAGTATTATGCTTTGATAGTCATACTACAACTTCCATACTGCTGTGGCTTTTCATTTTGGTTTAACATTTAAACACCTACTGAAAGGGGAAAGTGAGAGTAATAAATGCACCAGCCAAGGCGCTACATATTTTACTGCGGTTGCAAAACTACATAAAAGCAGGACTTCAGGTGTTTTCAGAGCAGGATTTCAAATTCTGAAACCAGATTGAGAGCACAGTGGGACTTTGCTGATCTGGCCAAATCTGAGACTTATTTCATATACGTGGATTGAATCAGGCAAACAGCAGTGTGCGTGGCATAAAGATGAAACAAAGGACCACTCTTAGGTTTCAAAGAGGACATGACTTGCTATCTTCAGCAAAATATTTCCTTTTACTAAACATCTTCTTGATGGCTTCATGGTATGAGGTATTCTGAATAACAAACATATTAGCCCTGTTTTTTTAGAAAACAGATGGAGAGTTGTGGGGAAAAAGGAGGAACTGAGGATTGAGCTTAATAGTCCTGGCTTGTAACAAGAACAGGCTGCTTAAATTTTTGAAATCTGTTTGTATCTTTTTCTCAAGAAGAATACAGGTGTGAGTGATTAAAAGCAAAGCCTTTTGTGGTGCCTGATGCCTGCATTTTGTGTTGTTCTTGAGTTTGGGTAGCATGGGTTTCATTCATGTTAAAATTTATCTGCAGCTTTGAAGAACTGCATACTTCCCAAGTCTGGCACCCAGTCTGCTTGGTCTGGTACAGATGGGGAAGATGCTTTAATCCTTCACTTCCTTCATACCTTGTTAGAAGTGAGCCTTGACCGTAAAACCTTACAGCCTTCCCTGTTGGGGACCAAGTGTGAGGCAATTATCTCATCACAAATGAAATTCAGAGTTTAGCTATCCTTAGTTGTTAGGGTGATTACGCACTAGTTCCTGTATAGAACTACCTCTTTCTTTGGCTTTAGACTCCAAGTAATTAAATCAGTTCATAAATTCCATTGTTTGATGTGATGCCTTTTTATCAATCATTGTTCCACTATATTCAGAGAAATATTCCAAGAACAGTAAGTAGGAAAGGTTGTAAATGCCCTGTCACC
Organism: Daphoenositta chrysoptera; assembly: GCA_013397915.1. Taxonomy (NCBI): domain Eukaryota; kingdom Metazoa; phylum Chordata; class Aves; order Passeriformes; genus Daphoenositta; species Daphoenositta chrysoptera. The sequence goes on from VZRO01003873.1 coordinate 1,984,606, forward strand.
CCTACTTCAATAAATAATGTAGTGATCATACATATCATAGTTTCTATCCACCTTTATTAGAATTACCAAATCACTAGAAGTAATTTGACTGCATGTGCCTGTTACATACATTGTCATATTTACATGATACATATCCCAGACATCTGAATGTGCTGCAGGTGGAACAGTGTCCCCAGGTAACATGCACAGAGTATTTTAAGTGTGCAAACTAAACATTGTTACAAAACCAAGGCAACATCAAAGCAATGTCTCCTTCTCATTTTAGGAAGTCCAGCGTGCCATGGGAAGAACGCCGCCAAGACCAGAAAAAGGTAGGTATTGGTTTATGAATAAGAAATATTTTAGTTCCACTAAACTTGTCTTTTTGGGATAATCCAATTCTTTTATCTCTAGCTGCAATGGAGGCGTTAGGACTTGAACTGTACAAGAGGAACAAACCTGAAAAGCAGCCATTTGCCCATCTCATTATTGATGATAAGAATATTCCATCTGGTAAGTTCAATTTTTAAGTGAATACTTCCAATACTAATATAAATGTATTGAGCAGTGAAGTATATGAAAATAGTTCAGCAAAACAGCAACAGACTGGGATTTCAGAAATGTCTTTTGATAGTGAGAATAGATTGGATGCATTAAATGATTTCAGAGGCAGCAGGGGTGGTGCTAAAAGGAGGATGGCTCACCTTTGTATCAGTCTCATGCTGAATGACCTCCATTTCAAATTACCACTTTCCACGATCAACCTCTTGAGGGGCATGGCCTGCCCCTTTGTGCTGTCTTCAGGTGAGGAAAGAAGATCTGCATTGAATGCTCTCCTCTGCAGTTCCTCATTTTTCGTTGGCCTGGAGGGCCCTTCAGGAGCTCTTCACTCCCGCTGGACACCAGCCCTGAGATTGCATACACACATACAAGCATGTACCAGCCCAAACATTGGCCAAGCTACTGAGGAGGGGGAAAAAATTGTTCTTGTGACTTTTATCTGCCCCTGTGGTAAGAGGATGGCATTCTTTTGTCTCTTGCCAGAGCTCTCATTCTCTACACGCTGGTATTCAGATGGCTTTGGGAATATCCTTGCTGGTACAATATCAGGGAACAAGACACGAGTCTGCCTCAGAACGCTCTCCAGAGGAAAAGATGCATTCCTGAAATTTTAATATAATGTTAGAACAGTTTTATTTTTTGCCCTGAGGCACTGTCAGTTGAGATTTTTCGCTGTATTCTCAATGCAACAGTTGGTGTGGTAGAAGTAAACCAGAGTTTTCTGAAGCTATTAGGCAGAGGATCTTAAGAAGGGGTGCATTGATCACCGCTGTCTTCTTTCTCTGAAGATTTATACATTCTGCAGTGCTGAACTCATTGTTAATTGATCTATGCACATTGCTTTTCTGTTTTATATAACCAAACCAAAGGGGAATTGTGTGTTGAGACTTGAAATCTGAGATTTTAGCAGCCTGCATAGTAATACCTTGCTCTATTTAAAGACAAAGCATTTCTGTACAGCTTCTTGCCTGGAGGGATAGGATTCTTTCAAGTGCATTGGCATTGCCACAATCCAGAGCTTTATAGCAGAGACCTTGAGCAGCTTGTCAGAAGGCAGTCAGAACTTCCACAAGCTTTCTTGTTAGCTCAGATGCCTCCTGACAGGCATCTATTTTAGTCAGATTTTGGCTTTGGCCTGCTTCTACAATAGGTCAATAGTAGAGGATTCAGTATCAGTAAACTTGTCTTAGCATTTTATCTTTGGAAGGTTCTAATTAATTTGCTAATCCTAGAGACACATCACTTATCTGCAGAAGTGGAGTGTGTGTCAGTGTCACAGTCTGTGAAATCCACTTTTTTTCTGTGTGGAATTTATTTTCTGCTTACCTGGATGTTGCTGTAAACTGTAATTTCACAACTGCAATTTCCAGCAGCTGATAATTTTTACTGTTTTGCATTGCTGCATTAACCTTCAAGGGTGTGACACAGCACATCTATGGAGATGTATGAGACATTGTTCTTTTTTTGCTGCATATCAACTCCTTACCAATGTGATGAGCTGGGCATATACTCCCTTCTGATCTGGCTTTTGCCTCTTTTGGAAGAGCATTCCCAGGATGTTAATCATGAGCACAGCTTCTGCAGCCCTTGTGGGCATTGCAGCAGTGAGAGGCTGCTTCCTTAGGGATAGCTGGAACCCTGAACCTGCTGGTTGTGAGGCACTTTGGTATCATGCTCACTGACATGAGGCAGTACCCACTTAGCTGGGTAGCATAGAGGTTAGTGACAGGCATAAAGAAAGAAAAATTTGCCTGAGGGGTCACCAGGAGTTTTTCCTCTCCCATCTTGTTCTCTCTGACTGCAAATGGCAATTTCTATTTTCTTCCTGGGATTCTTTACCCTACATGTCTGAAATCCATCTAAATTGTTTTCTGCGATCCCTGAGTGGAAAGATCTGCTCTTAGTATTTTAAGGTTCTCTACTGTCATCACTCTGACCCAGAAAAAACAGTGCCAGAAAAAAAAAAGTCTTCATCACTGTCAAACAGGATTTTAAGTAGTTTTCTACTGAACACCCTTCATGAAGGGGCACTGAGCAGTGTCTGTGAGAGAAGATTTTGCTTTGACCTGGTTCACAGTAATGTCAAGCCTCAAGTGGACTTCTGCAGCTGGGGGGATAGTGCAAGGGAGGGGGGAAGATAACCCTTCCCAGACCTTGGTGTCCCCACCCACCATTTGGCACAGAAGCTGTAGTGGTTTGGCTTGCTGTGTGTATTTTTTAAGTTTGCAGCCTTAGGTTAGAGCTGGATGCTTGCTGGTTGGTTTTTACCAGAGCTCACTATAAATGCTACCTAGGTTTTAAATGAAAACAGTGAATTTTGGTTTATAAATTGATTACAGAAATTAGTCACCGTTTAAAGGGGAAAATCACAAACAGAAATAAATATAAATGTTAAGTATGTCATTTGGGGTGTGAATTGATACCTTTAGCTGTCTAAGGAAACGCTGTAGTATTCTGAGCTATTTACAGCTACAGGTTCGACTTGGCTGCCCTTTACCTCCAAAAGACTTTTCAGAGCAAACAGTACTTTGGTCCTTTTTTCAGGCTTTATTTTTACCTGAAAGCTACTAGGATGGAAACAAATTATCAAAACAGGGCTCTTTTCTTTTCTGTTCCCCTCACATCATCTTCCTTCTTGCTAATTAATTTTATTTAACTCACTTGTATTAGTTCAAGCTCACAAATAAAGAAGACATTGTTTTTATTTATCTTCAGTTTTGAGAAAGAATGTGTATCATCTTTAATTTTTAAATAATGCTTTTTGCCTTGTCTGGAAGGCTATTTTACTCATTATCCCCCAGCCGCTTCCTTTTCTGTCAACAGGACTTACCTTGTGCTGTTTTGTCATGGTTCCAAAGTAAATTATTTCACAGAAGATACTGTATTGCTGCACTTCTGACTGTCCCATAGCTTGGGTTATGTGTCAGAGCTTCTGATACATGGACAGCAGATCCAGCACTTTTATCCTCCAGTTTTCTCCACTTCCTGTGTTTCAGAGTACTGACTGTTTTGATGTCTCCAACTCTGGAGCTGTATCACCACCACAAATGCAGAGAACCTGCTTGCTCCTTCCATTTCAGGTTGTATGGCAAAACTCCTACCAGAGCATCTTTGTGCTGTGCTGCTGGCTGTGGCACGCCTCTTCTGGAGCTCTGAATTGTGGCAAAATGCCTGTCTGCCTCAGCTCACACAATCATAGCATTATAATCTGCTCGGAAGGGACTTCCAGAAGTTATCTGTCCAAATCCTTTGCTCAAAACAGAGAGGGTTGTGTCCCATCATCTCTTGGCCTATTGCCCTGAACATCCAAATAGTGTGAACAAAATTCACCCAGAGTCTCTCTCTGTAACAAGCGACTGTGGCACCTATTTGCTCTCTTTTCCCTTCTTGAGCAGAAAATCTTCCCACTAAGGATTTCATCAAAATTGCAACTTGACTGGCAACTAAAAAGTTTACTTGTCAGGTAAATAAAGTCTTCCTAGCAACTACCCAGTGTGCCACCAGGCAGTCGTGGCATGCCCTTTCTGTTCCATCGTCAGTGTGCATTCCTGTCTACATCTAATGTGCCTCTCCTCTGGTCCAGGCAGTGGTTTCTTGCCTGTCCTCCTCATCTTGAAGGTAGCCCAGCTTCCATGGGGCAGTATTTCTCCCAGACTTAATGCTGTGTACACAAAGTTCTACAACTTCCTCAGCTGCTCCCGGTCCTTCAGAAATGCATTCTGGTAGCCCTAACTCAGCATATCTTGCAGGTGAACAATTGCAGGCTAAGAGACTTAAAATCTTGGTGTTTCTTCCAGTTAATTGATGGGTTTTAGGTGGTTTTTTTTGAGGTGCTGCACAGAAGATGGCTTCTCTGTATGATTTTGTTTCCATGATTTCTGCCTGGCTGCACAAGAGCCAGAGAGGAGCAGCTACTTGTGATCTGCCTTTGACAATCGGTGCTTTGCTTAAGTCTTTGTGGAAGAACACCAGAAGGTTTTTGTTCTGGGCTACTGTTAAAGTATTCCTCTCACATGGAAAAGTTGCTTGCCCTTGGCAGTTAGGCAAGGCTCACCTCTCTCAAATTCCCCTGTTCCTGCTTCCCCTCCCTTTCTGCACAGACAAATGCAAGAGGCATCTTTTGAACTAATTAGATATACCTGGGGCTTTTCCCCTGCACGCTTGTGAGCACTGGTGGTCCTGGGGCAGGCCTCAGAACATGCTTGGAGGAGAGGGCACTGTGCCCTGCTGTGTGCCATGGAAAGTTTGCTGAGGATGGACTGTTCTGGTTCAATGCTGGGAGAATAAGGTCCTGAATATTTCAAGTGGGCATTTAGATGGACTGGGAGGCTGAGGTGTAAAGTCCTCTGGTACCTACGTGAACCCACTGCTGTGGGAGGGAGCAAGTGGAGTCAGTCTTGTGTGCTGGAAATTACCAGTGGTTAGGAGGACAAGTTGGCCACCTCCCACCTCTTGTGTTATGCCCTGGGTATTACACTGAATAATAAAATGTTAGTGGCTTGTGCCTATCAGGAAGTTTGTTATGTCATAAATACTTGAAGTGCTATGTAAAGTCTAGAAACTTAGTGTGTAGTGCTGAAGATGCACTATTGTACTGACTTTTCCCCATTTTTTTGGTGGTGTCAAATGAAAATAAGTTTACCTTTCTGCCACTACTGTCATAAGAACATAAAATATGGAAAGTTTCATAAGCTTTCTCTTTTGGGAATTGTCAGTTCAGCTTTTTTTCAGAATTTTAGTTACTCCTTGCTAACACTTACAGGTTAAAGACCAATAACGAGTTTTTCAAGTTCCTCTCAGCTGTTTGTAACTTGAATAAAGTTTTAGGTGGAATGCAATGTCTATGCAGAGCTTGTTGCATGATTGCTTAGCATAATCAGACTGTAGGGCAAGCAGCTGTTTTGTACCACAGTCCACCAGTTGTTCTGCTGGGAGGGCACAGGTATAAATAGCAAGCAAAATATGGGAGTGTATGATGAAAAAAGGAAATTCCTTACGAATTTTTTATCGTAATTGTTTAATATTCACTGTAGCCTATAGAACTTTAGTTTCTGTTGATTCTAAAAACACAGAGGTTGCTTTCTAAGTGTTGGGGTTTGCCAAATGTTTATAAATAATCCTTTTTTTTTTTTTTTTTTATCTCCAGGAACTCGCAAAGTGAACCTCACATCCTGGCATCATGACAAAGGCCAGGCAAACTTATCAAATATGACATTCAATGATGGAAAACTAATTGTTAATCAAGATGGCTTTTACTACCTTTATGCCAATATTTGTTTTAGACATCATGAAACTTCAGGAAACTTGACTAAAAGAGGGCTTCAGCTGATGGTGTATGTGATTAAGACAAACCTTAAAATAAGGCGCTTTGATGTGTTGATGAAGGGAGGAAGCACCAAATACTGGTCAGGGAATTCAGAATTTCATTTTTATTCTGTAAATGTAGGAGGGTTTTTTAAATTAAAATCTGGTGAAATGATAAGTATCCAGGTATCAAACCCATTGCTACTGGATTCTTCGCAAGAAGCAACTTATTTTGGAGCATTTAAAGTTAGGGATTTAGATTGAATCTTTCTTTAGCTGAAAATTGAGTTTTTAATTGTCCAGAAACAACTTGAAGAACTGAAAATCTTCTACAACCCAATTACTTCTGTATAAGCCATATAGCTCCAAAGACATGTTTTTGTCCCCTGCAGACTCCAGCAGGAGTCCTGCAAACACATGGAAGGGCAAAATTACACAGTTCTCCTGATTTAGTCTTAAAGCAGTTTTACTTCCTTTGTTTCCACTGGCCTCACTAAGTCATTGTGCCTTTTGCATTGATGTAGTTGAAATGAAAACAACTAATACAATTGAGCTGCTGTTTCCAAGTTCTGCCCTGATCACCCTTACTGGTTTTGGTGCAAACATAGGGCAGGACAGAACTTGGCTCCCAGCTTGCATTTAGGGCTCCATTTTGCTTGGGGTTGAGTGTTCTGACCCGGAGACAGCAAAGATTATGAAAGTGTGACTAATCCCATTGCATTTGATGTGGCTTTTCACATGCTGGGTTGGGGCTGATTTTGCTTTGCTGGCTTAGGGCTGGAGAGCTCAGACCATGGCAGAAGTGGGTTGGAGAACACCTAGACAGTTCAGCTTCACTTTTACCTGATTAAAAGGGCCATTCCAAGAAGAAGGGAGATCATCTGGGCTTGCAATTCTAAAAAGTTAATTACAGGTCATGTTATTGTTGTTGCACAGTTAATTGCAAATATAGATTGCCAAAATATGGTGTGCCTTTAAAGTATTACATTGTGCCAAAATCTGCAAAGACATTTTTTAAACAAAAAGTATGTATTTTTATATTCTGTAATATCTAAAGTTATATTTCAGGTGTAATGTTTTGTGTAAAAAACAAATGTAAATTATATTGTCCTATAGTATTTGATACAAAATATTTAAAATCTCTTGCTGTTTGTATATTTAATGTTTTAAACTGTTTTTATGTACAGACATGTTAAACTGGTGCACTTTTTAATCCCAATGGGAAAAAATGCAGCTATAAGAGGTTGTTTGCAATTAGCAAATGTAATATATGTCTTTGTTCTTCTTAACTTAATAGATTTCTTTTAAACTTGTCAGTATTAAGGGAGGCGAAATCACACCAATGCCATGAGTAATTACACCAGAATGCTGGTCACTGGGTACTTTTCAAACCTGGAGGGTAATTAAGCTGGCGTTACGTAAAAATGAAATTTAAAAAATTAATGCATAGTAAGCCCCAGAAATGTATTAGGGGTATTTATAGTTACTGAACAGGCGTATTTTCCTACAACAAGATCTGCAAGTATTAAATTCTGCAGTTGAACAGTAACTTTTTTAGCTTAGTTTTCTGAAAAAGTGAAGCTTATGTCATTGCATTGCCTGTTCTTGTCTCCCAGTGTAGCTTTTAAAACTCTGCACCCTCCTGCCAGCTTTGGCAGATGGATGGCAGAGTTAAGAGATCTTCTTGCAGGTTTTATGAGGACAGACAGCTGAGAACAACTCAGCCATTTATACATTATTTTTCAGTGGCTGGCCACTGTTCATTTTAGCCGAGGGATTACCTGGGGAGAGTCCTGCAGTGCGAGTTGTTCCTTGTACAGTGCTTGGCCAGAGAGGTGGGTGGATGGAATCCGAGGGGGCGCAGGGGCCGTAGGGGAGGGCTGCACATTCTGAGGTGGTACTTAGGGCACATCTGCACAGGGGACAGCAGCTTGTTGGGGAAGGGAGTGAGGCAGGGTTTTGAAGTGTTCGTGTGCTCTATGCATGATGTGGGGAAAGCCCACTATTTATTGCAGTAGGAATCAAATCTGTAGGAATTGGGGCTTCATACAAATCCTCAGGCTTTTAAAAATTTTTTTTTTTGTTAAAGGAACCGAGTTGAATTCAAGCAATTATTTTATACTGTATAATAAACATTTCTTTTAAATGTTAATATTGTTTTCTTACAAAATATATTTCTAAGAAAAAAACCAACTTCGTGATTTCTTTATTTTCATGTGTACTCATATTTCTTGTGCAGCTTAGATAATTTTATTCAGATTTCAGAATGTGCAGGCTGGGTATGGTATAACTCCAGAAAACTGAGGCATAAATCAACTGTTTTGTGACAATTATAATGAATTTTAGAGAGTTTTGATTTGACTTCAGATCTACATACACCACTTTCAAGTCAGGATACATCTTTAAGGGTTGGAAATTCAGCTGAAAATGAGAACTTCCCATTTATGTTTCACATCAAACAATTGTCAGTTCTAGACCAGAAATTATTGAGGAATCTAAATCTTGTTTTTTAATTTCAGGAGCTACAGGTCACAATAATTTTTTCCACTATAGACATGTCCAGTGGCAGGCTGGGAGAAAAATGTCTATTCCATGTCTGCCCTGGGGGTTTAAGTCACTCTCTGGGGAGGTAGAGATGGGAGTTCAAGTGATTTGAAAGTAAAGTTAGGCTTAGTAGCTGACCTTAGCAAATACTCTGCCCAGGGATGGTGTGATATGAGGGGGGGAGCCACCAGCACTGAAGGTCACCTGAGTGGCAGTGGCTGTGGGCTGTGAGTGTGTTCTGGAGAAGGCCACAGGACCTTTAGCATCTGTTGAACCCCTGAGCACACACTTGTTAGTTGCCTGTGCATCCTAAGCCACCAGAGCTTAGAAAAGGGCTCCTGAGGCACAGCTTAGCATGCATGTTCTCATTAGGAGGGCTGTAAGCATCTGAATTTCACAATGCAATATGAGGCTTTAAGTTTCCATTGTGTGACAACTTTGAAGCCTAAACGTGGTGGTTTTTAGGTTTTTTTTTCCTTCCTTAGCATCTTCTGGCTGCAAGTTGTCCAGTTGTGTGATGAACTAGATGGGAGGGTTGTGATAATGTCCTCATGGGGCTTTATAGGCTACTGTGGGAGTAACAATTAGAAGCCAAGCCCTTACTCTGCTCTCTACAAAATAGAAATCAAATAAGAGATCTCATTATTCTGCCTGTCATGCCCTGGTCCCTTCTTAGCCTTTATGCATTCAAAAGGAAGCAGGAAGCTCCATGCAGAGCTCTAGCTACAGTTTGACTTTGCTTTTTATATCAGAGCAGCCACAGATTGAAAAGCTTCAGTGGTGTCATTTGAGGCAACCTGGGCACGTATTCCAAGATGATGAAACCTGCCTGCTGTACCACTGACCTTCCTAAAACCAAGTCTTCTCCCAGAAGTGTCTGACCTTTTGCGTCTGCTTCATTTATTTGATTGCTTCATCACAATACAATTAATGAAAAGAGTGGATTAATCAATTAATGGAGAGAGTTACCTTGAGAAGAAGGTGATGTGCTCTAGGCCAAGAAAAGTATCTGCGACTCTTACTTTATAATCTTCAAAAGATAATTTTGGTCTGTGGATAGAGGGTGATTATTTGCTGAAAATTGAAGTTATAAAAATCTTACTTGGAAATAGTTTATTTGCAATTCAGGGTATTTGTGTGCATGTAAACATCTGTATATTCTTACCATGTTCTTGCTAAGTTTTTATACATGGGGTTACGATTGCATATTTTGGCACCTGGGTACTCCTCCCCCCGCCTTCCCAAGCTTGCTCCAGCCAGTGGCTGTTTCTTTTTCTGTCTATCCCACTTCCTTTTCTCTGGCTCCTTCCAGCTGCCAGTCTGTTCTGCTTACCCCACTCATACTGACTTACAGCTCCTTTTCCTAGTGGTAGCAACAGACTTGGGTCAGATCTAGGTATACTTCCCCTTTTTTGGCCCACTTTCAGGTAGCTTTGCTGTGCTTTTGCATGGAAAAGAGCAAGAATTTTGTTTGTCAAAAAGAATTTTGAACCATTGGTGCAAGGACTGAGCTGGAAAGGAATGTAGAAAAGTAGTTGGGGAATAAGGAACCAACAGGTTGGACACACAAAGCAGTCTGTGCTTCCGTTTGGTTTGATGTACGAGCTTTGGAGGGCTTCAAACAATAACCACGTTTGTATTCTGCTGTTAAAAAATTAGTCTGCAGCAGAACTTCGTGTACATGGCTGTGTGCAGCATTTTGCTGTGGTGATTGGAGAAAAATCACACCTAAGCCAGAAAATGCTCCTGCACATACACACAGGCAATTTCTTGTTCTTTCTCCTTCTCTGAATTGGAGTCTTTTCCAGTATTTCCTGGTTGCTGTATTTGGGATCACAACCTGTGGACTTTGCCAACTGTTTATTTTTTTTTTTAGCTCACTGGGGTCTGATGCTGTGGATCCCATACCTTTGCCTGATGTCCCTATTTGTGACTAGCTTCAAAGCAAAGCTCAGTCATGGAAAGCTGAGAAACCTGTGTCAGCTTGAGGTTGTTCGAATCAGATTTCAAAAACTTCTTGGCAAGTTCAGATGTTTTCTTTTTTGTGCTTTTTTTTAGCCTTAAGTCTGAATGTGCTGGGGCTTCTAGCTGTGTTTCCAAGGAAATATTTGTGCTGGGATGGGGGTGAGGGGTTGGGTATCTTAGATTTACTGCTGTCTGCTCACAATCCATTTTATTAAGTTTAGGGAGGGCATACTTTCCTTCCATTTGTTCAGCGCTTGAGCCATGTCCCGTTTTACTGCCTGCTCTCTTGTGTCGCACTGCTTTTCCCCAGACTGCACATCACCAAATGCCAATCAATTTATGCCTGGCTGTGACAGAAGACAAGCAGGAACTCCAATTGCTTTTAGCTCCCCACATGCTGCAAGTCAGAAAATGATAGATTAATTTTCCCAGCCTTCTGGATCTTGATTCATTCACTGCATGAGAAATCCCTGGTTGTTCTTTTAGTAGAGGATGCCAGAATCCTCCTTTGACTACCAGGGTACTATTATGTCTTCTTAATGTAGCTGCTTCCTCATCCTGTAGTTTCCAAATTCCCTCAGTCCCTGTGTATTATCAGGTATGAGTAAGGATGCCTGGTGTTGGGGACCCCAGCTCCTTACGGGGAAGATTCACAAATAGGATCTCTTCCCCCTATCCCCTCCACCACAGGTGATGGATTTTGGAGCACTGAAACATGATCACATGACAAATAACTTTTTGGGAACTTCAGATACTCTCTTGTACATAATTTTTTTACCTCATATCCCTGCAGTTTGAAGGATTTTAACCTACTCTTCTCTGATAATTGATATAGGTGTAGTGTTTGGAATTTTTTTCCTGACTGTGTCACAACATCAGATACCACAATCACAACCTTCCATGGACATCATAGATAAAATCAGTTCACCCCAGATGAATGCAGAGTGGAGCAGACCACAGTTTGTCCGTAGTTCACTGCTGTGCCTGCTCTGACCTCAGTGTGGGTTCTCCACCCTGCTGGTATCCCAGGGAACTGATGTACAGCTAACAGTGTAACCTGCACGTGCCTCTTCTGCCCTCTGGGAACTTACAGCTAATGACACTGCTTTAGTTAGCAACCATTTGCAGATCGAATACTCTTCTTCTGTGCAAACATCTCCCAGATACAGAGTTTTCTGTGTTACATGGGAGTTTTACCAGCTCCCTGCTTGACCTGTAGCTTTTTTGCAATGTTAGTGTTGCTAAATGTTTTTTTTTTTTCTTCAGTGCAGTATCACATGCAGTGACACATCTAAAACAAAACAAGGCCCATCTGGTTTAATGTTTTATCACTCATCACGGCTCCAGATCTCTTCTCTGGGAAAACATCTGCAGTTCTGGAAATGGATAGTTAGGTTATTTCTGTCCTGCTAACTGGAAGAGGGCTGGAGTTACGAGGCACTGAGTGGCAGACAGCTTTGCAACTTAAGCCAGCTTCCTTCTCAAGCAGAAGATCCTACCAAGTTGCAACCCACTAAGTTGTGTTTTTATCACATGAAACTGAACATATGTGCTGTGTGCCCCAGAGCTCGACAGAGAGGGCCTTTCCAAGCAGGTAAAACAGGGCTGACATGAGAGCTAAAATAAACCCATGTGGGCAGCAAAGGTCTTGGATTGAGCTTCTGCCTTTTTTATTTATTTGTTTTTTTTAATCTATCACTGTCAATAGAGAGTAATAAATTAGGAAATAATCTGGTAGCACAAAGTATTTTAAATTTATTTACTATTTCATGAAAGCAGCTGTTGAACCTACTGCCTCTTGTCACCTGTAAATGTGTAATTGAATTACTACTTATACGAATCTGCATTTTCTCTCAAATCTTAACAGTTCTATCATATCACTATGTATAAAGAGATAATTTTATTTAAACCTCATTAGTCTTACTGTATATATAAAAAGCAGTATTATGATTAGTATTTTTCACTCACAAATGGGTTGGACTGCAGTCCAGCATTCTGCTTCCTGTAGCACTTTCTTCTATTCTTTCTTTGTTATCTGGCTATTTTTTCAGTTTGGCTTAAAATTACATTTAAAAAACTTTTTTTTCCCAAAATATGAGCCAAATAGAAATGCCCCATGATTTATTTGAAAATATCCAAACAAAATTCCTCAATTTTGCTCTTGTCCTCTGGTATATGCCATCTGCACACTTGCAGAATTTTGCTGATGTGTGAGACTGTGAAACAAAGCAGCTGACATAAAAAAGATAATTGAGAACTCTATTGGCCCAGCTGTGCTGTGAGACTTGCTGAATGTGAAAAATTCCTCCCAAATACATAAATTGCTTGTTACAATTCATTCAGTTTTATTAATCCTGGTTAGTATTGCACTGGTAAGAAAGGGCTTAGCTTCCCACTTTTAAATCAGTGGGTGTTTTCATGCTGACATCAATAACATTATTATAAATAGTTTTATATGAGACAGTTTCTTTTTAACCCTTCTTTAGATGGTGTATCTTTTAATATACACTATATATATATTTAGTATTTGTCACTGTGCAGTAAAAACTGCTTTAGTACAAAGCAACAATGCAAATAATGTTTCTTCTATTATATCTATTTCAAATATAGCATCTACAGTCTACATGTAACTGTGAATAATACAGCCTCGAGAATAATATTTGCTCATTGGTGAGATATCTTATTTTTGTGTATATTGTGAGATCTGTCATGAATAAAGATTACTAACTTGTTTGGGCATTTTTGTGGCTATGTTAAAAGGGTGATTCCAAATGACTTTGACAACATCTACAACAAATGAATAGGTGGTGGAAATGTCTTTGCTCACCAGATGTCCAGAATGACCCATCTTTAGTCAGCATCCCAACCAGGAAGAGGAACAAGGGCTTCTGGTTGCTCCATGCCAAGTTATGAGGCCATAATCTAGAGAGGGAGAAGTGATATGACACACCTGCCTTGCCAGAGATTTTCACACTTCCATATCTAAGGTGCTTGTGTGATGTGCATAAAATAAGAGCCAGGCAGAAATTCTGCCTGAGTGGTAAGGAGGCTTTTTTTGTCTTAGTTGTGTTGTTTTTGTCAGGTATAGATGATGCTTATGAAACTGAAAGGCAGCCAGCAGAGGAGGCTCCAGTCAGCATGCACTGCTCCTCTTGTGAGCCAAATGCCCGGGAGCACAGATGGCCTGTATGACCATTATGGGCTGGAGACACATTCAATGAAAAGTAATTTAAGTTCTTACAGAAAAAGAAAAAGTATACGAATGTGGGTTTGTTCCCAACACGAGACAGTCTGAATCAACAATGGGAATGGGCCGGTTACCAAAGAGTCTGCTGGAGCAAGTTCCTGCTGCCAGGGCAGGATCTCCTCTCCCTCTTGGCCATTAGAGGGAGGAAAAAATAACAGACTCTAAGAGCCACTAAAATAAGGACCAACACCAAGAATGTACCATGGGTTTAATACCAGCTCCTCCTCTCAAAGTAATTATAGTTGATGTTGCCCAATGGTTACCAATGAACTATCTTTCATCGTGGGCTTTGTTTGGAGTCAGTAGTTTGGGTTGAACATCAAGACCAGCACACGCTGCTCGGCTTCTCACGGAGAGTAAAACAGGACTGAAGGTGACAGGGAGTGTCATGCTGCTCCAGCCATGGAAACAGGCAGCCGAATTTGGGCTAGACCAAAGCCTTTCCTACATGTTTGTTTCACACTATATAACCTGTACCCCAAAGTTCACCACAGCACTAATTTAAAAGTGAGAAAAGACCAGGCTAAATGAAATACTGGTATTTCCCATGTTATCAACTCCTGTGTACTCGGAAATGTGGTATTTGCTAAAAGCGTCTTGGTAAACTCAGAAGTTTTCTTTGAATTTCATGATGTGACCTAGATTTAGGTGATGCAAATAACCCTTGCAATACCCCTTTCACCTAACTCATTCCTACTTATGTGCAAAGGAGATTACACGTAACCATCCCCACAACTCCCCTATACTTGTGTTTGTAGGAGAATTAATTTTTCTTAACAGGAAAATTAACTCAGTATGTGCCTCTGAAGGTTCAAATTCTGCCTAACTCCTAAATTTCAGTGCTGCATGTTCTGGTGTTTCTTCTGCTATGGAAATGAGATGTTTGCTGGAAGTCTGGCTCATCACTCCAAAGCCACTGGTGTGATGGATGTGATCATGTGTAGCTTTCAACATAGAGGAACCTCCATTTAATTACAGCAGTGCTCCCTTAGTTAAATAATACAAACTTTTCCCTATAGTATTATTCCTCTTGTTCATCTGTTTGGATGTGACAATGAGCACTGCTGTCAGGTATTTACAGTGTTTAAGGCAGAACCTTATTTATGCAGTGAAAAGTTTGGAAAAGTAGTGGAAGACCATGTGGAGACCTCTGCACATGGTCGTCAGCAGTCAGGACAGACTCATGCAGGTTTTGATGCCTGTGCTAGAGCTGTGATATGCTCTGCTAGAATCACAGCATTTAAGAGAAAAACTGCTTCCAGAAAAGCTGCCAGACCATTTCTGTATGGAAGACCTACCCTGACCATCTGTCTTTGCTGTCAAGGGTGCATATTTTTCTGTTTTGCACACGGTCAGAACTGCACCCATCTGAGCAGCTCCTCTTAATACAGGTAGAGATGTAAGGAAAGAGCATGCCAGTGCTCTCTGCCCCAGAGGAAAAAGACCAACTGCTGTGCTAACACAAAGCCAGAAATAAGCCCAGGCTCTGTGTAAAACATTGTGTTTGCTCAATGTTTAGAGGTGCTCAAATATTCAGCCATGAAGTAGGGAGACCAGAAAAGCGAGGAAATATTTTCCTCCCTCATTGCATATTGTTTGTGTGAGAAAGAAAAAACTGGCATCTGTGTCCTTCCCCCACCACACCATGTTTGTCCCATGTTGTTCCCATGTCAGCAGTGCCATCACTCTTTGTGCTCAAGCTTCTCAACCACAGGGCTACTCAGCTGTGTCTTCAGTGGGGAAGTGGTCATTAACTGGCCTTCAGATGACCATCCTTTGCAGGGATCTAAAGAAGAGCCCTCAGGCTTTTTTTTTGTCATTGGGGCTAAATTTAGGATATCAAGTACCTTTAATTTTTTTCTTGTCCTGAGCTTTCTAAATTAGGCAGTGCTGTTAACTTTTCAGGGGGCAGATTAAAAAGAGCAATGATTCAAGGTGGCAGTCCAACTCACTTTTCATGAAGAAAAGAATCCCAGCTTTTACAATGCTGAATTCAGTGGGTGCAGGCTACCTGTAAAACTAGCTTACATCTTCAAGCTGTAACTTAAACTAGGTCATAGTTTCTGACTAGTGAAGAGGGGGTGTTTGAGTTTCAAAAGCTCGTGAATTATCATTTCCTGGAAAAGACTCAACGCAATGAAGTGCTATCCAAAAATCAACCAAGCCAGCTTGACACATAAGAGGAAGTTCATAAAACATCACTTTATCTTCCTCTGCTTCATGAAAATGGAAATGTATTTCCTTTTCAAAATAATTGGTGGTGCAAACATTGATGCTGCTTGTGGTTTTAGCTGAGTAATTTAAAGTTTTCTGAGCAGGAACATTCAACACAGACTTTTCTGGTTCTGTTCCTACAAATTGCATAAGTAAGGGGGAGCTTTTCTCTGGCAAGTTTGAAAGTCACCTGGGTTTGCAGGGGTCTGAGGAGAAATTTAGAGCTTTCTGAATTCACCAATGAAACATTTTAACAATAATTATCCTCACAATACCATGCAAAGCAGGTAGCTCTTGGAAATTATACATAAAAACTAGAATACTCAGTGAGTTCTTTAGACTCACTAATGGGAGAAGCAGCCTCAGATGCTCCCCACGTCTGTGGAATCAATTGACCAAAACTAACTCTTCTGACAATTTGACATATCTGTGCTGATTCTTGCAAGCATTGATTTCTGTGCAGGGAAGGATTGATATCTGCAGGTTCTTCTTAACATTCCCAGTGAGTCCTAACTCAGTGTCACAGCAAACAGTAACTGGGACATTATTTAGGATCATAAATAATGCACTTGGCCAAAAGTACATGAATACAGAATAACAACTGCAATGACTGATCTGGCTGAGATTTTTGACGCTGAACTCAAGGGTTTAGCTACTGATTCTCCTGAGAGCTGAACACTGAAATTCTTTCACTGTCCCAGAAAAACCCAGTCCTCTGAATTTTCCTGTCTGCTGTGTGGAATGAGAAGGGTCCATACTATAAGGACTGTAGGGAAGGATGAGCAATACTGTGATGGATGTTGAGCAGAGATAAAACAGCTGCATTTTCCTCAAATAGGACCTCTGTCTAGTCCCAGTCTGGTGGTGAAAGACCCCTCTTGAGCCTAAATCCTCCCTGACTTGCCTGACAATACATGTCTCTCTTCTGCTCAGGGTCCTGGGGAAACCCTGCAGCCAGCAGGCTTGAGAAAGCACACCAGGGACTTTTGCTGCCTTCGTTTTCTCTCCCTGTGTTGACTGCTTTCTCACATCCTGGTCCTTGTGGCATATCTGCCACCCACCTCTGCTCAGCTCAAGGTCCTCCTATGCTCCATACCCTGTCCCTCTCCCTCTTGCTTAGCTCACCTGTCCCACAGCAACCCCTTTCCCACCCTTCAGAAGCTCTGCATCCATTTGGCATGGAAAGTCTTTGCCACAATGACTTCTTTTTCAGTTTGCATCTGCTGTGAGTCCTACCTGCCTCCACCAATGCCCAGAGGACAGAGACTGCTTCCTAGTGCCTGTATAACCCCTAGGCTGCTGAGCCCCTCGGTTAATCCCTCGGCTGTGCTGTAATAATAGTGATCAATTATTAATTATTACCTGTGTTTTACATGGAGCTGAAATAACTTGTCCCAGTGCGTCAGTCAATGAGCCAAGTGGGGTTTTTTTGACCCCTATTTGTACACACTGGAAAGCTTTTCCTCTTTGCAGCACAGACAGGACAGCACACATCCCTCCAAGGGAGGTGGGGGTTATTCATCCTCCTCTTTTCTTGCCCAGCATTAGTGCACTGATTAAGAGGACTAAGAACTTGTGTTCTCTCAGGTTCCTTCTATCTCTTTTGTTTAAGGAGATGTTAGCTCCAGTTCTCCAGTGACAGTCCCTGGGAAGACCTTTCCTCCTTCTCTTGTTTTGTGTCTAAAATCTAAATACTCTAAGATCAAAGTAAAATTTTATTTCCTATCAGTCTTCTCCTTACCCCAAAACATCCAAGTTCCCCAAATGGGATGTACCATAAAGGGACCAGATTTAGGGACCTTTTTTTGCACAGTGCATTAGCAGCTGCTTCTCAGCAAGCAAGGGGTAGATACAGAGATATTTGCAGTTTCTGATTTGGCCTCAGTTGCAGAACCAAAGGAAGTATCTGCATTAACCAAGATCTATGCTGCTTATTGTACTCTGAGCCAGCATCCACAGTGCTAAAACTGCACCAGAAATCAGCCACTGGCAGACTGGAGTGGTATAACACAGCAAGGCAGCTGCACTACCTAGAATTTCCTCTTCATTTGAAATACATCATAAAAAATCTGAAGCAGGAAATGGGTTATCTGGTAAAATTTCAAATGATGCTGTTATCTGGTATAACCTCAGCTCATGCTAAAATTCATCGCCTGCCTCCTAGTCATGAAAATCAGTTCAATTGGGTTGAACTGTTATACATTTAATTTCTCCTAGTAAAAGTGCAGACATTCACACTCTGCTCTACTTTGTTATCTGTGGGTTATTTCTCCAAAACACCACTTTCACCTAGGAACTGAAATTCTCCATATGTCAATGCAAATTAGGCAGTAGGGTTATGATGAAATCCATACACATATACGTGTGTGTTCTTAAACGTTTTCTAGATATACATTCACAAATGAAAATTTTCACTTCTGAACTTACTGTTAATTTTGTTTCCCTGGAACCTCAGCAGCATGAATTGCTCCAAGAAAATACTTGTGCTGGCTGATAAAAAACGTCCCTAATAAATGTTTAAGCATTATGATGTCCAAGAAACACTGCCATTAACTGCCCAGGTAAAATGGACTGCCACTAGTAAGGCACAATGGTCCTTAGCCTTTGAAGTGCCAGTCATATGAGGATTAGGTTTCTGAGACATTTTTTAATCCCATTTTAAATCTTTATACTGCTGTAGCTGTCCATGTAGACCTGTTTGTTCCTGGTGGGTACAGCTTTCAGTATCAGTGGCAAATCCCAGGTTTCTGGGGTCACCCCACAGATGCCTTCCAGGAACAGCAGCACAAGTTGTCAAGAGTGGGGGAAAACAGGCTACTGCTGCTGTGCTCCTAGAAGACAAGAGCCCAGAGGGAGACATCACCTCTTCCAGTGCTCGGAAGAGTCTGTGAGTTCCCCCATGTCAATAGACATGTCTTGGAGTGGTCTGAAGCAAATCCTGGTCTGTGCCAAAGGCTATGGCTGTGCTACTAAATGAAAGAGGGGCAGGACGCAGGTTTGAGCACAGGCTGCCACGCTTTGTGTGCTGTCTGGCTGTGGCTCTGCTGTTTGCTGCTGCAGCCCTGCTCTGCTCAGGGCAGAGCTGTCTGCAGCATGGCCCGGAGCCCACCTGCGGGCTTGGCCTCACACTCATCCCTGGAACTCTTCTCTGTAGCAGTGTGGTCTGAAGGACTCGGCAGAAGAAACTTGTGGCCATCCTGCCCTGGAAACTGATGGCTCCTCAGAAGGAAAGCCTTCGGATTTAAAAAAAAAAACAAATAAAACAACAAAATGTATGAAGTAGAGGGGGAAATTACAAAAGAGATGTCAAGAATCAAACCAACCTCACAGGGAATGTTTCTGGCTGCTCATCTGAAGGTTCTTATTAGTGGGTGTCAGGTGAAATCAGCTGGCAGTTTCCATGCTGCTTGTAGGAGGAGCAAGGACTTGTCCCCACAGCTCTGGCAGCTGCAGCAGGGGCTGCCCACTCTTCTCTCCTGCCCTGTGGTTGGAGATGTGCTGAGCAGGATCCAGCAAGGCAGAAGGATGAAGAACTTAGCTTTCCTTGCTGGACATGTAAGAAGAACCGACTGGAAACCAAAGGAGATGGAAGTGGCCTTTAGCTTCCCCCTTGGCTGGTTTTGGTTGATTTGACTTTTTGCCACTGTGAAACACAGCTGAAAGAGCTTTCCAAGTCAGCATCTGGGCTTCTGTCTGCTCAATTTGCTTGTCAGAAAATCAAAACATTTTTGAGCAAAATTGAAAATTTTCTCATGCAAAATTGCCTCTTTTTTGGTGAGGACAATGTTATTTTCCCACTAAAATAATTCCAGCCATCTCTGTGTTACTGGTGTGAGGCTGATGTATTAAACTGTGAAGCAAGAACTCTGTGTAGGGTGAATCTCTCGAGGATGTGTAAGTCCAGAGAGTCATGGCTATTCAAACTCATTTGCTCCTTTTTGCCTTTCACACTGGTTTCAACCCTACTTCCCTGTCATGTTCTCACAGTGTCTTTACCTTCTTCCCTGACAGCCCATCTCTGCTCTCCCCTTTCCTAGATCCCCTTTTGACATTTGTGCTTGGCATTTCCCTGTTCAACTAGGCTGGCCCCTCCTGCTGTATCATTGCCATGTGCTCTGTCCTGCCCATTGGGGTGGAATATTATTCCGCTCCAAAGTGGTTTTTCACAGCCAAATCTCCTGGGATCTCTGAACAACCTTCCATAAGATCCTGCCTGCTGCCCTGAAAAAAAATCTATTGTCCACTCTCCTTCCATTCTTAATAAGATTTTGCACCATTTGCTCTCAACACATCCCAGAAATCTCCGGGCTTGCCTGAGCACCCCAGGAGATGCTGGAGTGGGTAAACCCTGCCTTGAGAACCAGAGCTTGAGACAAGAGAATTCATCCAGTTGTTTAAAGAAGGTACCACCTCTTCTTGACCAGGCAATCTGTAGCAGATGCCTAATGCAGCATCCCTCTGGCTCGCCCAGGGCCTTCAACATAACAGTAATACAGACAAGAACAACTTGAAAATGTACCCATGCCAAACAATGTATCCTTGTCACCAGAAAGCAACTGGATACAACATTTATTATCGAGAACCAACTGGAACACAAGACTTTGCACACAGAAACAATGCATGCGAGTCACTGAAGAGTCTGCAGATGAGAAAGATAATGATTTATTCTTGAGCATACACCAGTTCTAATGAAATTTTGATTCCATTGACTACGAACTCAAGTCAGGTTGGCAAACACACAAACCCTGAATTTAATCAGGCCTTTTACTGTTTGCAAAGCAGCAAATGATATGCTTGGTAAGCAGAGTAGGCAGATCTGTGTGCTGATCTCTCTGCAATGTGTGATGTGTGCCATGCACAGCTGGGCTGTGACCACTGCTGCCAAATTCCTCTGAGTAAAAGAACAGAGCATATCAATTTACAGAAATAAAGAGAGCACATCAGACCTCAAACTTTCTGTATCCTTGGGAAAATATTAACAAATCCAGCATCTGATGACGGTGAGGAGAAAAATACAGAACAATGTTAGCTGGAGAAAGCTAATCTGAAAAGAGAATCATCACCCAGAACATAGCTAAGGTAAAGAATTGCAGTGGGAATCTGGAGATCTCAAAATTAAAGGGGTTCATTTTGGACCCCTGTCCAATTCATGGTGCCTTATAGTCTAATTCTCCTTTCCTCAAAACATCAGTTTCTGTGTAGCTCTTCCCTAGAGAGATGTTAAGGAGTAGTACCTTTATCTGGAAATGTATCAGAGTAAACTGCCTTCCTGCACAGAGATGTGCAGGAAAAAGAAAGGAGAGAGAGCACAGAGACAGGAGATGTACAGGAATGTGTCTGTCAAAGAAACCTGGGTGTGGTACAGCTGAACCTCAGAGGCAACAAACTGGCACTAATTTATGAAGCTTTAGGAGCCTAAACATATTCAAAAATCTGTGCAAAAAGGAAATTATTTTGTTTCCCCCTCCAGCCTGAGCTCAGGCATTGTCAGCCTGTCTGTATTCTTCAGTTCCTGACCACAACAGTAATGGCTTCAAGTGTCAGCACCTCTTCTATCTCTGAATATTCTGCCTTATTGTCCTTGCTTACTCTGGTGGATCCAGGGACAGGACTGCAGTGTCTACTCAGCACTGTAGGATTTAGTGCTGTGTCTCCCAGGAGGTGAGGGAAGGAGCTCCAGGGCTTGACCTTATAGTGTACTGAAGTCATGCAGAATCACTGAATAATAAGCCTTGAGAAGTTATCTTAATCAGGACTAAACACAACCATGATCAATGATCACACTGGCCAGTTCAGGTGCAAATTATTATTTAACATTTACCTGGAAGCAGATTGACTGGTGTCCTATCTCCTTATACAGTCCCTTCTTGGCCAGAGTGCTCCTGCATGTTTCAAGAACAGCCTAATCCCTTGTTATGATCCAGGGAGTTGATTACTTGCTTACAACCAGCCATGATGCAGCCATAATGGTGGTGACTGTAATGGACATGTATCACTAGTAAGGGCAGCACTTTTCTATCACCCTGTGATGAGCCCTTAACCTTGTATAACTCTTTCTATGGGCATCTTTTTAGAAAAGTGTGACTGAACATCCAATCTTCTTTCAAGGTTGGATCAGATTCTCAGAGGAGTTTTGAGCACCCAACTGGTACACAAATGGGCATGTAATTACAGCTGAAAAGCTATGAAATTTGCTGTGGCATGCAGAAAATGTTAAGGCAGTGCCTGAGACACAGAGGTGGTGGTGTTTATGGTTTGGAAGGGTTGTTCTGATGGGGCTGGAGCTTGTTGTAAGCCCTCCGCTCACAGCAATGTGTTGCAATAATCAATCCCAGCAGTAGTGGAAGTGTGGATCACAGGAAAGCCTGTGTCAGTCAGGGGACAATTATTTACACAGGATCCATTAAAAATCTTGTGCCAGAAGTTTGCAGCGTGATATTACATGTAATACATTTGGACATCATGTTGGTAAAATATGAAGCTCTTCCCCCTTACAGAAATGAAAACACGGCATTTCTACCTTACTCCCACTTTCCTTGTGTTTCAAAACACAAAAATTCCCAAGAAATATTCAGCCATCCATCTGTCTTGATAGGATTTACATCCAGCAGGGATATGCCACAGGCAGCCTCAGAAACAGGCATTGTTCTGCACCTCACGCTGCTAGAGCCTGGGATGCCACAGCAGAGAAGTGCTCAGCTGCAGGAACCTGGGTGGAGACTTTCAGGCTTTGAGTCCCTATCACTGCCTCTCAAGAGACAATAAAGCTGATACGCTAAAATCACCTGCCACATGGATACGTGTGTCCATTCCTGCATAACAGTCATACCTTACTTTATCTGGAATTTAATATATGTGGAGTTTAAGCGGTGCCCAAAAGATGGCACTGTTTATTTGTGCTTTTTTCATTCTTAATTGCACAGCCTATTCTAGGTTGGCGTATCATCTGACAAAATTAAGACAGGACTTACATACTCTATAGAGAAAAGAAGTACAAATCAAACTATTGCTGCAGCATGGCCTTTCATATAACCTTTAATATGCAATAATTTACTGGAAATGGGCATATTGATGCTGCTTAGAACTATAACTACAAAGCAGTTGCTCTTTTATTTCCATCTAGTATTTTCACTGTAGATGTTTCAAACTCGTACATTTCATTTAATGCCTGGTGAATGAAGAATATGCTTCATTCATTTCAAAAGAGAAAGAATTACTGACAAGAGATGGATCAGAACCAGAGTTGTGCCTTGAAGGTCCCTGAAAGTTAGCCTAAACACCTCTGCCTGTGCAGTAATCATTATCTGTATGCACTGAAAAACACCCAACAAGTGCCAAATAGCATGACAGCCAAATTACAGTTAATCAGTTGCCCACATTTCTGTGGAAACAGCTAAATCCCAAGTCCTACCTTAACAGCTTGCTGCAGCCATAGAACAAGAGCAAATGTGGAAATACAGTTTACCTTGCAGCAATGAATTTAATGAAAGGTTTGCTGGTAATCATAGCAAATGACAACATTAATCCCCATATCAGCTGTCAGGTTTCTGCAGGTCTTTAAAACTAGAAGGTGTGCCAAACAAGATGTAACAACAAAACTAGTATTACTAATACCTATGATAATGCCTTATTTTATTAAATGAAAGCTCTTCACAGTCTCAGCATGGGAGTCACTTCACCTAGGACTGACATCCAGCCATTTCCAAGGTAACAAACTTCAGGTGTCAGAGTACCTGACAGATGGCTATGGTGGCTTTTGACACCACGTTTGCCCAGTACAGCTCTACAGTAAGTTACCTGTGGCTGCTGTGTGAAACCAGAAGATACCAACCAGGGATGGTCCAATGGGAAGAGAAGCTCCATTTCCTCTATCCCTTGCCAGAGCCTCCCTTAGGCCTGGTACCTCCTGCACTGGATATAGCTGGTCAATGGGGGTAAGAACAGAGAAAATCTGCCTTGCTGCTGCTCTCCAGGCTGCAGAGCACCAGTCCAGGAGTCAGCTGAAAAAATACCCCTCAGACATAAATCTCGAGGCTTGACAGGTCTAAGTGGGTCATAGCTACAGCTGCATAAACATCATTCTGGTCTCTCAGACCTTCATGGAGTTTCCATGGGGAGCAACCTCCCTGTCCAAAATATATTTCTTCATCATCTGTGTCCTCTTCTGCACTCTCCTGTCCATATTATTTCCTACTTGCCTTTGCTTCTGACTCCACACTTGCTTGGTGCTATGTGTATGTGGATTTTCAAGAAGTGTGGTGGAACTAACAGCCGGCTGCTTAAAACCAGCCTCCCCTGAAGCAGTGTGTGAACAGAGAGATGGCTTGTGCTCTGGTGATTGCCTCGCTGGATGGACCTTGCTTTCCAAGGTCAGGAGCCCATCAGGCTGCATGTGAAGCAGAAAANTGAAAAGCTATGAAATTTGCTGTGGCATGCAGAAAATGTTAAGGCAGTGCCTGAGACACAGAGGTGGTGGTGTTTATGGTTTGGAAGGGTTGTTCTGATGGGGCTGGAGCTTGTTGTAAGCCCTCCGCTCACAGCAATGTGTTGCAATAATCAATCCCAGCAGTAGTGGAAGTGTGGATCACAGGAAAGCCTGTGTCAGTCAGGGGACAATTATTTACACAGGATCCATTAAAAATCTTGTGCCAGAAGTTTGCAGCGTGATATTACATGTAATACATTTGGACATCATGTTGGTAAAATATGAAGCTCTTCCCCCTTACAGAAATGAAAACACGGCATTTCTACCTTACTCCCACTTTCCTTGTGTTTCAAAACACAAAAATTCCCAAGAAATATTCAGCCATCCATCTGCCACAGGCAGCCTCAGAAACAGGCATTGTTCTGCACCTCCGGCTGCTAGAGCCTGGGATGCCACAGCAGAGAAGTGCTCAGCTGCAGGAACCTGGGTGGAGACTTTCAGGCTTTGAGTCCCTATCACTGCCTCTCAAGAGACAATAAAGCTGATACCCTAAAATCACCTGCCACATGGATACGTGTGTCCATTCCTGCATAACAGTCATACCTTACTTTATCTGGAATTTAATATATGTGGAGTTTAAGCGGTGCCCAAAAGATGGCACTGTTTATTTGTGCTTTTTTCATTCTTAATTGCACACCCTATTCTAGGTTGGTGTATCATCTGACAAAATTAGGACAGGACTTACATACTCTATAGAGAAAAGAAGTACAAATCAAACTATTGCTGCAGCATGGCCTTTCCTATAACCTTTAATATGCAATATTTTAATGGAAATGGGCATATTGCTGCTGCTTAGAACTATAACTACAAAGCAGTTGCTCTTTTATTTCCATCTAGTATTTTCACTGTAGATGTTTCAAACTCGTACATTTCATTTAATGCCTGGTGAATGAAGAATATGCTTCATTCATTTCAAAAGAGAAAGAATTACTGACAAGAGATGGATCAGAACCAGAGTTGTGCCTTGAAGGTCCCTGAAAGTTAGCCTAAACACCTCTGCCTGTGCAGTAATCATTATCTGTATGCACTGAAAAACACCCAACAAGTGCCAAATAGCATGACAGCCAAATTACAGTTAATCAGTTGCCCACATTTCTGTGGAAACAGCTAAATCCCAAGTCCTACCTTAACAGCTTGCTGCAGCCATAGAACAAGAGCAAATGTGGAAATACAGTTTACCTTGCAGCAATGAATTTAATGAAAGGTTTGCTGGTAATCATAGCAAATGACAACATTAATCCCCATATCAGCTGTCAGGTTTCTGCAGGTCTTTAAAACTAGAAGGTGTGCCAAACAAGATGTAACAACAAAACTAGTATTACTAATACCTATGATAATGCCTTATTTTATTAAATGAAAGCTCTTCACAGTCTCAGCATGGGAGTCACTTCACCTAGGACTGACATCCAGCCATTTCCAAGGTAACAAACTTCAGGTGTCAGAGTACCTGACAGATGGCTATGGTGGCTTTTGACACCACGTTTGCCCAGTACAGCTCTACAGTAAGTTACCTGTGGCTGCTGTGTGAAACCAGAAGATACCAACCAGGGATGGTCCAATGGGAAGAGAAGCTCCATTTCCTCTATCCCTTGCCAGAGCCTCCCTTAGGCCTGGTACCTCCTGCACTGGATATAGCTGGTCAATGGGGGTAAGAACAGAGAAAATCTGCCTTGCTGCTGCTCTCCAGGCTGCAGAGCACCAGTCCAGGAGTCAGCTGAAAAAATACCCCTCAGACATAAATCTCGAGGCTTGACAGGTCTAAGTGGGTCATAGCTACAGCTGCATAAACATCATTCTGGTCTCTCAGACCTTCATGGAGTTTCCATGGGGAGCAACCTCCCTGTCCAAAATATATTTCTTCATCATCTGTGTCCTCTTCTGCACTCTCCTGTCCATATTATTTCCTACTTGCCTTTGCTTCTGACTCCACACTTGCTTGGTGCTATGTGTATGTGGATTTTCAAGAAGTGTGGTGGAACTAACAGCCGGCTGCTTAAAACCAGCCTCCCCTGAAGCAGTGTGTGAACAGAGAGATGGCTTGTGCTCTGGTGATTGCCTCGCTGGATGGACCTTGCTTTCCAAGGTCAGGAGCCCATCAGGCTGCATGTGAAGCAGAAAATGAAAGGCAGGCAACAGAGGCAGGTTATCTTAAACTCCAGCTCTCTTCTGACTGGGGGCTTGTGAGCAGCTCTGAGACAAGGAGACTGCCTGAGTAAAGCTTGCTTCTGAGTCCATCCTCAGCATGAAGTTTGCAACTGTCCTTCCTCAGGAAGAGTCCTATCTACCAAGCAAGGTGTTGGAGACGACCACCCTGCTGAAAAGCCTTTGAAAAGGAAGAGACCTTCCAGCCTCAGGGTTTTAGCTCTCATCCACACTGAACTGTGAGCTCACTCTGGCAGCTCATGAGCTCAATGAGCCCCAAAACACCAAACTCTGGGTCCTAGAAGCCACGTCAGCAACCAGAACATACAAGTCTGATTATTTAGGCTTTAGTTCCAAGGGTCCTTGCATTGCATGTGTTTGGTTTTGAGCATCTGTTTTGTTTTGCTTGTTTGTTTTAACCAGGTCTTTTCTAAGCGGATGTTCCTGGTCTGTCCCACAATGCTTACATCCATTGTGGGGGTGCCTGGCTTTTGCAAACAGCTGTCAATGCTGTGTTTAATTGTACTTTCAATTAAATACATAAAGAATGCCAAAAGCATTGAAGTTTGAGTTACATCAGAATGCTCAGTTACTAACTGCCTACAATCATGGGTGGCAATATTTGTGCTCATAATAATGACTTGGTTTTGAGAATTTAATTCCACATGGAGTTAAATGAAAAAAAAATGATGTGTTGATTCTTTCTTAGTTAATTTATTCTTGTGTTGAGAAGCTCATTTGCCATTCAGGAAAAATACGTTCCTGTTTTGGGGGTAGTGAGGGTGGATATTTTTTGTTTCAATTACAGTTTCAAGAATCATATGCGTACTGGAAATAAAACCTTTTTTTTTTTCTTTTTCACTCCTTATATCTTCACTGCAATAATAAGGCATCGGAACTCAAAATTTAGCTGGCAATTTTGATGATTCTGCAAGAAGTAGATACAGCTTGCTGTTCAGCTATCTGGGCTCTGCAGAACTGAAAACAGAAAGCATTTGATTGTGTCAGGAAACTGAGCTGGTAGATCTCAGAAGGTACATATGGGCAAATTTTCAAAGTAATGCACGGAGCCGGAGCTGCAGAATTCAGTACTAGCGGGAAGTGAATGTCAGTACTGAAAACTTCAGCCACAGAGAGCAGATCCATGCAGCAGCGTGGTGGCATTTTAAAATCACCCAAATCACTGCTATTTAAGGAGGTGTTTTTCTTGGAATGATTGCTTGAAGGGTTGGTGTAGCTAGGCAGCTCTAAACCGACTGCGTACAGAGCAGGGTGTGCTAAGGTGGCGCTGGCATTGCTCCCATCCCTGTGCCTACAAGGGGGTAAACTTCCCTACCCTGAGGCAGCTTCCCCAGGGCAGACCTGGGAGCTCAGAATGGGGAAAACTTGTGGAGGTGGCTGATTTCGGAGCTAGATACATGCATGGGCAGACTGGCTTGCTGGCGGTGGGTAGCAGCAGAGGAAAAACAAGTAGGGACGTTTGCCTCGGGAAATGCAAGCCCCAGGAGCTGGCATCTGCCTGCTCCCGCCCCTGCGGCACGGCTTCCTCAGCCCTCCCAACTCCTCTTGGAGGCTCCTCTCTTGTCAGCCCAGAGTCTGGAGCTGGAAGCAAGGCTGGGACAGTGGTGGGGTGTCTTTGACCTTGCTGTTTCCTGACAAGCGCCTTGATTCCTGTTTAAACACCCCCCACTAAGGAGCATTGTTGCTTGACAGGCTAAATTATATTCAAACACAGATTCTCAGCTGGTCTCTTTTCCTCACTCAAGTGACAAAGGCATGCAGTGCAAATAGCTTGGTATATTAGCTGAATCTAAGCTAAAATCTTGTCACAGGCATTGCCAAGCCTGAAAGGAGGGTTGTCTCACTCTGGGTTAGGTTTGGTTCATAGGCTGGACACAGGAACGTGGCCAGCACAGATGAATTTGAGGCAGGGCTGGTGTGTGGTTTGCCACATGTAGTCAATTTTTACTGGGCACTGCCCTCTTTTAGAGTATGTTCTTCAGTGACTCACCTTGTAAATCAGCTGTGGTCGTAAACTGCTTCCCGATGAAATCCATCTTTTTTTGGGTTACCACGCCATAGGGGCGTAAAAGGTGCCCTCTGTCAAATTCGTGCTTCATCTTCAGACAAGTCTTCTCTGTTTCTTTCTTTTAAGTGTCTTTCTCCTTTGATACGAGATACTAAAGGATTGTTTTATGTCATACCCACCCTCTCCGTATAAACAGTGGTACTCACAGGACTGCTCAGCTCCAGCCAGATGGCACAACCATTCCCTCCCACGAGCACACCCTCCCAGTGAAGGGGAGAGCAAAGTGTAAGACCTGTGCTGAGACCTCCACCAATGTCTTAGTGGTTGTCTGGCGGTGAGAAGTTATAAAACTCCCTCACCTGACCCCATCCCTGTTGAGGAAATTAATCTCATGAAAATGCATCCAATTTTCACACACCAGGGCATCAGGCATCCAAAAATTACTGCTAAATCTGGATTACAAAGATAAAGAAGAAGAAAAAAGAAGAAGCATTAGACTGTCTTCTCTCTCTCTCTTTGCTATTTAGCTACTATTAAACACTTTAATCCTCCTGAGGCTTTTTTTTCCTTTTTACTATAATCCCTTAATATAGTTTGCACTGTTTATAATCGTTTTCCTTTCTCACAGTTTTAGGTTACCATTTAAGCTACTTTTTTTACCTTAATTACCTGGGTAACTGTAATCTGTCAGGAACCATAGACACGAGAAAGAGCAAGCCCTTGTGATGAGGCTGTCTTCTTGCCCAGGTAAAGCTACTCACAGCGATCTGTTTTGTTAAGCTTTATTCAGCAGGTGAGACTTAATTGCCTAAGTCAAGAAACTTTTACCATTTCCTTTCCGATATTAGACTGCAATAGAATGGAAGTCAGTGTTAGGAAATTTTTCCCTGAAAATTTGCAAGATTGGTGTTTTATATCTTCACTGCATTTACAATCAGCAAGTAGTCCCAGCTGCTTGGCCTGCATGTCTCTGCTCCCAGACCTGGAAGCAATCTCCATCTCCAGTAAGCACTTATGTGATCTTGTATCATCTCTTGGGTCAACAGTTGAGATAAATTAATCCAGGATGGAACAGACCAGGCATTGTCCTGGAAGCCTGGAGACAGAGAGGAGTACTGAGAGCAGGCAGCAGAAATGTGGTGAGGCTGCTTAGTGGATCCTCTGGCTCAGTTTGTAATAATTGGGTCTGGTCCTCTTAGGTCATAAAGTCTCTGAATTGTGAGAGCTTTGGTGAATATTGACTGCAGTGGTGTAAGGAGAAAGAATCCCACCATGTGCCAGCATAAGACACTATCTTCAGCATCTGCTGAGTGAACTACTATTTGTTGTTTTGTTTATTGGCTTTCTTTAAATGATGCTTTGGATAGTCTTCATGAGATGCAGCTGTGCCTATCATTGCAGAGTCGTGGGCAGGAGTAGGCAGTGCTTTTCTGCAAAAAGAACAGAAATGAGCCTAATAACCACAAAATACCTCCTAGAGCAAATAACTCACAGAAATTTCCTTTCCAGAATAATATTTTGAAGTAACTGGAGATTATTTCCTATAATGTTCATCACCTCTTCTGGTGCTCAGAATGACTCAGATCCAGCTGCAAGGCTTCTGTAGTACTGGAAACACTTGAAAATGTATCCTTTGCATGAGCAGCCACTACACAGTCACAAAATGACTTGTATGCTCTCAGCATCTCTTTCTGTGATCCAGCCTTCACAGCTCAGAAATAATTTGTTACTAAGGACTCCAAGTTTGCCAGTCTAGGACATGTAGGGCTTCTGTTGATGTGCTGTTAATGTTATCTCTAACACTCATGCCCAGGTCCAGGGACACTTAGGTACTTCAAAGGCCACACAGGTGTAACTGAGGCACAAGCAATGTGCCTAACCCCTCATCAGGAGGGAACACTCAAGTGCTTGCACTTTAGCCTGGCCTTGGCAGTCCTGCTTGTATCCATTTTCAGAGCTGCTACATCCTCAGCTGCATATGGGATTAGTCTGAAGTTCCTGTGGGATCCACAAAGCCTTTCTAGGCTTAAAATCCCAAGCAGTCAGGTTTGGTATATTTGTTATTAGCACACTTAACTCACACTGGGGAGACTGGTCTCTGTTTAAAGCAGAGAAACCACTGCTATATTTTCATTTATTGAGCTTACAAGATGATGAGCCATCAAAGAAACTTTTGTTCAAAAGAAAAGGAAAGTGATATCTACCTTCTGTAACTGGCTGAGGTGTTAAAATCATGTTTCTGGTGTCTTCATCTAAAAAAAGGGGTTATACTTTCTTCTCCCACAATCCAGGGTACTATGAGAAGTTTTGTGTTTGGAGCAAAACAGGAGAAAGGTGAAAACTGGATCATTTTAAAACTGAAAGAATTATGAGACTGGAGGGATTCCTTGTAAAATCATCTTATTCTAAGGGCATTCACTGGCAAGTGCTTCTTCCCTCATTCCCAAAATAGTTAACATATTTTTGTTGTGAGAGTATGTCACATAAAATTAATGCCCAGGAACATGGCTGTTTCCTCAGCAAGTGAACTCCGTGGACATTAGGCTTTAGAGTGTTTTCCATTCTGTGAGTCTCCCATTATGGCCTGGATGATGGTAGAGTTTCCAGAGACGAAAGAGCAATGCTGTCAGTGTGGTGATTATGGGCTGTCCCTGCAGCTGGTGTAAGCTGCTGTTGTGTGCAATTCCCAGGCCTGGGATCCCCTCGGTGAGCTCTGTGATGTTTCAGGCACACCTTTCACGTGGAATGAAGTGCAGCACAGAGGCACAGAGGCTGATGGAGCAATGGTTGGTCCCAGGACAGTGCTGTGCCTGGCTGGGAGGGAGGACCTCTCTGCTCAGGAGCAGCAGCTGTGAATGCCCAGCGTTACTGCACCAAGTCTGCACTGCACCATTCATGGCTTCTTTAGGATTTCATCTTCCATGAATCTACCTAGTAGCCAGCTACTGCTCGGTATCCCCTCTTCTGTTGACTTTTGTTAATACACTACATTTTTGGCCTGTTCATTTGTAGATTCCTTAATTCATGTCAACTCCAGGGAGAACTCCAGGAGAAAAAAAAGGCCCTTCATTAGTCAATGTTTGTACAATGCCTTCAAAATATTAAATGTTGCACAAATGATAAGTGCTGTTTACTTCGGAGCTAATTTGCCAACCTTTCCTTTATTTCGGGAGCCTTTGGGTTTAGCTGTTCATTTGCTTAATTGCTTCTCAAGCTTCCAGTTAAAAATGCTACACATACAGCAGTTAAACCATGCCCTGGGAAGAAAACATTGGAGATGATGTTACTGACTCACCAGCCACAATGCCTTCTCCACTCATGTTCTCTATCCCTTCCTCCATTTAGCCACCCCCTGTCCTCAGTTCTTCCCACCATCTCCCACACCTATAGCTGATATAATCACTGGTGTCACAGATTTATATAATAAGAATACTTTCTCCTCTCATGTGACCTATTCCTCTACCTACTCATTACATGTCTCCTTGGTGCTTTTTGTAATTATCTCTGCCACATCCTTGAATATGCTTTTGCCTCATTTAGAGTGTGCTGTAAATGATATGGTTTTGATAAATTAAGCAATAATCAGAAAAGTTTCAATATTCTGTAGATTTCCATTAAGTTACAGTTATAGTGTCATAATTTGCTCTGCTACAGTTCACACTGAGTTAGTCTTGTTTTCATTAAAAACCTCATTATTTAGAGATCTATAACTCATCTATAGAAATTTGCCCTAGGGTGAAACTTGACTCTGTTTTTAGGTCAAAACAACTTTAAAAAAAGTAATTCAGTTTGTATTTTGTGATTTTTAAAAGAAAACAATTCCACCTGTTTCAAGCTTTTTGTGTCACGTAACTAAAAATAGCCTCAATTTCAGAAATGTTCTATTAGTTACAGTAATAACAATAATTGATCTTAATACAAATTCACTTATGCAGAGAAGATAGCACTAAAGGGTGCAGACAAGAATGAATTTGGGGTATTTACTCACAACGGTGTATAACCCCTCCATATTTGGTAGGTGAATAAGATTAATTGTTCCTACTGCACTATGCTTCCCTCTGGAATATTGCAGGAAACATGGAAGGAATCAGGCCATGGTGGATCACACATTACTTGCCATGGTGGTTTTTCATTTCTTTTCCTGGAGATTTGGATCACTGTCTGCACTAACTAGTGCCTTTGCCACTCTTCATCCCTTTAGTCTTATTTGGATAATTGAACAGGAGAGAGAAGTTTTGAAACAGGAACGGCCAATTGTTAAAGAATGATCAGGCTAAGAGTGTCTGGGCTGTTCTGGTAGGCAGCTTATAAACACAGAAACAGGCACAGTATGAAAATCAAGGCTATAAATGCCAGTGCAGAGCATGTGTGATGCAAGTATATTTTTGGGATTGTGAATGAATTTATCAGTAGTCTGTTCTGTTGGGTACAGAGCAGCTGGTTCATGGGGATTTATAGACCTCCTTCATGTAGAGTCTCAAGGCACTCCAGCAATGGAATTCTAGATCCTGATACACTGATCATGGTATCAGATGTTAATATTCTAATATAGGCAGTTCATTGACACTGCAAATTCTTCTGTGTGCTCCAAGTCTCTTGGGAGAATTTGCTCGTGTTTGGGGAACTGAACTGGAGCCAATTTAGAAAAGTCTAAGTTTTCATTCCGCCCTTTTCCTAGCCTCACCTATTTTGCACCAAAAATAGTTTTGCAGTGTTTCATATTCATTTGTGGACTGTAGTTTCAGAGCCTGCCATACTTAATATTGTGTATGCAGCAGACTCAGAGTACACTTGTTTGAGGACACACATTCAGCCAATTTGAGCTCACAAATAAGAGTTTTGTGTTCCCACTTGGGTGGGTAAGGTCATTTGTGCACAACAAAATTAGACCACTAATTATAGAGACTATCTTAAAATTTGGTAAAAGGCACGTTTTCCCTAGGCAAAGAACTCACTGGGCTTTGTGAGTTTTGAACATCCTACACAATGTAAGACCTTACTGCTTTTTTATATTAACTATAAAATGTAGGAGCTGCAGTTTTACCATCTACCATATTCCCAGGCCTATAAGAACAAAAATAAAAAGACTTAATATTTTGCATAGATGCAGTGACTAATCCTGAGGGCTGTGTCTTTGAGTTCCTGATACACTCTGGTCAGCTTTTTGGGTCAGAAAAGCTCAAAAGCAACCTTGTCAGCAGAAATTGAGGAGGAACTATTTATCTTAGTGAATAATGGGAATGTCTTGCCTCCATCTGTGTAGCAGATTAATGCTACCCAAGTGAAATGGGCTTGGACATTGTGAGAAGTAATGCTTGAGACTGAAGCTTCAGTAATGAAATTTTTAGAAATAGTAGTTCACCGGGAAGTTTGTTCAATGTACATGTGTGACATAAAAGAAACACTGATAGCATTGGGATATAAACTTGATTTCAGTGCTATATAAACAGTAGTAAAACAGCTTTTTCTGAAATCAGGAGAAGGAGTAGTTTGCTTTTAAGTAGTGTTTGGGATTGATGCTAGGGGAAAGAAACACTCAAATGAGAATTATTGATGCAATGAAAAGAAATTCAGATATTATTTTCCATCTTAGCCTATTTTTCCGCCAAAGTTATAAGGCAACATTCTGTGGGCAAGTGAACACTAACTGTATATTTGGGGTTCAGTTTTCAAATGGGCATTTTCTGTCTCTACCCATTCCCACTGAAGTTAATGTCTTTGTTTTACTGAATATCATTGACTTAAGGGTAACACGCTTGAGATGTTAAATTCCCTCACAAATACTGCTTTTCAGGGATGGAAATTCAGCTTTCTGAAGGTGTGTAGGAACATAATTCACTCTAATCACCTGTGTATTTCTGAGTATCTGGACTAGGCCTACCTATCTGCACATGTAAACTATTAACTACAAATATTGTGACACATGAAACAAGGGAGCAATGTCTACCTGTTTTTAAGGATCATTCCAAGGGGAGAAAAGAAGCTGCAATATCTGAAGTAGGCAGATCTGAGGAAAGTGTCTGAATATGGCTTCAACAGCCCAATTCCCAGGGCCATTAGAAGCTCGCTGAAGTCCCAGGATGATAATGCTGGACATTAAAACAGCAAAAAGAAAGCAGAGAAATAAAACAGTTCGGCTTCTTTCAATGTTATCATCAAGATTTTCTAGTTAATTTAAATATAGACATACAACAATGAGCTGTTTTTCAGAACTGGATCTGCACTGTTTCAGAGAACCTGTGGGGACTTGGGCACTGCACCAGTAACATATCTGGCCTATGGGCTTTGTAATGGAGTGACTCGGCTCTTGATCAGAAGAAAATAGTGAAGACTGTCACCTTTGTCACAGGAAGACAGCTTTGGAAAGGCAAACCACTGCAAGGCAGATGCTGTAATTAAGATGGATGCACAGCAGCTCTCTGTTTCTGCAGGCAGAGACAAGGAAGGACCAAAGAATTCCTCCCAACACCCACATTTCTCATGCAAAATAAATCAACAGAGCTTAGGAGGCGAGGTTCCTGATAAATCCTCTGGATAAGATTTCTCCCTCACATGAATGGCCAGTCAGCTTTGTGCATAGCACAATGTTAAAGCAGAGCTGCCTCTTCAACAGGGTGGCCTGCCTCAGCGGTCTGCTCCTCTCTGAGGTCTCACAGTCACAGATGGGAAATAATTACAGTTCCAGAAGCTGCTACAAGTCTTCTTAATGTGTATAAATCCATCTGTGGATACACTGTAATCTCCATACAAACCAACAAGAGCTCATATGTGGGAATTTCCGTAGTTATGTTCCCAACAGCCTGGTTTTAGGAAGAGAAAATGAGACTATTGCAGAATCCCTGAATCCCCCTGCTAGTACAGCTGCTTCAAGCACACACCAGAGGGCAACTGCGGTTTTGGCATCTTCTTTCCCCGTGATGGGACCCATATCAATCATGCAAATCTAGGATGTGTTTGGCTCTTAGGGTCACAGGGGACAGAAGTACATTTGGATGGGCTCCTTCCACTGGGGATGGTGGGTGCCCTCACTGAGGCAGCAGGGCCGGCTCATCATCCACATTTGGCATCTCCACGCGGCAGCCAGAGCCAGCTGGGATTCTCTTTACTTTTCTAAGCAAAGGAAGTCCCCTCCTGTGCCACCCACTGCTCAGGACAGCTCTGCTCACCAGAAGGAGCATAACACAAGAGGGAGAGGACAGTGGAAGAATTGATGCATCTGAAAGTCAGACAATATGGGACTGAAGAAGGGCTGTATTTTTTTCTGAGTAGGCAGGAAATTGATGATTTTTTAAAGATTTTTTTTCAGTTGTTGGTCTGGATGAGGAAACAGGAAGATAGATTACCAGGCAGATGTTGCACGATTTGCTGACAAAAAGAATGTTTTCTGATAGAGCCCTAATTAAAAATTTGGCAGCAAATTGCTTATTAGATGAGAAATCAGATGCTTCAGATGGAAGGTAAAACCTTGTCATATTTCTCTGAAGTGTCAAAATACAGATCCGTGACTGAGTGTCTAAGTTCTGTTGTGCAGCTGATCACAGTTTATTCCTAAGAGACAAGATTTTCCTTGCTATGGAAGAACTGTTTCAAAGACTGTGTGCCACAAAACTTTGTAACTGATGGGACATACAGAGGATCTCCTTGTCGCACATGCCTTGCAATGACTCAGCTGTGGAGGGAATCTCCTGGTTAAGAAGACAACATCGTGTCCATCTGCCATGTGGGACTGGTGACAGCAACACTGCTGTGTGGCATTGTCACCTGGGTATGTCTTAACTCCCTCTCACCCAGCCTGGGAGGGCAGATTCCAGGAGAATTGACCGAAAAAAAGAGATGGAAAGGAAACTGCATACGAAAGGGTTTGAAGGGAATCACAGCTCAGTTAAGAATAACTAAGGAAGATACTGTTCTGTTAAATTGTTGTGACAGCCTGGAAGTTAAAACAGCTGAGTCAGGATGATTATAACAGCCAAATATTGGAAAACAGTTAGAATGATAGATAAAATTCAAATGTATATACGGGATAACAAGACCAAACCTGCTTGGAGTTGCTGGGGCAAGGAATGATACCCTGGGGGATGATATGGGGTTTTGGACGCTGGGACAAGGGACCCCTCGAGGGGTGGGCAGGGACAGTCAGGTCATCAGTGTCCCCAGGGTCTGGGCAGGGATTTATAGGCAGCTGTGAGCACAGCAGAGACAGGAAAATGTAGTTGTCCTTGTACCTCTCCCTGTCACCACCCACATATATGCTTTATCCTCACGTGTGTAAATATTTGCCTGAGAAGCAGCAATGTCATTATAGTTAAGTATATTTTGGTCCGAGCCTGCCACAGGGACCCTGCTTAACCCATGCATCTGGAAAAGCCAGACAAAGCCATTGATCAGCCTCTCTTAGGTGTCACTGAGCCACCCCATACATCTGCATGTAGTCCTCCTGACTTGTCCTACGAATCTTTCTCTTCAGACCATTCAACACCCTGGTACTTCTTGCCTGTATGCTTACTGGTTGTCGACGTTTTTGGCAGTGATAGACATCTGTGTTCCAGGGATTTGCTTTTGCTAGACAAGGTCGTTAAGTGTGAATGTGAGCTCCAGAAATGCTTTGCTGAGTTACCACTCTTCAGCTACAGCCTGGTGGACGTGTCTTGCCCTCTGCTCCTACCTGATGAACTTGCTTCCCATTGAGTGGTGATTAAATGGAGAATTTCTGCTTGTAAAACATAATACACTATACTATATTCATGTATGTTTCCAAAAGGGAATGGGAAACTGCTTACTTAAGGCTCTTCCATCTGTCAGTTGAAGAAATTGTAGGATACAGGCCTTGAAAGTAAAACTCAGCAAATTTAAGAAATTGACAAGCAACTTACCAAGGCCAGTGGTGAATTCATCATTGGGATTTTTGGAGGTGAAAATAGATTTATTAAAAAAATTATATTTAAATTCAGAGAAATTGAAGCTGGGCATGCACAACAGAGGCAAGACTGAGATGCCTTCTGGAACAAATACAAGAAAACAGAAACAGAGAAAGAGAAATGGAAAGTATTTTGACTGTACAAAAGTGAAAGTCAGTACTATTAGCAAGAATTTAGTACTTTTAGCAAGAATTTCTGTTATAAATGAAGCTCATCAGCTAGAAATGAAGAAAATCTGACTGGATAAAGCCCTGGACAGCCTGGACTAGTCTAATAGCTCACATAGTAAAAAGTAGACCCTGTTTCAAATAGAAGGCTGGACAAAAGATCTCCCAAGGTGCCTTCCAGCTTGAATTCTCTGATTTGTACAGTTCTGTGATTCTATGAAAGAAAAGACATTGATATATGATCTGGTTACGTGGTGTAAAGTGGGGGTGTGGATTCAGACTCCTAAATCTCAGCATCTACAGTGTATGTGCCTCAATGTGAGCTGGATTGCTGAGGTCCTAAGGTACAGCCAAGATCAAGTTGTTACAGAAAATGGAGTCTGCAGAGGCTCATTTATGGTTGAGATTAATAGCTAGCAAGGTGCTATTCATTGTAATATAGACACAAAAATACAGACACATAAATTTTGGAGTCCAGTTCTGGAGCTGCATGCCATCAGTCAGGACTATGATATGGCCATGAAAAAGACAAATGCACCCTCGAGTATGTTGCATAAAATGTGCTTTCTAGAGGTAAAGTCCCAATGTTATTTCACTGGGTCTTGATACCATTTCTGTTTTAATTGCAGTTTACCATATTCAAGATTAATGATTGAAGAGATTAAGGGTACTGAAATGATCAGTGGAATTTCACAAAATTCTTACTATCTGCAAGGAATTGAGTTTCTATTAAACTTGTTTATTGTAGCAAGCTGAGGACTATGGTTTCTCTCTATATAAACTTCAGGAGTTAAAACCACAAAAACCATGGAGGGAACAATGCTGACATGAAATGATTTAACCATCATTTGTTTGGGAACTAGATAAAACTTAATTACCAATCAATATTTTTGTTAGTGTCAATCCAGCATAGGCATGCAAAAATCGTTACAAACTCTGCTTAGGTAAAAAAAGTGATTAAGAGTTAAAATTCTTTAGCATTAATATAAAATAGACAGAAAAAAATCTTGTTTGTAATTTGCTAAAATTCTTATACCTTTCTTGCCCTGGAAAAGCAAGAAAATCAACAGATTTCAAAGGCATCATCCCAAGAAAAGCTCCAAAGTGCCTTTAGTTACGTCCCTTAATGCCCCAGCTGTTAATAGTTACAAATTTATTACATAAATATCAGAATACGTGTATCTTCTTCTACCTATCAAATGTAATTTCCATAGTTTTGGTAAACTCATGGGATAGTGACCTTACTGGTGATACCTTTAAAAAAATCCTTTGTGCAGTTATTTCTAACCTCACAAATATTTCTATACAAGCCATCAGCCATCTTCCTCAGTTTCTAAACTCATTCCTGTTCAAGAAAATAATGCATTGCAGGTATTAGTTTTTAACCCTTTATATGAATAACAAAAAACAAATGGCATTTTCTGTGACAAGAAAAAAGTTTAAAAAGAAAAGTAAAATGTTGTATTAATACTGTTCTTCCAATCTAGGCACTTCCATTTTTTTATTTTACAGTTAATAACCACTACTTCCTGGTTATTCCTATGTTGGTTTTACTCTGCACTGGAGTGTACTTTTTGGCTGTTATTCTCCTTCATCTTGGATAATTAACCAAAATTCCTCCTGTTTGTTTCTCTGGTCATTGCCTTGCTCTTCACCATGGGTAAACACTGCTGCTCAGTTGTGGACTATGACCAGACCTGCAAACATTTGAGGTGCAAGTTAAGCCTTGCAAATCATATGTTGGACTTCGGGTGTTTGTATCTTCATAACACATCAGGGGTGGCACTGCACTTGCACACGTTTTATGTAGGTTCTGTTTTTAGCGAGACCACTAAATGGGCAGTTGGCAGTTACATAAAAATACCTGTATTTGGGCCAAACGTAGGTAAAGACATCGGGAATGACGCATATAGGGCTTTTTAGTTCAAACAACAACAAGCACTGTTGGGACGGGGTGTAACAGCTCCCAAGACCCCAAAAGTTCTTCAAAACATTTTTTCTTACACTGTATTTAATTATCACTCTCATTTTATGGGTATATATATGTGTATTTGCTTAATTGTTATCTTTATTAACTCATTAACCTGATACTGTGTTCCATTAAGCTGATGGGCTATTCGATACATAATTAAACTACAAAATCTGAACTTGCCATCAACACAAGTTGCACTCCTGATTTGGTGCATTCTTTCATTTAGATGGTCTAAAACATTTACCTCCTGGTGTTGAATTTTAATTGGAGGTTTAGTTCAGTATGAAACTGCACAAACCAATGCTATGTTGTTTTCATTGACCAAACATGTATTTTAAGGTTTCTTGTACAAAATTTTGAATACTTTAATAAGGGAGATAACTTTTCCCACTTTCAGCTATGGGAAAATGGGAATGTAGCAAAGTTAGCGAAATCAGACCTGTGAAAACTGCCATGTAAGTTTTTGTGGCTTGGCCCCAAACTTTTGGGAGTCTGAAATGCAAGTATAGCCTGACCTCTGAGAAAGCTCTCACAATAAGCTCTCTTTCTTAGTTTAGAAACTTAAAGTCAGTCTCCAAATGTATGGGGACTGAAATAAAACGAATAAGTTTGAGTTGGAATTTTTCTTCATTTTCTGAATGACATAGCTGTAAGGCCCTGGAACGAATTTCCAGAAGAAATGGTGAGGAGAGACAAGGTTGTTTTCTTAGAAATAGAACCTATTAAGTTTCAACTTAAGATATTTAGTTCAATTGTCCACAAAACCAAGATATCAGCTTAACATGTCTCACCTGGTTCTGTGTTCTCTGTTCTGAATTTAGAAAAATCCCTTTGGTTCAGTTCTGTACAAGTCAGGCTGACACACTGTGGTCCCTCTCGACTAAGAGGTTATGAATTGTGCTAAATAGCAACATCTATCACTGTCATGTTACTTCTAAACTACTTTGCTTTGCTTTCTAGTATGGACAGATGTCTATGAAGTCAGTCCTTTACAAGCAGTGGAAAAATCCACAGTAAAAAAAAGAATTGCAAAAGGTGGTCTAACAATCTTTACCTTGACACTGTGCAAGTAAGCCAATGAAATAAGAAAAGTTTTTCCAGCAGCTAGATTTTATTAGATTGTGTAAGAGACTAAAGATGTCAATTATACCTAGGCTGAACACTAATTCTTGTGGCATCCCACTAATCACCTCCCCACAATTTGATGAATGTCTGGTTATCATTACCATTTGTTTA
This sequence comes from Daphoenositta chrysoptera, assembly GCA_013397915.1. Lineage (NCBI taxonomy): Eukaryota > Metazoa > Chordata > Aves > Passeriformes > Daphoenositta > Daphoenositta chrysoptera. The sequence goes on from VZRO01003873.1 coordinate 2,025,369, forward strand.
TAGACCTCCACACGAAGAAGGGCGTTTCGAGAGAATAAATGCTTTCTTCCATTCCTGGCCCTAAGAGAAACTACACCAGTGACAGCTGCTCTCAAAGAAGGAAATTGTTTGTGCCAGTTATAGCCAGTCAGGAAGGAAGCCAGTTAAAACCTCTTATAAACACCAATGAGACTAAGTATAACTGGTTTATTCTGCTTACTATAGTGAGGTCAGCTTTTCCTGTCCCATTTTTGAGGAACTTCATCTCTATCAGGCAGAATGGCAATTTTTCACCTAGCTGTGCTGTAAAATACTGTGTGAGATTTTAACATATATTAATAGTCTTCATCTGCTGTAATTTTTTTTCTAGTCAGTGAAAAAAATTTACTCTATAAAAGGTCCACAAGGATTAGAAAACACTTAAAATCCTTCTTTGTTCTGATGCAGAGCACCCACGTGGCTCCTGCTTCAAATAGTCTTCCATCAGCATTGTGAAGTGTTTTTCATTCTAATCTTTATCATGCAATGGAAAGCTGCTTATTTATAAATAGCAAACAATGGAAAAATATCTAAACAGATGTGTAGGATGGTGGGAGAAAGCCTGCCTATATTCCAGAATTCCCAGTGCAGATCCCTGTTCCACAGGGATGGCACTGTGCACCAGCTCTGCTACAGGCTGGAGGTTTGATTCTGTATGAGTAAAGTCTGAGTGAACAACTGGGGTTTGTTTCAGAACTCGAATCAAGGGAGGTAACAGGTTTAGATAATGCTGAAAACAAAACATTCAGGTTTTTTCATTAAACAGAATGAGAAGCAAAAAAGAAAAAGGGAAAAGGAAAGCTTGGTTTGGTACAGACAAAATTGTTTCATTTAGTTTTTAATAAAGGCAAACCAATTCAAAGGCTCATCTGCAAAAGCACCACTGTCCTTCGGCAATGGTGTGGACACTCAACAAGGCTGCAAGATGTCTGACAGAAATATTTTTGCTGCCTGATAGGTTTAAATCTGAGCATCCCATGCATAAGAACAATGCCTGTGTTATATGGTGGACACATTTGGGGCAGGTAGTATTTGAATAAACAAGAACACTTGCCTGGAAATCAGGTTTGAAACCTGATATTTCTTTGGCACTTTGCACAGCACGTCATAAGTTCATTCATGCACACAGAATGTATCTTTTTCCTTTTCTTTCCTCTACAACCTGGTGAATAAAGTACTCGAGCCAAGATTCAGTAATTTTCACAGAAGAAAGTGGGAAACAGCTCAACCTGAAGTACAAGACAGCAGGGCAGTCAGTTAGAAAGATCCAAGGCCTTTTGGGGAGAAGGTGCAATCCAAATCCAGTTTTGCCTACTAAATAAATTCTTTAACTCTCGAGTAAATGGGAGAGGAAGAGGCTTAAGTCCCTGCAGACAGAAATGTTCTACTTCTCCACAGTTTTCATACATCCCAAATTTACACATAATTTTTCATGTTGTATGCATTTTTGTATTTATGTTCCTAATGATGCCTGATACTTATTTATGGGGCCTAGCAAAGTTGTTTTTTTTTTTTTCTTGTAAAGGTGCTTTCATTAATTTGTTTGCTCATTGGTCTGCACAATTCTGTTCCTGAACTTACTTTTGAAACCGCTTTTCTCCATTCTAAACACAGAGAGAAAGCACAGATGTGATTTTACAATCAAAGGCCAAGAGCATTACAATATAATACAATCAACAGCGTCAAACACAAGGCTATTATTGAGAAGGTGAAATACAGGGAGTGTTGTCCTGAATAATGGCAGCTGAGGTGAGGTAATACATGTGTCTTGCAGACTACCAGACTCAGAGAAAGAAAGTTAAGCCTTGGTAAGAGTGAGTATGAGACATTCGTTTCATTAATGAATTTATGATAACATAGCAAGATTTGGTTGTGTCTTTCTTCATAAAAAGATGCTGATCTGTTCTTCTTACTTCAGGATTTGGACCATAGCCCAAATCTTTTCTTCTCTAGAAAGCAAATCCCACCCACTTTTAATTTACAGTGTTTGAAAGCCAACTGTTTCCTTGAATTAGAGTGTTCACTCCCTTTCCCAGCAGGGTCATGGCTCCTAGGGTCAGAAAAAGATTTTGCTGTGTTATTTTTACCAGTATCTTGCACCATCAGGCTCTCAACTTTGCTTTGTGTCTTTGTATGTTACTGTAATAAAAAGAATGGTTTATAGCATATAAATTGCAGAAGTGACCTGGGGAATTTCTTACAGGGGCAATGCTTGTAAGCATTTCAAGGGTAGTTCATTATATTCCTTCTCTTTCCTCTTTCTGTCACTCCACTCAGAGATTTCCTTCACCTTTCAGGGGAAGTTTGGCACAGGAAAAGATTCAGATCCTTGGAAGGGACTGAGATAAGAGAGAAAAACTAAGAACTGGAAAAGAAACTTTTAGAAAATAAAATCTTCCAAGTTGAAAAAAAACTGCAGTGAAGAAGGAAGCTATTTTTGAAAATACTTTAAGCAATAGAGACAGAAACCCAAATTGCAAATACTTAGCAATTTTTCTATAAACATTTGGTTTGTTGTACCCAAATCCTAGATGAACCACTGGATGTATTATTTCACTCTTACTTTTCAACCAAATTTGACCAAGGTAGAGAGGTTAGAGTAAAAGCTATGAAGTTATTTGCTGAATCATGGCAGAGAGGGAAACAGTAAAATACCCAATTCCCATGTTTTAAGTTATTGTTCTCTTTTTGTTGTTGCATTGTTTGGTGGGGCTTTTTTTGTGTGTCTTTCAAAAGATGCCAAAAGTTCACCACCACATGAAATAGTGTGTTTATCAGGAGAACTGTGATCACAATGGGAACAAAGTTGTTTCATTCTATTCAAATGCTCTTCAGAGAGTCAAAAGGGTAATGCACAAAGCTGAGGCAGGCAGAATGAGTAAAGTCTGGAAACACCAGGCTATCAGTGAATGGAGCATTTGCATGCATTGTAAGTACCCAGGAGTGGAGAACTCAAACCCCACTTCGATCAGGGAATCTTCACCTCAAACAACGAAAGCTTGCAGGGTGGTTGCATTCCCTTTCCACCCTCCCTAGGCAAAATAAACCCTGTTTCTTTACTGCCTATCTATCTACAAAATGATGTGAAGCACAAAACACACCTAGCCCTACTGGGGGCTTACTCCTCAGCAAGCTGAAATCAATGAACATCTTTTTTGAGTAAGTACAGTTCTTCTTTGGCCACGCAGAAAAGAAACTCTTAGGAAAATAAAAGAGAGTGAAAGCCGAGATGCTGCACTACTGAATTGTAAAACTTCCTTTCATTTTATAATTCTCGAGATGTAGACAGATTTTAGCAACAGCTGGTTTCCTCAGCTGCTTTATCCTGTTACAGAAAATCGACTGAAGTTATCCACAGGTACCTACACAGAGAACTGGTGTGAGATTAGTTGTCTGCTAGTCACATGCAGATGTGTCAGGTGCTGTAGGGAGTCTAGAATATCACTGGACTTCTGTATTTAAACAGCTGAAGCCATCTTCATGAAAAGCTGTTCTTTTAAAAATTTACATTTTTTAATTTTCATTTAATCAGATGCACTTTTATTGATTCAGCAAAAAATGTGCACTTATTATATGGAGGTTGAAAAACCCCTCCCAATCCTACTCAGTTCTTCATATTTCCTCAAGAAAAAATATTTGTAACTTCCAGTGCTGTTATTTCTCCCCACGGGCTAAAGAAGCCAGATTTCACCTAGGACAGGGCCCAGTAGTCTTCTCATTGTTTGAATGAGCAAGTGACTCTCTTGTCTCCTGAAGAAGCTTGCTCTGAGGCTTGCACTCAAAAGACAAAAGTCTTCTTGGTTTCAGCACAAAGTTCAAGTGGAATTTGGTTCCCAGGAAGGGAAGTGCCTAGGAAGCTGTGGAATTGCTGGTTCATCACTGTCATGGTGGAACAATACAAGGTAAGGTCAGGTTCAGTGTCTCAATGACTTGAGAAATGTCCTGTGTGAGGGAGGGTAGCTGACCCTAATTTTTTTATTCCCAGCAGTCTTTTCTGTAGTGTGCTGAAATTCATATTGCAAAAGCTCAAGGCAAATTCTCTTCTCTTTCTCACTTTATTTTTTTTTTTTGGTCTGAAACAAGAGCTCTGCTGAACTGCCCACTGCATTCTGGATGCCTCTGCATTCAAGTGCCTTTTATCCTATTTTCCTTTAATTTCTGAATAAAAATTCAATTGCAGTTAGAAATGGCTTTTTTTTTTTTTTTTTTTCTCCCATGTGCATAGGTATTATCCAGTCAGGGAACGATCTTGCATTTGTGTCAAAATTAATTTTTTAAGTTACTTTAAATTGTCCTCTATTGCTGCAATTTCAGCATTGCATAATGAACCCTTCATATTTCGATATCCAGAGGGAGGTAGTTCAATAAATATTTTTAATTGCCCATTTTGTGTTTCACAGAGGTGAGATTCCCAGTATGAAAAATGTCCAGAATGTCTTATTATACTCAATTCTTTCTCTCATATTAATTTTTACAGTACCCTCCCTGATGGGACATTACTGTTCCCCAGGTGTACACTCATCTTCTGTATATGGAGCCAATATCAGAATCACCATACAAGGATTTCAGGGATGGGCACTGGGACCTATTATTTGATGCCAGTAAAACATCAAGCCGTTTTTGGCTATAATGTACTCTGACTCAGTAACATTCTGCTTGTCTGCTTCAAGAGGCCACTTGGTAAATGTTTATCTTATACTTTTAGGAGCATGAGCTGTTTTCATTTAAAATTGTAATTTTCAATTGCTTTCTTTCCACAAAATTTCTTTATCTTTTGACAGGTTGAGTCAGACTCACAAAGTGAGATTTTCTTGCTACCGCACATTAATAATTTACTGTGTACAAAACCGATTGGGAGCTTTCATGTGGTTTACATTTAGAGGAAGGAACCACCACATAAGCTTTGCAAGTTGAATTTCCACTGCACCTAGATCCCAAGGACCTTCCTCGTTTTCCCTATGTTTGTAGCTTTTAATTAGGAGAGTCCTCAGTCAGTTAAAAATTTCACCTGATTCCTTCTTTTTATCCAGTGTTTTATTAATTAGAGATGGTTATACCTCTTCCTTTACCCTTTAGGTTTTCAGGCTTTTTTTTTCCCTTCCTTAGTGGTTTTTAATAGATAAAGTAACAACACAAATGCTCTTGTCATTTCCCTTTTCATGTGTTTTGAAGAAAAAAACAACTAATTGATAGGTTGAAATTAAAGTCTCACGTTTTGAGGGTTAGGAAACTAGGAAATAGACAGCATACTAATAGAAATTCTCTAGACTAACAAAGAAAGTAAAATAAAACAATGCAGAAAAACCAAGCAATAGGCACTCAGTGGGACTGCAAGACTCTCTGTCCTTCCCTTTCCATAACGTTCCTATTTTTCCCGCTCAACATTTTAATTTTTGTGTATTGTGAAAGAAGCTGTGTTGTGACCCCTTGCATACAGGAAGACCAAAACTGAAGGACGCTGCCATAGGTCTTGGCGCTGAAGATGACCAGAGAACACCCTCATCAGAGTCAACAAAGAACAAAGGCCACCCAAGAGACACCCATGGAGGGGGTCAGCAAGTTACTTCCCGCTCGTACAGAATTACGGGGATTTTTTCTGTTGAGTTTAAAGGGAGCAGAAGCAGGTCAAAAGACAGCCAAGATGCGCTTTGTGTAAGAGTCCCAGCAGCTATCTGCTCCTTGTACACGAGTTTGTCACTCAATGGGAAGGACTGTATGTGTGCAGGGAAGGGTGGGACACTGCCCCAAAAAGTGACAGCTCTCAGAAGTCTGTCATCAGAGTGGAAATGTCAAGCTGCATAATCATCTAAATCTCAAACGTTTAAGATAGGAGAGATTGATGGCAAGAAAATGAATCGCCTCCATGTACCAAATGCCCTGTTTTTGCACTTCTGCAGAGTTCTGGTAAGGGTAATTTATAATGCTTTTTCTGGATATCCAAATGTTATGACATCAGGAGCAGTTGTTTTCCTGAAGAAAGGGCAGAAGGGGCAAGCTGTTTAATGCTGAAATCATCTGCATGGATTTATTTCTTGTTCTGTTTATAATCTGGTTTCTTGCTTACTGGTTGTATTATTGTGAGGAAAACCAAACAACATTGGATTGACTATTAACAGCACAAGAAGAGATGGCCTGAAGCACCCGGAGAGTTTCAGGCTGGACATCAGGAAGAATTTCCTCACTGAAAGGAGAGTCAGACTGGAATGGACTGCCCAGGGAGGTGATGGAGTCCCCATCCCTGAAAGTGTTCAAGAAACAAATGGACATAGTATTTAGTGCTATGGTTTAATTCACACAATGGTATTTGGTCATAGGTTGGACTCAATGATCTTGGGAATCTTTTCCAACCTTAATGATTCCATGATTTTGTGATATCGTCTCCAACATTTATCTTTCTTCCATTTAAAAATTGCACTTGAAGTTTTAATGTTTCTTTTTCATTTTTAAGTTGTATGGGTGTGTGTATATCTTGTATACTTTTATCAAACTATTGCTTTTAAGCAAAGCAAAAGACATTTACTATATAGTTCCAAAACAAAAATTCCAAAAGATTCAATATGTTGAATAAATTTTTTCATGTTACAAGAAAGAACTTAATTTAAAAAGGTGTACTCAGAAATCTGCCTGTCTGTCATGCAGAGAGCTTTTTCTGAGTATGTTGATCAAGGTCCCTGCTGTGTAGGATGGCATTCCTCTGCAAGATAGGCACCAAGGAATCCATTCCCTCTTTAGGGCTGACATAGAGGAACACAAATACAAAGGCAGAAGCAATGCTGTGAATGCCCTGAGGGAGGTTTCTCAGCTCCTGGGTTAGCCAGGAATAATACACTGGGAGAGATGCCTTCCAGAGTGCTTACTCCTCCAGACTATGTCAAATTTTGACAGCATACTTTTAGAAGATCTCAGGTAGGTGGATCCCACCTGAAGCATTGGGGAAGAAGGTGGTTCTCCTCTGCTAGACTTGTCAGCTGTTACTCACTCTGCCCCGAAGGGAGTCAGAGATGGGCCTCTGATGTATTTCACGACAGATAAAAGAATTTTCTTTGCTCCTGCTGGTCCTCAGCCAGTCATGCATCAGGATAGTGAGGGGGCATGTAAAGGTAATATGAAATTATCTTTATGTAAAAAAGCAGAAGGCAACAGAGTTTAGAAAAGTAAGGCTGGCAGACGGCAACTTGACTTCTAGATCAACAGCACAATGAGGGAGCAGAGAGAGGCAAGATAGTCAGTCCCAGCTTGGGACCATCTGGCTAGAATATCAACCCATAAGTTAGAGAGCAGGGGAAAGAAATAATAAATTCAATCAAACAGCTGGAAAATCTGCAAGCCAGCCAACAATCAACCGCATAAAACTCGGCTAAAAGCCTGAAAAACTGCAGATGGTTTTTCAGTGACCTTCACCCCTTGTTTGGGGCTGTCTCCCACCAAATCCAGAGAGAGCTCTAGTGGAGAGGAAGAGTGAAGGGAACACTTGTGCCCACACTTGTCAGGCACCCAGAGGGAAGACTTCGTTTTCACCAGAAACGGAGCGGGAGACACTTCTTTACTTGGTCACTGATTCAGAACTAACCTTCAGCTATGAAAAAATCCACTCTGGAAGCACAGATGAAGGATCAAGGTTAACACACTCTGATATGTTCCTAGACCTAGCATTTACCAGCTCAGTGACCATGATGGAGCTGCAGAGATGTTCTGTTTGGTTTATAAATAAATGCATAGAAGAGTTTGAATGAGAAATATTTGTTTCTTTCCCTGTACTCTTCATCCCTTTTTCCTTTTCCCTCACATGCTCTCTCTCTCTGCTCCTTATAATTGTGTTTTTTAGAGACACAGGTCTACAGAGCTGGCTAGGACCTTTCGTGGTCCTCTCATTCTGACTTTGTTCTGTGTCCCATTATCTCACCTGCACCAATTCCAAGGTTTGAACATCCACATTAAAGAAGATTCAAAAGGATAACATAATAACAAGCATAGCTCATCTCAAAGGAAAGACCCATAAGGTGAGGAATTCCTAAGGAAGCTGATGAATCTTCACAGTTTTTTTCCCTTGTAATTATTACTGAAAACAGGAAGTGACTTTGGATGTCTGTGTCCCAGAGAGGAGGGAGAGAGTGAAGACAGTGTTGGGCAGTGGGCTGAGATGGGCTTGTATCTCTGTGTGTGCGTGCAGTACAGAGTGCACAGCAACAACCTGACTGAGCCTCCACCACAGCTCTTTACAACACTGGTTTAAGCTAAAAGAGGGTTGATTTAGATTACAGTGAGGGTGGTGAGGCATTGGCACAGGTTATCCAGAGAGGTGATAGATGCCCCAACCCTGGAGACCTTCAAAGTTAGCGTGGATGGGGCTCTGAGCAACCTGATATAGTGGAAGATGTCCCTGATTGTTGCAGGGTAGGTGCACCAAGAGGCCTTTAAGGGTGCCTTCCAACCCAAATGAGTCTGTGGTCCTATGATTCTGTGAATTGCCACTAGATGGAGAGCTTTAGATATACTCCATGTACAAACATCCCTATGCGGAGATTCAAAGACTCTAAGGCTGGAAGGTAGCTCTATTATCCTTAACTCTGAGCTCCAGCAAAAAAAAAGCCAGAAAATTTTGCCTAAAGACTTCCACATTGAGGTCATCAGCCCTTCCTGTGCCAAAACATATCTTCTCAGGAAAGAGACATCCTTTATTTCAGGACTTCATACAAGAATCTACCACATCCGTACCGAAGGTGTTCAAAATATGCACTTCATTTCTCATCTGGTTCTTGTCTGCTTGGATTTCCAGCCATCCCATGCATAATTCTACTGTTTTTTTAACAAGTTGTTTTTACAAACATTATGTCTATAGTTTATAATTGAGCTTCTATGAGCATTGTTTTCATTTCTGACCCATATTACCCTGAGCTGGTGTGTGTAGGAGTTGTCTGGCATTAGTGGAGAAACTAAGTGCTCTGTATGAGTTTCAACACTCCGAATTTTTAAATTGCATTTTTGTTTTAAAAACACTAATTCCTCACTTATCACGGTTTAGAAGGGGGGAAAATGGCTTTGCTAAAGACTTCTGCCATTAATTTAACAGGTTCCAGTGAGAGTTCAGTACTGTCTGGTTTAATTTAAGCAGGGTTACCTTGAAATGCAGTGTTCATGACTACTAATTTATACTTCAAAAAGAGGCTGAAATTCAGTCATCAAATTATTCCATCCAAGTTTAAAGCCATGTTAATAACTCTGCTTCTGTCTTGTTCCTTGTAGTTCTGTGAATTATCTGCATTAGGAAGCTTGATCTATACAGTTGCCTTACCTCACCAAGTCTTTTCTTTTCAGGGCTTTCACTAGAGGCAGAGAAATATGAATAATACAATACAGAAGGCTTCTTACAACAAAACAGCTTTCTTTCCGTGCTTGTTCTAAGTTCATTCCTTTTGCAGGGGACATTGGATGGAAAAATCCTCTGCAGAGCAGAGGCGAAGCACACTGGACATCCAGGCCTTCCTTACCCAGGCAGAGCCAGGCCAAGTAGGGACTGGGGCCATGTTTGCCCCAAGCACACAGTGTCACAGTCCTTGTCACAGCTGGCCCACTGTCTCTTGCTGAGAGGTCACCTCTTGATCTGTGCCCTCCCTATCCAAGTCCTCCACAGGTCACTGGATGCCATCCTTTGCCTTCTCCTGGCCTGCATCAAGCTGTCCGTCTGTGGTGACAGCACAACCCAGTTTACTAGTGAGGATATAACTGGGCTTGTGGGGTTATCTTCCTTCCCTTGTCCATTTGCATATCCAAGTGGAGCACTGTCAGACACTGGTCACCAACCCGGATGCTCTCTGTGCAGGATGGACACCGTCAGAGATGCTCTGCTGGGTGGCCTCCTCCTGTTACCTTCCCATTCACGTCTGAGACCTTCACCTCACACCCCTTGCTCTCTTTGTACTTCATCATTATTTCTCCTTACATCTCTTCTTCCCTCAGCTTCCTCTTCTTCTGAACCCCCTGTCCTGACACCAAAAGAGAAAATGACAGAAAGTCTGCCTGTGATTCCCTTTAGAAAAACAGTGTTTTGGATGCCTCTGCCACAGGGAATGTGTCACCAGCTTGTGTCCAGCTCCTGTGCTCTGAGGCTGCCTCATGCCCTATGGACATGAAATGGACTCAGTGCTCTGCACTTCATGGGGTTAAGCCTGCAGTTTTCTGGACTGTTGAGAAGGATAAAGGCCTTGTATTGTGCCGAGGAACAGAGTTTGCTGGAAAAATATTTCCAGAGCTATTTTGGTGTCATCGATGTTGAGATGATACCTTCCTCTGTCAAAGAGAAAAGTATTGCTTTCACTGATGTAGACACCATCTAACATGACAAGGTTACATGAAGAGTAATTAATGGTTTAAGAGATGCCATCCAGTTGGTAGGAAAGCAGGAGCTGGTGGAGAGCTCAGCAGCAGCCAGTGCAGGAACGTGCTGTCTGTGAGAGGCAATTGCAGCAATGGCTCAATGACAGCTAGACCACCCCTAGTTGCTCAGAAGAATGATGATGGGGAGGTTTCAGGAAGGCAGGAAAGAGAAAAACATGGAGAAGAAGGCATGTTTTGCTGACTTTCTTCTGTGGGAGGTGTTTTTATGCCCTTAATTTTGCACAACATCCAACCAAAATGAACCTCAACACTGAAGCATCTGCTTTTGTTCATTCACTTCTCAAACTCATAAAGGAAAGTTAGACAGGAATCTGATCTTTCTGAAGTCTGCATTTTCATAAATATATCCCTTTAGGAGTTTGTGAAATTGAATTTTGGTTGATAACCCTGCTTTGTTCACCTAGCCTTATATCCTCAAGAGAACAGTGAGAAAAATGAAAAGACTTTAACAAAATGTAATCATGGCAATTCAGTACAATGGCAGGGAGACAAAGATAAGATGAGAAATAAGGTACTGTTCTCTCTGCTTTCCTTGTTCCCTCATTTAAGTGATAATTTTCATACCTCACCTTTGAAAGATATAATTACAGTAATTGGAATCTGACTGTTTCTGAGACCGATGCTGTGCAGTACTTTTTCCCCTTGATATTTGTGTCTTTTAAACTAATATGAGATCTTTAATCCACTGAATAAATATGTCGGCCCTTATTCTCTGCTATGTCCACGCACTTTGTGCTTCTCAGTAAACGAAAAGCTGCATTAATGCCAGCATAAGAAACTATGGGAGTCCATGCTCTGGAAAAAAAAAAAGGGTGATTGAAAAAGATTTCAGAATTTCTGGGACCACAATGAAATACATGCACTGTTGTGGGATATGACTTACCTGTCTCTCGCCGTGTAAACATAAGCCTGGTCAGCTAGGAACAGAATGGGAGTAGAAGGTAAGCCCAGAGAGGCAGGTGTTCAAGGGAGAGGGGAATCAAGTTTTGTGTTTCCTTGGGGGAAGACTGGGCAAGAGGTAAAGACAAGATGAAAATGTTGGAGAAACAAGACAGTGAGTCTGCTCAAGATGGTGTGCAAGTCTGCAGCACAGCTCTGGGAGGGGGGCTGTCCCCAGAGACTCTCCTGGAAGGGTGGGAGACTGCAGCCCTCCAATTCCTTCAGTCTCTGCAAAGGTTGAGAGTTAGTCACCTAAACCTGCCCATCTAGTTCTGTTTCAGATGTTTTGTTAGTGTCAGGAGAGAGTTCTGGCTTAGTTGCTTCCCCAAGCTTGTGCATGGCCAGGAATTTTCTCCTGCTTTGTGTCTGAGCTGAGGTAAATGGAAGTATAAATACTCTGGGGACCAGACCACTGCCCAGCCAGCCCTAAAATTTGGGAAGGGCAAAGGTCCAGGTTATGTTCCTTACTGTGCTCAGCTGCCTCTTGGCCACTTCTCAAAGCATAACCAGTGTACCCACTGTCTTCCACTAACCCCATCCTGGGCAGCAGCCAGGTTACATGACTTGTGGGCAGTACAAAGAGCCAGCGCTGTGAGCATCAGTAAGCTATAAACAGCCCCCTACAGAGTAATGCACGTGCTATCAAAACTTTTAAATATGGAATCCTACATCTTCAGGTGTTCAGGCAGGGAGCTTTTGAGCAGTGACAAGAAGTTGTGGGATCTGGACACATTTTAGAATTTTCCACCCTGGAGTAAGGTTTCTCAAACTTTGCTAGTTTGGAACCACCAAAAACAGCAGCAGCAGCAGCAGCAACAGCAGCAGCTGCTACATCGTGCAATGCTGCTGCTGCTGAGGAGAGAGCAGAACCCACATCAGCACTTATGGTCCCTTAAGGTCCCTTCCAGTTGCAATCTTGCTGTGACTCAGTGTTGACTGTGGCTGGGCTACTGCTCACAGCAGGGCTGAAGGGTTGTTGGGAAAGTGGAGCAACTAGGGGGCTGCTAGGATGGCTGGGGACTGAGGCATGCCATGGGCAAGGAGAGCCTGAGGGAGCCTGGCATGCACAGCCTGAGAAGAGATGGTTTTGCAGGGACCTAACACCAACCTAGTAGGGACTGCAAAACACCTAGTGCTGCACCCTTTTCAGAGACACACAGAGGGAAGGAAAGGGGCAGCAGACATTGGCTGCAGAAAGGGAAATTCCAGCTCAACGTAAGGAAAGAGGAGTTCACAAGGTTTTTTAAGAGGTGCGAAAGATTGTCTGGAGAAGTTGTGCAATTTCCATTATTGGAGATGTACAAAACTCATCTGGAAAGGCTGAACTTCAGTGCTAGTCCTGTTTTCTTTAGGGAATGAGATGATCAGGTATAATACTAGATGACATCCAGAGTCAGGGTTCACCTGAGTCAGGGTTTTTTGGGTATTTCCACCTTTATCAGCTGAACTCTTGAACTCTACTTATACATAGGATGGGTTGTGTGTGACACCACATTATGTTCAGCTACCATGAGTAGTTCTAGTGGTGCATGTGGTGTACTGTATTTTGTCAACCTTCATCCGCAGAGAAATAAATTAGGATTTACTATTGCTCTTTTCCCTGAATAATCTTTCTGGTTGATAACCATACAGTACAATTACATCCACTGATTAGGGCTAAAACCTTGAGACTGATCAACGTTTTGTATTAATAAGCTTAAGAGTCTTTTGTTCTGCACTGCATCAAGTAAAGGTTTCTTATGGGCAAAGGAAAAAGAAGGAGTGGGCATTTTTCTGCATCTGTTCACATTTTTTGGCAGCTGTAATACTGGGTAGGTTTGGCACTTTGATCAAATGATCAAATGCCTTTGTTTGTAACACCTGGCTGGATCAGAAAGGTCATGCTAGAGCAGATATCCATAGCTTGGCTGTTCCTTAGCTCACTAAACGTGCAGTTGTGTCTGAGCTCCTCTTAAGCTAAAGCCAGTGCAAAAGGTCATGGTGCTGTCAGCCTGCATTTAGTTTTCTGTTATAGATACAGCTTTCTGTCTGCCCCAGTTTCTTTGTGCATTTTCTGGGAGATGGAGTAAAGGCTTTGAGGGAATACTGCAGGGATCTGAGGAAGAGAACGGGCTTGACACTTTTAATGTGATTTCTGTTCATGCCATTATACTGTGTGAATAACATCATTTTACTGAACTTTTTTCACTTAAGTTTTACTGAGGTCTCTTTAATGCTTGCCAAATTGCTAGGTACCTCTCACTACTGAAAGTAAGATAAGTGCATGATAATATAATTCAGCTTCACTGATTTTCCATACAGTTGTGAGAAAGGAAAAAAGGTATACCTTGATGTCTTCTTCCATTTTAGAAAGTACATTTCAGTGGTTTCTCATTCTGGTCTATTTTGTTTGAAAATGATGATGAGATAGAAAATAATCCTGTGAAAATGAGTAACAATAAAATGATAGTGATTCCAGATGTCTTTTTGGAAGATGGCATCTAGACTTGTAGGTCAGTTTTGATTCCACTGATGGTTTCTGTTGGCATTTTTTTGTTTCCCTTAAAGGGAGATCCCATTACAGTATCATGACCCTGAACTATCTTGGGTGATAATTTTTTTGGGAAGGTGCTTCATATGCCAAGAAAGCTTCCAGAGACATCACATGTACAGTTACTCAACAAATGGGTTAGTCAGAGTGGGTGTTTTTTAAATGGTTCCTACTTTTTTAAGCTATTTTGGACTAGTGTGACTGAAGCACAAGAAGGTGGAGTGACTTCCTTACAGTCACACTCTGAGTCAGTGCCTCAGTACCTCCAGGCTTCCCATATTTTTATTCCAACCATTGAGAAGACCACATGGCTTCCTCTTGGCGTGCTTTGAGGTTTCACAGCTGAGAGGTGCATGCTGTAAAGGTTTTTGCTGCTAACATGTGAGCTGCTGATTTTAGGCCAGAAGTTCTTTATGTAGGAGGGCAAGATCCATCCAAGAGCAATCAGTTGGCTTCTCATCCATTCAATCCACCTCCTGTCTGTGGAGCTCCACTCAGAAATTTTCCTACAGCACTATCACTCACCACATAGTCTCTGCTTACCATGGGAGACAGGAAAATCACCGTGGTTTCTGTTCCCAGGGCTCTATGTCAACCTTCTGTAGTTTTGGCTGGTGAGGTTCGTAGACTCTTAATTTTCTCATCACTTCAATTTTTGAATGAAACTTCCTCCCTCTTTTCTCTCATCCATACCAAAACCCAAAGCAAAAAATCAGCTGAAATGGCCAATTTTTGCTGTCTTTCAGACGGAAACCATGCAAAACCACAGAGTTTGGCCTGGTGTCTGCCGGAAACTATAAATAGGGCTGTTTTACTCAAGCCACAACCCAAAGTTGTGAGACAGTCTCTGAACCCGGCTGGATGTTTTGGAGTGTGTTGGCCAAGTATGGTCACCATACGAAATTCAGAATTCTGCTGAGTTACCTGCTTGGTTTGGGGTTTCATTGCTAAAGTTCCGTATTTCTGTATTTTCCATCAAATGCTCTGGAGATTGTTTCTAGATGACTCCTGGCCCTTCTTCAGGTTAGGTAGAGAGCCCTGTAATACTGACTACTGCTTTTCAGCATCTCTGATTCTCAGGCTGGTCAGTGAAAGGGTTCTAATTCTTTCTCAATTTTCCAAGATGCTTTGATATCAAAGTGTGAATTTGTATTTGCTCATTTTTACTCTGAGCAAAACATGGTTTATTCAAATCCCAGTAATCTGAGGACCTAATCCAATAATCTCAGCATGGTAGAAGGGCTACTGAAGGAAAACATGCTTTCCCCTTCTGTTTAAAGCAATGCAAAAGGCCAAAACAAAAGGAAATATTAAAGGTCTAACCCTGCACCAGTTACCTCTTAACCTAAGACTTGGCACTGAATTTCTATTACGTTCCAAAGAAGAAGTTAGGTTATAAGAGTCTTTGGATCAACACCTTTCCCATAAAAAAACAGTTTTTAACCCAGCAATGAAATTAACTTTGTACATTTAAATTTGTTTATCCTTAGAAAGCAAATTATTTCACTGTATCCTGCTGTATGTTTCCTTCTTTTGCTCCTCCAAATTTTACAGCTAGGGTAGGTTAGCATTTCTTTTGGGTTATATCATGAGACAGGATGCAACAAACAATTTTTTTGACATTTGATAGTTTGGATTTTCAGTTTATTCACCTGAGATATCAATGTATTCTTGTGTTAGCAGAGCTGTCGCACTTCATTTGATAATTTAGAATTTCTTCTTTGGTTTAGTGGATGAGGTGCTTTTGCAAGGCAATGTAATGTAATGAATTTATCCGCCCGAAAGGTGTCACTGAGAATCTCGGAGAGATCTATCTTTATATATTAGTGGATCAGCCTTGGCTCTGGAAGCACGTTCAGGTCACGGTGCATTCGAACCGCTCCGGCGCTGGGCACGTAAACAGGGAGCAAGGAGGCAGCTCCCAACCCAGCTGTCACACAGGCACGCCAGAGAAATTAATCACAGGGCCAACTGTGCTTGTTGCCTCCCAGCCACGAAATGCCACAACCAGGACCCCTTGTGAGGCCATAAATACTGTGTCTTCCATCAGCAGTGAGGGGGACGCCACCCAAAACAGAAGGCCTGTCTCCAGCTCTCTGTGCACTGGACAAGGGAGGGTTCCACCTTCTTCGTGTCTCTAGGCAGGACCCTGAAGTGATGCTTTGTTGTGCAGTTCTTGTTTTCTAAGAGTCTGTCTTCAACCTCAGCTCTGATTTGTGAGAGAGCTGAGCATTCACAGCTGCAAGTGAATATCAGCAGCTGCACTTGGAAGGTAGAAAAGTGGCAGGACACAGGATGTTACAAATGAGAAATCCCCAGGTTAATGGATATTTTTTCTTACTTAATTCCCTCTCTGCCCTCTTTCTTGGTCTTTAATAGAGAGGGAGTACTATTTACTCATCTTCTGGGGATTGTGAGGGATTTGAGAACAACAGCAGAGCTGTGGGAGCACTAAATGTTCTACAGGAATTAGCTACAACACAGTGAAAGCTACATCTCCTAATCTAAGAGGATTCATGATTTGGAAACAAAAAAAGGACACATTAATTTCAATCTTGTTTAGATTCCAGAAAAAAAACAAACAAAGAGGGGGGTTTTTTTGGAAAAAATGGGAATGGCCCTGTTGAAATATTTTCATTTTTACTTTCCAGAAGCCTTTTTGTTTGTATCCACTCTTAACTTTCATTCTGTAACCTATTTTTAGATGAATTGATGGAATTCTCTCCTTGTCTTCCCCAAGTTTTTTTCTTCCAAGTAATGTTTCAGGCTCTTTCCCTGGAAAGAGGACCCAGATTACTGCTGGCATTCTCCCCTCCAGTACCTGGGTGTCAAAGGTAGGAGAGATGCAAGAGAAAGCCTCCCCCTAATTTCGGTTCAGTTTCTGGCTATGGCTGAAATGATAGGAAAAGTCTCTCTGAGCCCTGGACCGGGGCACAGCCAGGGCACATAAAGCACTAGCAAACCTCTATTAAGCCTGCACACATGGTAGTTTATCAAACCCTCATAACCTAGCCCCATGTAGACATGATTTTTTGTTTTCTTAACAGCACTGGGCAAGTCCTTGAGCAAGATGAAGCCTTGCTGTCAAATCTGAACACCTACAGTCTAGTGACAGAAAAGGTGTCTCGGGGAACCACACAGAGAAATCGGTGTTTTGCCTAGCCCCCTTCACAGAAACTGGTGATATTTTTTTCAAATAAATAGTGTATGTGTATCTATCTATAGGTAGACAGATAAAACAAACAAAAAATCTTGGCCTAAAGCAGACACACAGAATTGGAAGTTCCAGTCTAAATGAAAAAAAGTGGCAAAGGGCAACTAAATTCTCTGGCAGGTTGGGCTGAACTGTATTTTATCTACTCTGTGCTTCTGTTGTTTTTATTCAATTTAACTGTCTAGACTAGTCTTTTCTTTTGTACTGAACAACTGCCTTTAAAGGAATACTGAAGTCTTTTGAACGTGTAGTACAAAAATGGAACATTAAAGAAAAGGGCATTTTAAGGTGACTGTTTAAATAGGGTGTCTCTCTGGACTGTCCTGTTAACCTCTATTGCAACTGCACCTTTTCACTTTTTCTCACGATGAAATATATTGAAAGGATGCAGATGGATCACACGATCCCAGCCCAATCAATTAGCAGCTTTTAAAGATGACTCATTATTTTGTCTGTAACATAAAACAAAATTACACAGTGAAAGGTCTAACACAGGCTTTTAGAAAAACTCCAGAGATCTATTTTTCCATTTGTGGTTTCACTTTTTTATCTTTCTTCAAAGCCTGAAGCACAGATCTTGATGAGCTGATGCAGAATGTGCATGCAGCAGGCTTTTCCTCTTGCTGCTGCTCACATTATTCCTCACCTCATCCGTGAGTACAGTTCTAGGCTGTGCATCTGATTCCCACTCCTTGTCCTGAAACAGCTGGGTTGACCAACACACCTCAACTTTTGTACAGACAGTGCAAATAAGTCTATGTCAGCGAGAGGACTTTTGTAAGCAGCAATCATCCTTGGTGTGAATCTGCAGAATCCCAAATGTTTGTTTTCACTTTGTATTTTGGGATGTATTAATTCATGCCAAATCTGTATCTGACTTATGCTTTCAGATGCAAAGAATCTGCAGAAAAGCTGCACTGAAATAAGCTCTTCCCATTTCATGTTATGTTGATAACATCCCATTTTAATTCAGAAGACCTGAAAAGAGCCTTTCTTGATTGTCACTTTGTATTAGTTTAATTTCAAGTCTTGTAACCTAGATTACATGAAATTTTCAGCCCTGGAACCATGCTACAAAGTAATGTAAAAAACAAACAAACAAACAAACAAACCCCAAATGTCCCAAAACAAAACAAATTAAAACAAACAAAAAGCTCCTCTCTCAATAAATCAAAGAATAAACTGGAACAAAAAGAAACATAGTTGGCTCTTTCTAGTGGGACCAGCTGCCTTCTAGATAACTAAACACAGGGAAAAAATATGCCTTTCCCACACCTCCTCCCAGACTTCTATAATTCTTACTCACTAGCTTCCTTTTTTTTTTTTTTT